>SCDZ01000158.1:0-118692 GCA_004143845.1 Drosophila lacertosa | reverse complement strand
GACTAGGGATCCCTGGGTCGCGAGGTAGTGGTTTAAAATGTGTGTGGTAGGTTACCCATGACAATAGCGATATCGGGTTTCTGGGCTTATCAAGGGATCTCAATGGGGCTCACCTGGCGGCAGGGCACACAGAAGGACTTCAGCTCGAAGCCGTGGAGGCCGCACTTGAGCAGCACGTGGCTGCTGTCCCCCAGGCCCATCTGCTGTTGCTTCTGCTTGCGGGCACGACGCAGCTCGAGGATGTTGCGCATCCGATGGTTGGCCGTGCTGCGTTGTCGCTCATGCGCCTCCTTGCACAGCGTGCACAGATTCAGCGTGCAGCTGATGCAGTGGAAGATGGCCTGAAAAGCGGAGGCAGCAGCTCCAGTTAGTCCGGTGGACTTATGCACAAATCTTGTGGACTTACGCTGATCTCCTCGCTGCAAAGCGAGCACCAGACCCGTGAGATGACATCGTCGCCGGCCTGCAGACGCAGTGCCTCAATGCGGCGCACCAGCATCATGTTCTGTGGCAGCTGTCGCACCCCGCCCAAGGCTGGCAGCTCGGTGACGAACTGGCAGCTGTGGCAGCGGATGCAGCGCGTCGTCTCCGGCTCGATGGCGAAGCTGGCATTCAGCCGTGTGTTGGACGAGCACGCCGAGGTCGAGCGCTTGGCCTCGCCTTTGCCCTGGGAAAAAAAAGAAGTGAATGTGGAGCTGAGCTGTTGAGCTCCAAGCGTACCTTCAACGCCAGACGATCCAGGGACTTCTTGCTGCGCAGGCTGAGGTTGGCGCCACGCTGCCTGGCCGGCGCCACCGTGGCGAGTTCGCTGCACGTGTCCGGCGTGGAGGAGATCAAGCTGTAGCTGGAGCGCTCCTCCCACAGCGCCTCCTCCCTGAAGTTCTCATTGACCAGGCACTGCAGGCAGAACGAGTGCAGGCAGTGCAGCGTGCGCGGATCGGTGAACACGTCCATGCATATGGCACACTTAAGATCCTCCGGGTAGGTGATGCTCACGTAGTTCGTGGTGGGCGCCAGCACTAGACTGGTCGAGGGCGACACCAGCGGCGTGCCCGCCGGCGAGGGCGTGCGGCTTCGAGAGATCAGCGAACTGTTGTCATAGAAATCGTTGCCTGCCGTCGGCATCAGCAGCGTGTTGACCTCCAGATGGACGCCACTGTCGGGCGTGGGCGGCGAGATGCGCAGCTCTGGTGATGCCTTTAGGCTGAGCACACGCTTTGGCTTGAGCGGCACCGGTGCAGGCAATCTGAACTGGGCGGGGCCAGGAACAGGAGCAGCAGGAGCTGGCAGGACTGGAGGTGGTGCCACGGTGATGTCGCTGGCGGTGCTGCTGCTTGGGACGGACGTGGCCGAGGCGCCGCTCAGCACATGGTCCAGCAGCGATTCGGGCGAAGTGGAGCTGCCACCCGTTAGACTGCTGCTGCTGGGCTCACTGTTGCTGTCCACAACCAGCTGCTCCGTGGGCAAGCCCAGCGTGCGCGAACGCCGAATGCAGTTGGTCAGCTGAAGGGCGGGCAGCCGCGGCACCGCTTGACCTTCGCCTGCAGCAGCCACCAGCTGCGGTGCAATGGTGAAGCTGAGCAGCTGTGGCGCCGACTTGCGACGCAGTGCATCCAAATCCAGCTGATGCTGCGGCTGCGGCTGTTGTGTGTTGCTGGTTTGTAGCTTGATTTTGCTGGCGTTCAGCTTGAGCTGCATTTTGCCAGTTGGCTCAAACTGTGTTGTTGTCGCTGCTGGCGCTGCCAAATCGCCAGCTGTCAACTGCAATCTCTCATAGTCGTTGTGGTTTTGACGCTTCGAGTTGCGCCTGAAGGTGAGTTTGGTTTGTCGCGTCGGCGAGTTGTTGTTACTCATGGCCTGGGTGGCTAATTAACTGGCCAACACTTATGCAATCAATAGTTAAATAGCTTGCACAAAAGCGCACCCAATCTACTTGACAGCTGTGCCGTTCCGTTTACAACTGCGCGCCCCTAGCTAGAGCGGCCAACGCGTCGTATACTTAATCTAATTACTCGCAGTTGTCGCTGGCAGGCCAAACCAAAACTGAGTCAACTGAACTATGCAAAGTGCTTACAACTGTCACAGTCCGACATTGGCCAGTTTTGTTTTGTACTCGGTTCGCGACTTAACCATGTTCGGTCGCACTTCAGCCATTCTAGCATCCAAATGGGTAATACTCAAAAAGACAATAAGTCGTATATTAAATTGATAGCTTGTCAGTAACTGTAAATGCATTCAATTGTAGCTGGCATGAGTGGTAATCTTAGCGGACATCAAATGAAAAATATAAAAAAATTATGTTCTAAACGGGTTCTATAAGGGTTAATGTAAAGCAAGTACAAAACGTTGGTTAAAAATAATTAAAAAATATCTTTCGATTAGTTATTCCAAAATAAAGTGAAAAATAAATGAAGACAAAAAAAATATATTTTATGGGCAATTTTAAATATGAAATCTTAAATTAAAAAAAAATATTTATAAAATTTTAACAATATTTTGGAAAACTATCATTAAAATATAAGGAAAAAAATTAATAAAACATATATTTTTGTAAAGAAATATTTAACAAAAATGTGTAAAGCTAAAGTAAACAAATCATTTTTTGGATTCATTTAATTTTTATAATAAAAAAATTAGCTTAAACAAAGTAATGAGCAATGAGTGTTGAAGTCTAGCTGGAAAAGGTTTGATATAATATTATCTTAACTTTATATTATCAGGCAGCATATTTTTCTAAACGCAGGCTCCTTAATATAAATAACTTCAAACATGCATGAATACATAATAATGCACACTTTCATTTGAGCAATACCTTTTTTGTTTCCACTTCACAAACACCTCAAACAGAATGCACTCTTATCAATATTATTTAATGTCGATCAACCTAACACCCACTTTCGCTCTCGCTCACTCTCTCTCGCGTGCTTTTGTAAAAGCGAACGAAGCTTTTACGAAAATTCCAACTGTTGCTGGCGCTGCTCTCTTTCGCCGCTCTCACACACTTTACGTTCTCAGTGGCGGTGAGCTTTTGCGCAATCGGCGCCCCAAACCCAACGCACGCGCTGAGAGTCGGCCTCAGTGCAATTTGGGACTGGGCAACGTGCGTACGTTGTAAGCGGTTGGGTTTTCGTCTTTGCGTTTGCGTTTGCTTTTGGTTTTTTGTCGGGGAATCGGAATCGGAATCGGTGTCGGCATCGGCGGAGTGGGTGACGCGTGTCTCGACGTTTTTCAACATTTAGCTTTTGAAAGAATTGCCCAGCAGCTGCACAGAACTTGCGGGTTCAGCAACGTGAACAACTTTCTATTTTGCTGTTTATTTCTTTTTTTCTCTTTGATTTGTTTCGACATTAAAATATTTGCTTTCGCTTTTGTTTCTCGCTGTGTTTTTGAATGCGGTAACAAAGTTTGTTAAGTGTCAAATAACTTTGAGTGAATATAAATATTAATGCAGTTTATATAAACAAACTTTTGAACTTTTCTGTGTTTCGCTCTGTGTCTTATTTTTCGTAACTGACGCACATTTCGTTGTTGTTGTTGCTGCTGTTAGCGGTGTTTGCATTTTTTGTTTTGCTTTCGATTTTCAAGTCTGCCAACCGGTAAAATACGTAAATCTCAACATGGAAGTGGTAAGCATGTCTCTTCAGCCGGTTAACCCGTTATAGTATGCAAAGTAATCACGTTTATCAGTTGGGAAGAACATCAGTCTCAAAGTTCAGACCCGATAATGTTCTGGCCAGCACATTGCGTAAAAGGTTAAAGTCCCCTTTGGCCCCCACACGCTATGGCCCACTGAGAGGCGTTAAATTGTTCTCGTGTTCAAAGAAAAAACATGCAGCCATACAATATTGTAATATTGCACACGAGTTCTTATAAAAATACAAAAAATTTTAGATTATTATAAGAAAAATATATGTGTGCTTTTGTAAGTGCGGAAATAGGCGTTATCAAGTAATTTGTTTGCGAGATTTTTACTAAGATTTACATATATAGTAGTAGGTGTCTATATATAGAAAAAAAAAATACTCTTTTTATGTAGTGTTATTAAAATATCATGCATTTGATAAGTCATAAAAGTTTTCCAGGATATTAACGATTTAATAAAGTCGTATTTTGGCTTTAGATAAATAAAGCACATTTTTGTTCAGTTACCATAAAATGAAATAGGAACTCCAATCGATTATAGATATTTTTATTGTTTTTTTATGCATTCATTATTTGTTTCTATTTTATTGTTGTATATTTGTTTCTAAACCGTAGCTCTTATTTTTTGTCGGTCTGAAAGAATTTGATTTATTTCAGTCATTTGTGAGAAACAGAGATAAAAGATAGATAAATGTCAGTGGATGAGCTCGTTACTAAGCTCACTAGGTTTTGATAACACCTCAAAGTATTAATTTTATCAATGTTTTATTGCAGGCGGATAGCTACAGATTCGGCTCCATTGACTATATTGTGTTTCTGGGCATGATTGTGATCTCCACAGGTACCGGACTTTACTTTGGCTGTCTCAAGTGAGTGTGATTGATTTGAACTTTGTATTTTCAATGATTTGATTTTGTTTCTACTGTAGGAAAACCAAAAAGATTGTGGAGGAAGTGGAGCCCACTTTACCCATCACAACGACGAAGCGTAAACATGACTTTGGTTCGGAAAAGATGAGTGAATATTTGCTGGGATCGCGGCAACTGAAAGTTTTTCCCGTTGCCATGAGTCTGATAGCCAGGTGAGATACACACACGTATACAAATATACCACATTGACAGTGCCAAAAACTTATCTGTTCTCGTTTATCTATAGCTATGTATCGGGCGTTACCATACTGGGCACCACATCGGAGATATATAATTATGGCACACAATACTGGTTTATAGCCATCGCCATCATACTGCAGGGGATTGCAGTCTCCTACATCTACATACCAGTATTTACGACACTACAAGTTGGCTCCTCCTATGAGGTAAGTATATAGCTTTAGAGAAATCGTAAACTTAATGACTCTATACGGGTGTATAAAAACACGGTTGTTAACTAGAATCACAGCACCAGTGATAAGAAAGGAAACCCGACTCTTGTTTGGTATTCAATTAATTATACCACGTATTCCATACACTACAGACTGGGTTACTTTGTTACGGGGTCAATATACGACGGAATGCATTAACTTCTTCATTAACTTGTACTTGCAGTCTAGATGTGTATATACATACATATATTTGTATATGTAGATAAAAACTAAGACTATTACAAAGTAAAAGAAAGAATAAAAAAATACAACAATTTTTAAAAAAAAGGACAATTTAAAAATCGTGGAAAAAAGAAATACAGAATCCTTTAATGATCTTAATGTAATTTATTTTTATATATTCAGGATTAAAGTTACTTTAAATTATTTGCTTAAATTATCTCTAAATAAGTTCGTGTTATTATTTGGCTAAATATTTAACTTCGCAAAAATATTTTTTTAATTTAAAGAGCTTAATTAAGCGTTAAGCTATTTGCTTGTTTTCTATTCAACTAATTTTAGGCTATAATAATAATCATAAAATGACCTATAGGATATTTATAACTTTTTCACATTCACAACTTTTTCATTTAAATTAGTTGGCAATTTTGTCATTGGCCTGAAAACTGTTGTTGGCCAATTTGAAACCCAAGTGCAAATTGTAGCGAGCATTTTAATTAAGCAAAGACATCACCAAGTGCCGTTCCAATATTTGGACTTTGTTCGCCCCACTTGTTGCTCACGCTCGAGAAACTCGCAATGATTAATCGCGAATTCGATTCGTAGTTCCAGGCCGCACTTGTCAGTTGTTGTGGTAATTACTTTCACAGTTTTTTTCCTTTTTTTTTTTATTGCTTAAATTGACAATGGAAGTGGATCAGGTTTGCGTGTTATATTCTATGTTGGTCCGAATCTAAATCCGAATGTGTGCGCACTTCATTTGAAGAGCTTATTGTTGTGTGTTATTAGCTTTAAAGTCCTATTATTATTTTGTTTTCAATTGAGCTTTGAGTAATATATGCGAAAACTAATTGCTTACAAAGGTAGTCGCAAAATGTATTTATCTATTTTCTTAATCAGTATTTTAGTTAGTGTTGATGCCAACCAACTTAAACATTCCTAAGTAGCTATTAATTGAAGGCAAAGTTTAAGTAAGAACAATTTTATATTTTAAGTTAACTTAATATTTATCATTTTATCATTATGCACTATTTATTTAATCAATGCGTTATCAAGAGTGATTTTCTCTTCTCCATAATTGGTCTTATATTTATCTATAGAGTTACTTTTTCTTGACATAATTACTTGAGCAAAAGTTGACTATAATTAATTTATCAGTGATTATCTAACAAAATTTGATCTCATTTGATATATTTTGTTTAATTTCAGTATCTGGAAATGCGCTTCCATTCCGTTATACGCAGCATAGCATCGTTTATGTTTATCTTGGACGAGGTGAGTCAACCTTAAAGTAAATACTTTATTCCCTTAACTAATCTCATTTCAATTATGTACATTTTATAGATACTTTTTCTGCCCTTTGTTGTTTATGTGCCCGCGATTGCTTTAAATCAAGGTGAGCATTATTCTTTGGGGGTTGATCAAGCCAAGTTTTAACTGTTCCTTCCCCTTCCCAGTCACTGGCATCAATTTGCATGTGATTTCATCGGTGATTGTGATTGTGTGTGTTTTCTATACCTTTGTCGGCGGCATCAAGGCTGTGGTGCACACGGACGCCTGGCAGACCCTGGTCATGTTCCTCTCGGTGCTGGCTGTCGCCGCCCTGGGCACCTATTATGCCAACGGGCTGGACAAGCTGTTCGATGATGCCGCCCAAGGCGGTCGCCTCATTTTCAGCAACACAAATCCCTCGCCGTATGTGCGGCACACCGTTTGGAGCGTGCTCATCGGCGGCTTCTCGTACTGGACCTCGTTCAATGCCGTCAACCAGACGATGGTGCAGCGTTACATGTCGCTGCCGTCGCTGAAGCAGGCGCGTGCCTCGATGGCCATATTCACGATTGGCGTCGCCGCCTTCGTTTCGGTCTGCTGCTATGTGGGCCTCTTGATCTTCGAGAAGTACCAGGATTGCGATCCCCTGACGGCGGGTCTCATCACGCACGATGACCAGTTGCTGCCGCTGTACGTGGGCCAGAGCGTGGGGCATATTCCCGGCATGGCTGGCCTGTTCATAGCGGGCATCTTCGGTGCCGCCTTGAGCTCACTTTCCGTGGTGCTCAACTCCACGTCGCTGGTCATTCTCGAGGACATTGTGCGCGGCTGCTTCAAGATGCAGCCCAGCGAACGCGCCTCTACAGTCCTGGTCAAGAGCAGCGTTATCTTGCTGGGCGTGCTGGCGCTCGCGCTGGTCCTTGTGCTGGAGCAGCTGAGCGGCATCCTGAGCATTTGCACCTCCATGACGGCCATTGCGGCGGGCACCACCTTCGGCCTGTTCACGCTGGGCATGCTGGTGCCGTGGGCCAACAATACGGGCACCGCTGTGGGCGGCATTGTCAGCGCATTGCTGTCCGGCTGGATATCCTTTGGCACACAGTTCACCATAGCGGCGGGCGAGCTCAACTCGCAGAAGCTCAACGTTTCTGTGGCGCACTGTGCAGCAAATGTGACGCAGCCCGAGAATGTTTGGGTGGACGAGGAGCAGGTGTTTCCGCTGTATCGTTTATCCTATCACTGGATCAATCCCATTGGCGTGGCCACGGTCATTGTGGTGGGCACAATTGTCTCGCTGCTGACGAAGCCGACCAATATTAAAACACTCGATGCGGCTCTGATATCGCCAGTGTTGCATCGATTCTTGCCAAAGGAATGCTTTGCCGGACGACAGCGACAACAGCAAACGAACCTATTGAATAGCACATAAAACATAGAAACATGCCCAACTCTGGCTAAAAGCAAATCGTTAGCTAAATGAATTCCTAAAATAATGCAATGTGGACAAGCGCTGAGTCGACGGAGTCGCAGCTCCTACATTCTATAAGTTAATTAGGCTTAGTCACTTAATGTTAGTTTAGTAGTTGTAGTACAAATTGCAGTTCTCGGTTGTGTCGAAGGGCGGGCCACGCACATTTAACATGGTACAGGAATTAATGAATCTGCAACAACTTGTGTTGCTTGTTGTATTATTACAATTATTATTTGTATCTTTATTAAGCTGTTTAGCTTTATTGAAACGGTTTCTTTATTTGTGTAATTCCAGTTAAATCGTATTTCTTTGGCATTTTTCTTTGTTTTCATTTAATTAGTCAGGCAGACTGTGTCTCATATTCAATGAGTGTATTCCTTGTGACTTGGCAAGCATTATGTCTGTGATAAAAAATTAATAAATTTACATACACATATATATATAATCTTGTTTATAAGCATTTATAAACTCATAAGTAGCTGCAGTTGCCATTGATATGAAATTTGTTAAAATGTTCTGTGAGCAAACGCAGATCGTCAAGCATTAGTGCTACCTAAATTAATTAAATTAAGCCCCTAATTTGGCCATGAATCACAAAATGAGAATACTTAGTACTACAGCTGCTGCGCCTTATGCTGCTGCAGCTGCTGCTACGCATATTTACAGTTAGTGTTGCTTCTTCTCCCCCGTCGATTGCTTTCGGTTGCTCAAATAGTTTTTCACCTGGAAGGCAATTAGCACAAAACACGCAACGCCAGCGCTTACATAGCTATTGAATACAAACTGCTGCGGCAACATTTTGCACTTGAAGACCGCATAATCATCCGGCGTAATTGTGGCCTAAAAATAAGTATACATATTAACAAACTGTTAGCAGTTGAAATAGCACTGCTTACCAGCATAAAGCTGGGATTGACATTGTTTCGCCAGCTGAACGAGGCCACCGTGTACTCATCAATGCCCAATCGATTGATGTTATGGCAGAAATAATGTGAATGCCCAGCGAAAGCCAGCCGCGGCTGGAGCAGCTCACCCAGCATATCGGTGGCATCCTTAGAGAGCACATGGTAACGCTCCCGATATGCCTCGATGTGTGGAGCATCGTGCTCGCGGCACACCTTGTCCGATATACGATACGTGGGGAAGTGCTGCATCACAATGGGCTGGCTATACGGATGACGACGTGTACGGGCGCATTCCGCAACGTGCGGATGCTGCATGCAGTGCAGCGTTCGAGATATATTCTTTAGCGCCGTTTCGGCCTCTGTGCAAAAGAGGCAGCCGTCCGCCTCCATCGCCATTGAATTGATCACCACAAAATGGATTTGCTTTATCGTATACAAGTGCACCTTGGAGTAGTTTAGATAGTTCTCAAAGCGCGTCATGAAGAATGGATGCATTCTGTGACAAACATTAAGGCCAGAATCTAATAATTGACTCAATTGACCCAATTGCTACTCACTTATAGTGGAAGCCAACGTCATGATTGCCGACGACGCTGATAAGCGGTATGCCCGCGGGCAGATTAAACATTTGCAGATAGCGCCACACATACTCCTGGAATTGCTTATCGCTGACCATATCGCCTTCATCGAACAGATCGCCCAGCACGAAGACGACGTCCGGCTGCAGCAGGCGGGAAGCAGCCTGAAACGAGCGTGTCATATGCCATTCGCGGTACAGCTTGTCTAGCCAATGACCGCGATGTGGGCCAAGTAAATGGGGATCGGCAATGACCATCGCTCGCAACGGATCGTCTACGTACTTTTTGCGTCGGATTTCGGGCCATTTGCACTTTTGCAGCACCACGAAATCGGCAACGTACTCGCAAAAGATAAGCGCGCACAGCACAATTACAAAACAAGCGTATATCCAACGCATAATGCTATTAAATAATAATAACCGACTGCCGGCGGAATAAACAGATGCAAAAAACGCAATGCACAACGTAGGGCTGGCTAAATATCGCGATATGCGAACCAGGGCTGGACTCATTCATTTTAATAAGCACGGCACTTTTGTTGCGAGCGCCTATTAACAATTATTTAACTAATTGCTATAAAAATGTAACTCGTCGCTTAATTTTTCTTTTAAGTTATAATTTTATATTCGCATATATAACCGTTGAGCCATTTTTGAAACGTGGTTAACTTAGTGGAAAATATTAATGAACTTTAAAACACTTATCGATAAGTCGATATATTGCGCCTTGCACCAGCGATTTAAATTTTACCCCGGATATTAAGATAAGTAAGCAATTTGCTGATTTTATTTAGCGTCATTTTGCACAAGCACAGTCAATTCGAACATCACTTTACAATTGCGCGGAATGCGTTCGTTCAAAAGAGATCATAAAAGTAATTCAAGCCTTGGCCCAGCTCCCAAATGGAGATGCCAACGCCAAGCTGCTGGGCCAGCTTAATCCGCTCATTGATTGAGTAAAGCGTTGGATAAAACACAATATGACGACCGGTCTCAGTTCTATGGAAATCCCATAATCAGCTAACTGGCGGACATACGCTATTTATTAAGTACCCACCTGATCTCAAAGAAGTTCTCCACATCACGCTCATCATAGGTCAATTGCTTCTTCACATGCCTGATTAGCTCCAGGTACTGGCCGAATGTAATAGGTCCGCCGCCATCGGGCGTAAAATCATTGCCATACATATTCAAGCCCATCAGAATTTTAGATCGCTTCGCCTCCATGTCGTGGCATCCATCTGGAGCAATGTGCTCCACTGCGTTGCGCACCCAATAAAGCGGTGCATTGGCGCCGGGACGCTGCACGCTCGAATAGTCATAGGTCATCAACGAGAAGGCGAAGATGTGCTTGTACAACTTATCCATGTGCTTCTCACCAAACAAATTGGGCGTGTCCTTACGTCGTGGCGGGATTACCAATATGAGACGCAGTTGCTGTTTTTGCAACTCCTTGGCTGCAACCAAAACAATGATATAAATATGATATGCGTATTAAGACTGTAACGTTACGCACCCATTTGTAACACCAAGTTGTACAGAATTTTATCATCAATGCGTCCAGCCAATTGTGACCATACTTCCAAAATGAGTCCGTCGAATCCGTGCTCCTTGCATGTCTTGATAAGAACTTCGTTGAGTATGGTGCGCTCCTTGGCATCGCTAAGCAGCAGTTTGATATCGCGATCCGTAAAATGATCGAATATGACACGTGGGAAAACTGTAAAGAGAAATTAATTAAGGTGGGTAACTAAGGCGCAAGTAGAGCAACTTCATGTGGTACCTTTGACTGTGCGCAACTGCTGCTGTTGTTGCACCTTTGCCTTGCGCCGCACATCGTTCAGCCAGCCGGCGTCAATGTCGTGGGTGCCAGCCACAGCATAGTCATCGCCCTGCTTCACAATTTGCAGCCAAACAGGCGAGATGATGTCAAACTTCTTGGCAAACATTTTGGCCACATCGTAACCATGCGAATTCCACTGGAATGGAAGCAATTGTTGGTTAAACTGTAGCCCATTGACTGCTGTTGTTTATGCTCACCGGTGTGACGTAGCCGAGCGTGGTGCCATTAAAACGCCGCAGCGCCGTGTCCTTATAATAGGCCTCATGATGCACCAGTATATCCTTAGACGTGGGCGTAGCGTCTACCAGGCCCAAGCCAAATACATCGCTGTCTTGCGGTCCACGCAAGAACTTGGAATCTCTGTGCTTGGATTTGGCTTTATTGTCAGGCGATAAGGTGCATAGCGCATATCCACAACTGAGCAGGATACAGCATATGATTTGCGCCTTGCTTGCGCGCATTTTATAATCTATAATCTAGACGAGCAGCAAAATTCAAATTGTGATTGTATTAACAATCGCTGCCGGCGCAAGGTGCTGAAATTCGCTTAGGCTGCAGTCAGGGGCTACAATTAGCCTTGCGAAGTTCTATTTCCCGGTAGCTGCCATAAATAAATACAAAAAATTGCACGAAAACAAAACACGTATTAAGTATAACAAAAACGCCGGCACATTCGTGAGCCTTTCCGATAACGATAGTAATCGCAATCGATAGGAAATGTCTGTTGTGCGATTCCCACTGCGCTCCGGAATATCGTAAAATGCAAAATGAACCATGGCATTGATTTACGTTTAACTAGGCAAATCATGTTTTTTTAATTTCACAATATATATAAAAAAATTGACACTTTCCACTGCTAGGCGCCTTAAACAATTTGATTTTGATAATAAGCAGCTGGCACAGAAAGCGCAATGAACCAGTTCCTTTGATTCCATATTCATCAATCAAGCGAACGCAAGTTAAAATCATTTTCAAAAATGCACAATTTTAAACGTATGCATGCATCTGTATACACATATATATATATATAGGCATAATATATATATAGTTGTATATATATATATATTCATATATAATTATATTTAAAAGTTTACACTGTATAAATAAGGGGAGTTATCAACATAATGCTGTATAGCTTAACATCAAATTAAATTAAACTTAGTGCATAGACTAACAGAAAAAACTACATACAATCAAGTAGCCGAACTAATTATCACTTTTAAAATAAATGAAAAAAATTGATTTAAAAAATTTTAAAATATTTAACATATCGCTACGTATACATAATCATAATTGGTAATCATAATCATAATCATTTGTTTTGCTTTTATAGCAATATTTGTATATTGTGTATGTTCAGACAAATACACGCATTAGATCGCTGCCCGCCGAGTTGCTGCCCGGCGTGGAGCTGTTGCTCTTCCACGGATTGTTGCTGCCACTGCCGCCGCCACCACCGCCTGTCCCACTTACTCCAACGCCGCCAGCAACCGCTTGTATGTTGCTGCTGTCGGACAGGGTGCGCAACAGTTGCTTCTTGAGCAGCTGCTGCTGTGGACTTGGACTGCCAATGGCATTGATGTTGCCAACGCTGCCACCGCCGCCGATCGCGTGCAGTTGCAGCGGTAAATGCATTGGACGCTGACGCATAAATGGTCTAATGTTGCTGCCGCCACCGATGTTGCTGCCGTTGTGCGACTGCCGCTGATGTCCTGCCGCCAGCAATTTGCGTCGCTTCTCATAGAAACTGTGCATGCGCTTGTTCTCCTCCTGCAGCTGCTGCTGTTGTTGTTCGCCGGATTCATTGAGCTCAGTCCGTTCCCTGTCCGCCGACGGCTTGACCTTGCCCGACAGCAGTTCGTTCAGGCGCTTAACAGTCATGCTGACGCAACTGCTGCTGCCGTTGCTGCGGCTCGGCAGCGTGCGCTTGTTGCATCTGACCCGCTCCTGCGCTATAATGCTGCACTTCTGGGCGTATATCGTCTTGCCCTGAGCTGCGTTGCGCGGCAGCAGCAACTGTGCCGCATTCCCGTTGCAGTTAACAGTGGGCAGCGGCGGCGGCGTACGCGCCAATGTGCCCACAACGCCGCTGCTGCCATTGAGCGAGAGTAAACTATTGTTGGCCTTGCGCGTCGTCAGCAGATTCTTGCGCAGCGTGGCGCCCATGCCGTTGGGCAGCTTGACCAGGCCGAAGGTGTTCATGGCCAGTGGCCGGGGCGGACCCGCATAGAGCGTCATATTGAAGTAGGTCGAATCCTCGTGGTATTTGGCATTGGCCAGTTGGCGATGGGGCTGCGTTTGATGTACGCTCTCATAGCTACTGTATGTGGTGCTGGTGGTGTTGGCTGGTTGCAGTGGTTGTGGCTGGTTTTCCAGCTTGACAGTCTTTGTGTGGTTGGCTTCCGCGCTAACAGTCTCCAGTTTTGTAAAATCGAAATCGCATAATTCATCATTGAAATAGTTGGCCACGCCCATGCCACCATTTGTATCGGCGGCCGCTGCTGCTGCTGCCGCTGCCGCCGACGCCTGCAACACATTCACATTCACATCGACATTGTCGTAGCCAGCCTGGGTGAGGAATTCGGCAATGACCTGCTGCTGACTCTGCTGATCCAGCACAGACACCTGATTATTGTCGGTAATCTCATAGATAATACTTGGCAGTATCATGTGCTCATCGGTGCCGGCTCCATTCACCTCCGCCTCGGCATCGTCAGTCAGCGAGGGCACATTGTAAACGCTAAATTGAGCCGCTGCCTCCTCGTTGAGCTCCTGCTTTAAATGCTGGTGCTGCTGCTGTTGTTGCTGCTGCTGCTGTTGATCCGCCTGCTCCAGCATCTGTTGCTGCTGATAGATGAGCTGCTGCAACTGCATCGCATCGATGGCAGTAAGTTGGGTCTGCTCGCCGCCGTGCTGCTGCTCTTCGCTGTACACTTGCTGCTGCTGCTGCTGCTGATACAGCGCCGTTGCATATTCAGCGGCATCTGAGTTAATGGTGGCATCGTCGTAACGCATGCGCTTTGTGGCTTGCACTTGCTGATCCGCGGAGAGCTGCTGCTGCTGTAGTTGCAGCTGCTGCGGCTGCTGTGGTTGTGACTGTGATGTGTCCAGGGCGCTCTCATCGAAGGGTATGTCCGACTCGGCGGTGTTTAGAATCTCGTTGATGAACTTGCTGTCCAGCATGTCGTCCAGTGTCAGTGATATGGAATTATCATCGGATGTGTTATGCATGGGCAATGGCTCCTCGGTGACGGCAGACAGATCCACCTGATGCTGGCGTTGCTGCTGCTGCTGTTGTTGTTGTTGCTGCACCTGCGCCTCAAGTTCGACATGTCCAGTTATTGAGGACACGGCCTGATCCAACTCAGTTAGCTGCTGATGTTGCTCGTAGATTGGCGTCACCTGCTTCTCCTTGGCGGTTTTGCTCCGATGATGCGACGCCGATTCCAGTGCGGACGACGCCGCCGATCCCTTCAGCTGCAATAAAGAACATCGATTTACAAATGTTTGCTAACAGCAATTTCGTTTGCTAAATATTTCGATTTGGTTTTAATTACTTTTATTGCAAATATACATTATAGAAATTTATATATATTTTTATAGTTGGACTTCGTGGGTAGTTCAAATGGTAAGGTCGAGTCAAAGCCTGGCTAGAATATACAACAAGCTATTTGTGGGTCACAATATGAACCAAAAAGCGGCTCAAAAGCATTCGTTTTAGAAAAGTCTTGAAAAACTTCTCGTGGTTTTAAAAATAACTCAAACTTTAAACGAAAAGTATTCTTCGGCAAGCCGAAGTTTAAATACCCTTGCAGATATATACAAAATTCACGTTTTATAGTAATAATTAAATCTTTGCTAACTCAACTCTATTTAAATATTTCTTAATTAATGATTGTTCCTTTTTAAGCTGTATAATAAAGTTAAATTTTACTTGTCGAGCTTAAACGAAATATAAAAGATATATATTTTTGACAGATACTGCCTATGATATACTAGACTGGTATAAATCATATAATTTGTGAAGTTGTACTTTCTCTCTACATAAATTAAAATAAATCTATGCCAAAGATATAAACAGACGGACAAAACTATAAAGCTTAGGCAGCTAATTAGTATGATCAGAATACGTATACACTACATCGCATTAGATATGGCGTGACAAAGTTATAATACCCACTGCAAGGTGTACTCAATAGTGCATATACCAAACAATACACTACCTTCTTTTTATTTGGCTGCGGCTCGTCGAGCATGTTGGCGGGGGAATAGTTGATGCCGAGCTCGTTGCCATTGCTAGCGGCGACAGCGGCGAGCGTTGGCGTCGGCGGCATCGAGCACGACGAGTTGGACGAGGAGGAGAATACCGTGATGGCGGGCTGTACAATCTCATCCTTGACGGCGGCTGGCGCGGATGCAGCGACAACTGCAGCAGCTGCTGCTGCTGCCGCTGGAGGTGCTGTTGCTGCTATGGCACTGCTCTTCTTGGAGCCAACCTTGTGATGGACATCCGAATGGTGGCGATTCTTGGATGACTTGGAACGCGAACGACCTGTGCTGCTGCTGGTCTTTGAGGAACTGCTACTCTTGCTGCTGCTTTTATGGCGCGACGACGACGATGACGAGGCTGACGCTGAGCTGCTGGAGACGTGCGTGTTGTTTGTGCTGCTGCTGTTGGCTGCCGTTGCAATGGAGCTGCTGGAGCCATTCGAACAGCTGGACATCGTGGCCGACAGCGTGTCCGTGGGTGAGCCCAACAATTCCGCCGGATCGCGCAATCCATCCTGACTATTTTCCGCCATTCCAGCCGCTGTCAGCGAGCGCGACGCCTCTGAGCTGCTATTAAGCTTGTTGGGCACGGCATCCCAGATGCTGGGATGCTGTAGAGCAACGTGATTATTGAAACCGGCCTTGGTGAAGCTGCTATTGCAGGAGTTGCACACAACAAGATCGCGTGCGGCCAGCTTGGGCACCATATCATAATATGCCATGTCCGCTGCATTTAAACGCTGCACCTGCACCACATGTGGTAACTGTTTGGCATCCGCAGCGCCACCGCTAGCCTTGCCGGCACCACCGCGTAAATGCGTCTTTTCTGCAGAGCGCAGCTGTTTGATCATCTTGTCCAGGTCGAAGACCTGTTGCCACTTCTGTCCTTGCATGCTGGACAGTGACAGGCTGGTTGCCGGCGCCAGCATGGTGCCTAGCTGGGCCGCCGCCGCGGCTGCGGCACCCCCAGCAATCACATCCGTTTTGGATGAGTTGGTCATATTTGTGGTGGCTGCTCCGGCTGTGCCCGTTGCTGTTGTTATTATTGGTGTAGATGGGGGCGGCGCCTTGGCGTGCTTCGTTGTACCGTTGCCGTGCTCTGTATAGATCAGTGCTGGGGCCACATCACTCATGGGCATGTTGTTGCTCGTTGTTGCCTGGCAGTGAGAATGATGCAATACGAGAGCGTGAGGCGATGGCAATGCAAGGTGGAAGCTGCTGGCGGCCAATGTTGATGAGGGTAAACAAAGTTAGCTTGGCGACGCGACTGGCATGGTCTGCAATAGCAACAAAAATAAACATCAAATCCTTCAATCCTCAAAAATTGATCGCACAGTGCATTTGTAACTGTTCAACTCGTACAGTGACTGCAAAAGTGTATGCTGTTGCTCAACATTGTTGAGACACATGTAGCCGCAAAACAGCTGAGCGCTGCTGTCAAGTCGGGCTAAAATGCATACGCAGCCAACGGGTTGGCAGCTCTGGCAGGTACACCAACACAATTGCAAGATTTGCCATCTCGCTCGCACTTGTACGCCAAACACACACTCACCCAACCAACAAACAAAGCCTGTTTAAAAAACTATGCACACAATATTTTCAGCAACTTTCTGCTTTACATTCACATAATTACTTTAAACTCTTTGGTTTTGACTTACATGTGCGTTAACGTTAACACAATTCCATTGTGTTCACTCGGCTTGCTGTTTAGCCAATTTTCATTCGCCTTGCCGTCGCCAGAGTTGTCGCAGTGTTGTGATTATCAATATAATAGAAATCCGCATTTGCGTACAAATGCGATTGTTGCATATGTGCATTTGATAATTTTTAATGACGTGCTATCATGGTAAAGTTGAGTTGCGGAGCGGTTTTCATTTAACTTTAAGCTATTGTTTGCAAAATGATTGGTGTGTATTTGCTTCACATAAATGCTGCTTCACTGCACTCAGCTAAGCAATCGGTACCTATTATCGATATTTGATTTAAAAATGGCGCGGTATTTTAATTTCAAATTAATCGCATATTTTCAATTTTAATCTAAGGCTCGTGAGTTTTAATTGTACTTGACTTAAATTAAACACTAAAGGGTACATACAGTGGAGTGTAATGTACAACGAACACAATGAACAAATCTCGTAGTATTTAATGAGTAAATAACTTTTAAAGAATGTCATGCCTTATCCCTGTTTGATTTTCTTTTGCTGCAGCAACTTTAACTCAGGCTCCCACACAATCCTATTAACAAACTCGCCTGCGAAATAGCAGATTAAGCTGAAGGCCACCAATCCGCCCAGCATTAAATAACGTAATGGCAACGGCAGAATTTCGAGGAGAGGATAAACCCACTGTCCGCTATAATATCGAACGATATGCACCCAAATAACGTAGAGCAGCATAAATGCCAAATTGCCGGTAACGCCGGCCAAACGGCTCGGATAACTTCGAAAGCACGTAAACAAATCCATGATGGCCAAGAGCGCTACATTCGTATGAACCACATGATTCAGCCAGCTGTAAGAATTCAGTTAGAAAAGTGGTTAAGTTAACAAAACAAACAAACAACAACACTTGCCTGGGAAAAATTGCATCGAGTGCCTCGGGAAAGATAAGCTCACGATCCCACAGGTAAATGACCCAGAACGACAAGCACACATTGTGCGCAATTGGAAATGCAAATGTGGCGAAAAAATAGTCTCGCAGTCGGCGCAAAAAGGACTTTGGAGCCAGAGACACCGTATTACTGCCGAACAGATCATTCAGCAGCGCAATGCTGTGATAAATAGCCTGAAGTATAACGTCAAGAAATGTGAGGTATTTGAATTTGCCACCCCATCGCGTTTTCAGCTCCTCCTCCTCGTGCAGACCCGGCGGCCAGTGCACTTTGAAGAGATAATAGTAAATGCCGTAGATAAACTGAGCTGCGGCCAGCAGGTGAACGAGAAAACGCAGGTAACTGAAAGCGCCGCTTGTGTACGCATCGTTGCACGTCTCCAGTCGTGCAGTGGTCGCTTTGGCGGCTTCTTTGGCAGCGTGCTGCTCACGTAATTGTTTTTTACTTTTAGTCATGTTTTAAATAAAATATTTAACAGTTTATAGACGCGGCGTTTGCTGACGTGCAGCTGATTGGGGCACCAGGGCTGCATAGCAGCAGCATGGGTACTTGTTTACATTCTAGAAAATGGACTTAGCAGAGCGCTATTTCACTTTACAGTGACGTGCTAGCATGTTAACATCAAACAGCTGTTGATTGTTTTGGTTTACGAGAAATTGCGCAAAATTGTGAAGAATGTGGAGAAAAGTATTATTTAATGCACAAAATGTGCTGAAAGAGCAACAAAATGTATGAGATAAGGCATTTTAAATTATTAAAACTTACGAATAACCCTTTTTCTGCAGTTTAAGTGTAATGCTGAGCGTTATTTGGCTGCAAAGGCGACAGCGCCAAAGCAAATGCAATTGGAGCCAATGCACATTGAGGAGGCCATCAAGCTGACGCCTGCTTTGTCCATCTACACGCCCGAGATATGGCGGCGCGCCCATGAAACCTTTCAGAATCACGGTCTGGAGACCATCAGCTTCCTGCGCATTGTTACGGGCAATCCAACGGTGCTAAAACGCACGCCAGAACGCATAATTAACAGCCTGGAGCTTTGGCGCGCCTGTCAATTTGGGGAGCACCTATTACATCTGCTATTGACCAAATACCCCGAACTGCTGGACGTGAGCGATGCCCACCAGCTGCTCTCACTGAGCGCGTACCTGAAGAGCCGCGTCTCCACCAATAAGAATGTGTGGAAATTGCTAATGAACAGTCCGGATTTGCTGTCGCAATCGGAACAAGCAATTGAAGAGAAGCTGAACTATATGTCTGATATAATGCGCATCGAGGTGCCCGAAATAGTTAAGTCCGCAGCGCTAACGCTGCCCTTCGAGGATCTGCGCTGCCGCCACACATTCTTATTGCGCTTGGGGCTGTTTAAGCCGCGTCCACTTAAAGCGGATCCCAACGAGCCGACAACAAACAATCGGCTCTATCAGATAACGGACACATCGGAGAAATCCTTTGTCACAAAGATCTGTCACGTCACGCTGCCGGAATATGAAGCATTTAAGGAGCTTTTGGCACGCGAATTGGACCGGAAATCGCGAAAACCCAAAGACGAAGATCAATCGAGCGATGAAGAAAATGATTAGAGTTTAATTTGTTAGGATTTTATGTAATGCACTTTTGATTAATTGAGCAATAAATAAGTTATGTAAAAATATAAAAAATATGTACGTTTTCACAGAATATTCATATGACCAAATATATTTATAATATTTTAGCTGCTTCGAATTTTATACAAGGCGTAAGTCTGTATTGTTTCAGTTGCAATTATTTTGATTGAATTTGTTTCTTGCGTTTTAACAGCGTACCTAGCCTGCTGCACTGTTAAGTTAAATGAAACGTCGACATGTGAATGGCAATTACTTCATATCTTGCCGTGTGGGTGGCTCTGGGGGGAGTTTTATTTAAAATTAAATTAAAATTATAAATTTAGCTGTGTCTAAAAGTTTAAAGTAATTTGGCAACAACACAAGCATCACATTCATGGCCAGCTCGCAGTGGATGGCACAGCCCATGTAGTTCAGCCGCAGAATCAACAAATACACCCACTAAAAGAAAAGCCAATTTTCGCTTATCGCATTGCCAAAAATCCATGACAGCATGTCCGGAAATCCTTTCGACAGCGCCGACGATGAGGCAAGTGGCGGCAGCGATGAGATATTGGAGGGTTTTCTCTGTCCCATTTGCCGTGCCGACCTGAAGTCCATCGATTTCCTGACCGAGCACTTTGCGCGCCAACATGCCGAAGAGCAGGATGCCCTCAAGTCCGTGTTCAAGGATATATTTACCAAAGCAAAAAAGAAAATACTAAACAACTTCGACGACGATCGCAATCGCGTTGCTTCCTCGGCGGCCACGCCAGCTGCAAGCGCACCGGGGGCAGCAGGAGCAGCTGGCGCACGTGCCCCCAATGGAGCCAAAGTGAGCCACCTTAATGTATTTAATGCCATGGGCGGCAAGCAGAGCATGGGTGCTGAGCGCTCACACTTTGATTACTTTCAATCGGTGCGCAATCCTCGCCTGGAACGCTATGCTAGCGAGACGAACAAGCTGATTATACGATTGCATCGCCTGCTGAAGGACTTGCCGACGGACGCAGTGCAGCGCAAGCAACACGAGCAAAACACAGTGCCTTGGTTAGACGGCAGTTCGGTCAAGCTGTGTCCCAACTGTGCCAAGAGCTTTCACATTGCACGCCGGCAGCACCATTGTCGACTCTGCGGAGGCATCATGTGCCACGACTGTTCGCGCTCGCTGCAGCTGGAGAACGCAAGTAAGCATTTAGTTGGAACCCCTCTATCTGTATTTAACCTTTTTCTACTTCCGCCTTATTGCAGTGCAATTGGCCAGCTTGTCGTCAACACGCGGCGATAACTTGCAGCAGATTCAGCATCACGAGGAGCGCGCCCTTCGCCTCTGCCAGCATTGCCTGTGGCTGCTGGACACGCGACAGGACATGCACGAGAGTCGCACCTGCCGTCCGCTGCTCGCGCAGGTCTACGAGGAAATCAGGCAGCTACATAAACAGGTCACGCCCGATCTGGACATGTACCTAAAGATTGTCAACAGTCTGTACGAAGGCGACTCCATTTTCACGATTGCCGATGCGAGCGCGTTGCGCGGCAAGATCGGTCAGGTGGCGGAGAAAATCGACTTGCGGAGCAAACGCATTATGACCATACACTCGGAGCCGGGCAGTCGCGATGAGGCGCTCAAGAAGGCCATTCGACTGAGCTGTGTGCAGGCAATTAAGGAACGCATGCTCTCGCTGCCGCCGCTGCCGGACGAGGCCCACATTCGTCGCATTCAGGAGCGCAAACGCATGGAAACCGAGCAACGCATCCTAACGGAGCAGCGCCAGGCCATGGAGGCCTACGAACGCTACGGCACGGCTGTTCAAGCCGATGTTAGTTTGGAAAATCGCAGCTTTGCCCAGGGCGTAAGTTGAGCATAACTAAAGAGCTATGTCTGACAATTTATATATATGTTTATACAATGGTTGTATTGACTGACTGATATATTCACCTCGGTTAAAAGCCAATCAGATTTAAACAATTAACGCGTAAGGCCGGATAACACCTGTCGGCTTACGTAGAGTGGCTCTCAGTTTATTGAAATCAGGTTAAGACAGAAGAATGTAACAACAAAATCTAAGGAAAAGACGTTGATTAAAGTTATATCATTTAAACTTATCTCCTTGGTAGTTGAGCTGTCTAAGTGTTTAGTCATATATTTGGCAAGAGAGTAACGGGGAACTGGGTTCGAATCTCAGACAAATAGGGAAAGGTCGGCCAGCGGCATAAAAGTTTTGTGTTTATAAACTGAATATTTTATATTTGAAACTATGTTCGATTTTGTTGAATCATTTTTGATTTAAATTTGTTTTCAGTCCGATCTGCAATCGTTAGACAATTGGTCGGCGCCGCAAGCGTCCGCATCCGCGACCAGGTCCATCGTTGATGACCCGCTAATCGAGCAGATTAACATCATCAAGGGCTACATAAAGCAGGCGCGCGAGGATCTTAACTTCGAGGTGGTCGAGACGCTGGAGCTGAATCTGCGCGAGCTGCAGCGCGAGGTGTACGAGAGGCAGCGACACTCGGGCACGGCCACGGCCAACAGTGCCACAACGCCCCAGTCCGACAGCTAAATATGCCCACAGTATCATTATATTTATATATATATATATGTTTTATATATATTGTATTTATCCATTCCCGCTTTTGACAAAATAAATGTGAAACTGTTGATTGACTGGCGTTGTTGCGTGTGTATTTTGTGCGTACTAAATGTGATGAGAAATGCATGTGCCAACAAAGTGATTCCAGTTCCACTTGGCGCTTAGGACTTTAGACCCACGGCGGCAATCAGAGACTTCACTTTGGCTACGTACGCGCTTTGGGCGTCGGCATTGCTTGTGCCCTTCAGCTTGTTCCACGCCTCCCACTTCGACTTGCCCTTAAAGTCCAGGAAACCGGGCTTATCTGTGCATTATATTGTAAAAACAAAAAACCACAGATTAATATTAGGTTAGGTAAAGTTGACCTCACCCGCACCTGTATTGCAATCGCCCACATTGGCCTGCTTGTAAAGGCCGTAGAGTTCCAGCAGATCGGCGTCGGCCGGTGTGCTGTTTAAGTTCTTCACATCCTCAGCGGCTTGGTTGAATTCCTGAAAATCGAGCCAAACGTGTATTAATTTGTCAAATATGTTTATTTTCGCTCATTAACCTGTAGTTCAGACATGTTTAGCTAGCAAATTTTTCTATATTACTACTCATCTCTAGGCAGTAGCGATAGCTAGCACGAGAGAGCGCCACTGTTAGTTAACAGTGGGTAGGGCTGGCAACTGTTAACAATGCCCACAACATATGCTAAATATATGACTAACTTTTAGTTAAATAATGTCATGTGAGCTTGAATTAAGTAAATAAGAAATATAAAAATATTTTTAACACACCTGTTTGCATTGCATGTGACTCTTTGTTAATATGCCAGTTTTGCGGCTAATACCGCCAAATTAGCAGCACTGTTTGTTAACAGACTCGAATGTTGTTAACAGCGGCACTTTGTTTACAGCTGTTATTACGCGTCGAACTTGCAAAGCGAACGGACGTGTCTGCTCGGGGGCGTTGTTGTTACAAAAAAAAAATCGAAATCAAAACGCATCGAAAGAAATTCTTTAATAATAGCCCAACACAACAACAAAAAGCGTGTGTGTAAAATAATGTAATGCAAGTGGCGCCGCAATAAAGTGTTCTTAATAAATACATGCGAGTAAAAAAATCAAAGTGAAAGTGCAAAGCGAAAAAACGTAAAGCAATTTGTTATTGCCAACGAATTTTTGTGTTGTGTTGTGTTGTGTTTTGTGTTCTTTGCTGTGTTGTTGCTGTATCGGCGCGCTGGGCGCTGCTTATGCAAATGCGGTAAGATTATAAATTTACCTAGCAACTAGTATCCGAATCATGCTCATAGATTTATGCTTAAGCGTATATATTTGTGTATATGGGTGAATATGTGTGCGTGTGCTAGTGTTCAGTTATTTAGGCCTGCCGTCTATGCTAATTGGCCAGCAACACGTAACTGTTGTTTTTAGAATTTTTTTTTATTTAAGTTGGCAGTTTTTTGAGTTGATTTTTTTTTTGTGTTTCTTGTGTGCATCGATTCGATTGCAGCGCTGCCGGCGGCGACTTTTCTACCATGCGATAAATTTATAGCCTAGACCCGCGAGCCGCTAACTGCAACTGCAGCTGCCCTTGGCAAGTGTGTGTGTGTGTGTGTGCGTGTCTGCGTCTGTGTGTGTGTGTGCGTGTTTGCTTTTTGTGCGTTTTTTGTAGCTAAACAAATTTGAGCTAGCAGCAACAACAATTGAAGTGCGAAAAGCAAACAGACAACAACAACTACAGACACAGCCACGACAAACAACAGCAGCAGACAACAGACAACAAAGCCAACTTTTGATTTTCTATTCATATGCGGCATTCCACCATTTCCCATTCCGTTCTGCTTCCTTCCTGCCTGCCTGCCCCAGCGGCCCCGGCCCCAAATTCCGTTTGCCGCTTGTTGTTTTATTATTTTTTTGGCCAGATTTTTATCGGCAGCTGAAGCGAACTTCGCGTAAAGCGAATCGTTCATTATATTTAGTTTAAACAAATTCTTTTTTAAGATTTCAATATAGATTGGCTTATAATTTGTTTGTAATGTTTTTGTTCACATGCATAGAAATGGACGTCTGTTTTTTACTGAGTCCCAATTGCATTTTGACATCATGTTTATTTTTATAGACATTTGTTGCTTGATCTTTTTGACTTTGAGAAATGTGAGATCATTGAAATCTGTGTTTCAAAAACTGATCGCAGATAGGAATATTTTTCAAGTGCCGGTTAATTTAGCGCAATCATAGATAAGGCTGAGGGAGAGAAGGAGAGAGGGAGCGATATTAAGAGAGAGTGAAAGGGTAAAAGATAAGTTGCAGAAAGGGAGATCGGAAGAGAGTTTGAAAAAACACACAAAACGATGGAACAAATTACGCAGATAATGATAAGAGTTAGGTATTTAAATAAAGAACAAAATAGAAAGCTAAAGAAATTAATTTAGATTGATTAATGATTTTTTTTTCTAATGTTATCTATTTTTTTTTAATAGCTCAAGAAAAACAATTTATTTGATAAATGGCTTTTATAAATTGATATCTTTTAGATCTTTGTAATAATAGAAAAGGTAGTTGGCAAAATATTACTTACGTGCATATTTGTTTTTAATATTAATTGCTCGATCGACCCTCGCCGGCAGCAGTCCACGCTAGGTCTTCTCTCTCTTTTCTTCCCTGTTTTCTCACTTTCCCTTTCGCTTTAAATGTGTATGCAGCTGTTGCTCTATTTATAAATTCATTAACACATTTCCACATTTCGCCATTTATCAACGACGCTAATTTAGAACGCTTTTTAATGATACTCAAACAATCAAAACGTTCACTTGACTAACTTTCATTTGTTTATACTGCCCTCCCCCCCCCCCCCCCCCTCCCCCTCCACTCAACCCTTCAGTCCAGTCCATTGTCAGTCGCCTGATAAGCCGCTTCTCAATCGTTCCCTTGAACTTTTTATCTGTCCCGTTGAATGTTGACCCAGTCAACGTCGCTCTCGCTGCTCATTAGTCACGGCCAGCGCAGAGTGCTTGGGAGGTGGGAGGGGGGGGGGGGTATGGTGGGGTAGGCAGAAACAGTTATCAGTTGCGACGTCGGCACTTGAGCTTGAGTTGCTTCGGGCTGCATTTGCGGCCCCGTTTTAAGCTGCAGCTGACAGCGAGTCCACGGTCAGGTGTTGTTATTGTTGTTGTTCTTCTTCTTCTTCTTCCTTCAACCTGTTCTCATTGCATATGCACAAAGGGAAGGTATGTATGTGTATTGATTTTGTACAGGATGACGATCCAACTATAAGTTTAAGTTGCTAATAGAGACATATTAAGAGTTATTATCTATAATTTGTCCTTTGCCAGTCAAAATTAATAAGAACTCCTGCTTCTTTTGTAGCGTACAGGGTATTTGCAAGTTAGGCATGCTTAACCATGTTCTTTTTGACAGCAGACACACTTGCAAGTGCCTCTTGCTGATTTTCTTGGCTTTGATTGAAATATATATTAGTCGTAAAAGATATAAACATAAACTATTATATTTTTTAAAGCACATGACAAAAATATTATATAGTTATATTATTGTATTCTGACTAATTTTTTGTTTCCAGGAAATCAAAAACCTGAAGCACATTTTTTTTTTACTTCTGACTTTTGTTTGCCGCTAGATGATTCAGTTTATTTTTACGTTTTTGCATTTTTGCATTGTTGCGTGTTTCTAATGAAATTTAATAAATGACGCATTTTGAAACCCTTTTGTACCTCTTTATATATAAAATTTTCACTTTATCAGTGGCTATGTGTATTTTTATACACAAAAAAAAAAAAAAAGAGTTGGAAACTAAAAAAAAAAAACTAGAGATTTGAACTTTAGTACTAAAAAATCTCTTATTCAATTTCGTAATTGGGAAACTTTGTTAACACTTAAATTTTTGTTTTGTGTGTGTTTTTTTTTGGGTTAGAAAAGTAGGCCATTTGCTCGACTAGGAAATTGCTGAGATTTGTAAGCGTTAGTCGTATCAGGAAAACAAAACGAAAATATTCATCAAAAGTTTGGTTTCGTTTGAATTTCAAGTGCATTATTTTTCTCAAATATAAATAAGTAAAAATGTTGATTATCGATAAGAGCGACGAGTTCAACTTGACAGCTAAAGCAACAGCAATAAAGATTGAACCAACGGAAACAACAGTTGCAACTCAAGCCGCAGCAGCGATAGAAACAACAGCAGCACCAACTGATGCAGCAGCTGATGCAGCAGCAGCAGCAGCAGCAGCTGAAGCATTCGCATCTAATGTCGAACCGGGCGCCTCATCCGAATTGGACATTGTGATAAACAACGTTGTTTGTTCGTTCAGCGTGCGCTGTCATCTGAAGCTGCGCGAGATTGCGCTGCACGGCTCCAACGTGGAGTATCGACGGGAGAATGGGATGGTGACGATGCGACTGCGTCGTCCTTATACGACCGCTTCGATTTGGTCATCCGGCCGGGTGACCTGCACGGGCGCCATCTCTGAGCCGCAGGCGAAGGTCGCCGCTCGTCGCTATGCGCGCAGTTTGGGCAAACTTGGGTTTCCGGTGCACTTTCAGAACTTTCGCATTGTGAACGTGCTGGGCACGTGCAGCATGCCCTGGTCCATTAAGATCTTGAACTTCTCGGAACGGCATCGCAACAATGCCAGCTACGAGCCCGAGCTCCATCCGGGCGTCACGTACAAAATGTGCGATCCGAAGGCCACCATGAAGATCTTCTCCACCGGCAGCATAACGGTGACGGCGGCCAGTGTCAATGCCGTCGAATCGGCCATACAGCGCTTGTATCCGCTCGTTCACGAGTTTCGCACCCGGCCCGTTATCCGGGACCCGCTGCCCGAGTCCGACGACATCAAGGCGATCAAAGAATTCGTCACCCTGAAGCCCGTCCTAAACAAACCGCCAGCAATGGTGGGCGGCGTCACCATTCCACTGACCGTGGTCAAGTCCGGCATGCGGCGCGAGCAGCCGACGGCGCCGCCGCGCAGCCTGAGCACCGCCGACAACATTTGCGGCAATGCGCGACTCCGTGCCACCGAATGCTGGGCCAGCAAGCTGCAGATGAAGCGACCGCGCTACAACGACGCCAGCTCCGCTGCCACCGTCACGGCCTCCAATCTGGCCCGTTCCGTCGGCGGTCACAACACCCAGCAGCTGCACAGAAGGACGACGTCGTCCTTCCCACACAATAGGCCACAGGCAACTAACTTTGAGGAGGCAAAATACACGGAAACTGAAACTGAACCCGATTGCCAGATGAAAGATGCCGGCGAGGATGCAGATGATGATTATTTTAACTGGTAGATGGTGGCAGCAGAAGGGCTTTTAAAGCGCCTTAAAATCAATTTAAATCATCTTTGGAAGTTGCCAAAGATACTACATCAAAATATGTTTCACAAATATATAATATGCATAGCTTTCTGCTATGGCAAACAATACATTCATCTAGTTTCTAGGATTTTAACAAGAATCCTTGCTTAGTTTTCTTAATGCCAGAGCAAGAATTTATCTTACGGAGATATTAAAATTATTAATATAATTTTAAATCATTTAAATTCTTCGCTACAAGTTTTGTTCTTGGCTTTTGTACTTTGATATTCTGTTGGTTAAACAAATTGATGTTTATGGCTTAATCCATTAAAAGGCCGTTGGCAGCATTTGCAGTTAAACAAAATGAGTTTTTGGTCTACTTTAATTAAGCCAAATGTTTAAATTAGCTGATGTTCACCTTTGTCTTATCGGCTTTTAATTTGATTTGAAATCAGCTTTAAATTCATTTTATATGTTATAAATTAATTTATTCACATTGTTTTCAGTATATTTCATTGCTATGGGCCATCACTCATATCTATTGTTTTTCGTAATGCCAGATGAGCTGCCAAAGCGTTATCATATTGGGTGACTCTTCACATTTGCTGTCATTTATCAAAGTTATTTTCCGCTTTTCCGTTTTCCGCTGCTGGCCGTAACAAACAAAATGTAGTTGCAATTAGTTGAGCACAGCCGGCCCCCAAAATTGTTTTCACTGTCAGCGTTAAAAGTCATTTACCACGTTCCATGTGCCAACCTCCCAACGCCCACCCAGCCAACAGCCTGGCCAAAAAGTTGGCAAACTACAAATTTAGCTGCTTTTATTTGGCGAACCAAAACCAAAAGCATTCTCAGCCGTTGGCAACCCATTGAGGCGTGCGCCTAAAAATGCGCCCTCAACACATTACAGGGCTAACCCATACAAAAAGAGCATGTTATTGATATACCATATATACAATATATATATATATACATATATACATACGATGCATGCACATAGACGATATAGATAGTTTTGGGACAGCTGGGACTAGGTAAGGCATGGTGGGTAACCGCATTTATAAAACTGCAACAGCTGCAGTTATTTTTCAGCTTGTTTGTTGTCATTGATGCCGCTGCTACTTTTTGTGGATACCCTGCGCACCACAGAGGACAAAAAAATATCCTTTAAACTTTATCCAGACAAGTTCTCATATTAGTTTTCCTTTGATCTGTGATTTCTGTTGGAAAGATATTTGTTTTTATATTGGATAAACAATAAATATATATAAAACTTATCTTATTCGTGTAAGTTGAAAGTGACCAGTTTATATTAAAGCTACAAATATTTATAAATAACCTCAAATTTGGTTTCTACAAAATTTCCTTGAGTAGCAATATAAAAACTTTGAATTGTTTCGAGTATTCGAAGGGATAATTTTCATTTATTTGTTGAAGGGTATCAATATTCATATCAGAAATATCAAATTCTCCTTTCTGGTTTAGGGTATTTTAACTTCTATTTCCTAGAAGAAGTTGTTCTTCCAGGTCAAGCTAACGTTTCGTGGACCTGGTTGTGCATCAGAGCAGGATTTCCAATCGAATGCAACATATTTGATTTTAGATTTTTTTACATAGGGCAACGGCTGTTGCAGAACCAAATGTTGAATATATGTATTTGCAAATGAATTCACATTTGTTGTGCACTGTTTGACAAATGTTTGCAATTTTAGAACTGAACTTGGTTAAGTGAACTTGTTATTGGGATAGTTTATTTGTGGTATAAAGTGAAGCTTGGAGGTAATTTTCTCTCTCTCCACTTCTCTCTTCGAAACAAGTAAAGGCATAAGATTAAGCATTAAATGTTTGAAAAATGTTATTTTGATTATAAGTTTGTTTTGTTATTAAAAAAACTAAATATGTTCATGAAATTATCCAAATATGTTTACTTAACTGTTGCTGTACTTTTAAGCCCCGTTTCCACTCAAATGTTCTCATTACTATTTACACTCAACTAGTTCCGCCTTTAAGTGGCCCTGAACCAATTCTATTTTAGCCGACACAATGCCACAAAAAGTGAGAAGCGGTTAGAAAGAACTAAGTGAATCTATTTCCTAGCTTATCTACAGCTGCACCTTCGACTCATCGACCCCTGAACCTCACCTGTCCTGGTTTTTTTTTTTGCTGGTTGTTGTCTCGCCTCGTTCTTGGCCAGGTAGCTAATGGAGTGCATCCTTTTGGGCAGCAGCTGCTGTTGGCCCTGTTTTTAGATTCTTACCTGTTTTGTTTTCTGTTTTCTCTTTTTCTTTTTCTCGTATTCCATGAAGAAACATTTGAAAAATATAATTCAACATATGCGGCGGGGTTAAAAGCTAAGCAAATTCCTCAACAATTTTTTGTTTCTCGCTCGCTTCCGTTGCGTCATCGCACACACAAAAATGTTTATATGTATTGTACATAGCATATGTTTATATATGTTTCTCTTTGTCCAAAAATGTTCAAGTCTGGCTTTTGAAAAAAATTTACTATTTGCTTTCAGCTTTGACTCAGTGCCGGCAAAACTTGTTCTCTCGCAAAACAAAAATGTTCTATTACATAGTCAACTTTTATACGATATATAAATGTTTGTATTTTTGTTAAATTTTGCTTTATTTTTATTGCAGCCACGTTGCTGAATTGTTTTAATTAAGTGGCAAATTTATCGCATGGCATTTTTATTTATACAGTCATTAATTTTTGTTGCGACTATTTTAAGATTTTGTAGACGGCCTATCTGAAAACTTTGTTGTGACTGTGTGTATTATTAAATATGTAAGTATATATACATATGTACATACACATGTCTTCCCATGCGTAAATCTTGTTTAGGGGCCGTGAGAGAATTCTTAATTCCCAGTTTTTCTATTCATTCTATTTTACGCCCCATTGCGTTTGTTCTGTGCAAATATTTTGCGTAGTTCGTGATTCTTGTTTGCTTCTATAATCAGTTTATATGTTCCCGATATGCCTGAGAAATCGGTCCAAGTGCTCAGCGACGCATATCTGACTTTGCCACAGTTCAGCGCCGACTAACTTATTTATTTATATACATACATACATATATATATATAAAATTCACGATAAGTGTGTGAACAATGTGTGCTAAATATTTGCATAGAATTTGCCATTGTTTTGCTTTTATTTTTCATTTATCATTCGAGACAATATTTTTTTGGGAACACGGCCAGAAATGCAATCAACTTAATTGTAATGATTAAAAAGTCAAGAGAATGTATAGAAAAAATAATAGAATATAATTGATGAGATATTCTCTATTTAGTATTGAAAGACGATGAAATTAAGCTTATTAAAAATCTTAATTTAAAGATAAATTTTGTATTTTTAGAATAAATCTCATTAAGCTCTTTTGCCAAGTTCAAAGGCAGCTCTTAACTGTTAGTTGCCTTTTAACCCCTTCTTAGCTGTGATTTTCGCAATTAATGTCTGCTGAATAATTGATAGCCCTGAGCTTCATAATGCTCAGCTAACAGTTGCTAACGCAACCCATTACACAAATAACATCTTCAGGCGTATTTAACTGAAACCAATTTAAAATTTATTATCCGACACTCAACTCGAGTGCAATTCGTTGCGAGTTTGTTCCGTTCTCGCAGTTCATAAATATCGCTATCAGCGCCTTAGCAGCCAGACATTTTCTTAACCTACCTCTTTTTGCTGCGCTTTCCCCTTTTTCCCTTATATTGGCATCTTTATTTCCATGTCTGGCGACCACTTGAACTTTACTCGTGGCTGGCAACTTGTAATAATATTTGCAATTGAAATTTTATGCACTTGACAAAGTTGCTTTGCTGTGCACCCTTTAAAGTCTCCGCCCAAGAAATTGCAACCCCCTTTTTTTTTACAGGTGGCGCCATCTAGTAGCAGTTACCATCACCACGCAATTGGCAATCTGACCGATCCGCGTGTCTACTTGCCATTAATTTCACATTAATTACCAACGTCATAGACGAGCGCCCTTTGGTTTTTACTATATCCTGTTAAAAGTTGTGGTGGGTATATAAAGGCTTGGGTGAGAGTAAGGAAAAGTCTGCTAAATGTTGATTGATTACATATTAATGTAATGTTAAAGAGATAGACATAGATTGAGCTGCGGTTAACATTTTGTTGTTATGTTAATATCTCTACTTAAGTGTAATTGAAGTGTGCTGTTAAATTATTGAATGCATTTAACATTAACAGATTATGTTAAAAACAAAAGCTATGCTGTGTTTAACATTTGTGTGTTATGCTAACGTTTTTTGCTTTTAACTGATCCTAATTCTTACATTTATATCTAATGTTATTTAAAAAAAGGGTATACTATAGTCCAGCATATGTTTGCAGAATTTCTTCATTTCTAGTAATACGATTGAAAAGCCGTCGTAATCTATGGCTTATTGTCCAGCTGATGGTACAGTTTGAGAGCGCCCTTTGGCTATTTATAGCAACTGTTAAATTTGTGCCCTCTTTTTTTTTTGCAACTGTGTCGTTCCCGTTAACTGTGTCTTTATTGGTGCAGGTACCCAACAGGCGATTGAAGGGGCAAGCGGATGTTATTGTTTTGGGGCGGCACCGACATGTCACGCGTTTTGCTTTTTAATCTACTTTGAACTGATGACGTCATGCTGGCCATGCCAATGGCTTTTTGCAATGATTGTCAATGTCAATACATACAGCCATGGTTAACCCCTTGTCTATAAAAATGGCCGATTGCAATGTTGCCCAGTCGCTGAACTTTAAAATAATTTGAAAACACGCAATGAAATTCTTTTACAATATTGTATGCACATTCTTCAATGTGCCAGCAATTAAATACAACTAAGAAGCAAAAAAAAGAAATTGTAATTACTGCTATATACCCATTTTACTTTTTATAAATAACAACGAGTTCACCCAAAGTTCAAAGTGTCACGAAATGCTCCAATTTGATATCGGAACAACCCATTTTTGATCGGGTTAATTCAATTACACGAGAGTCGCCATAAAACAGGCTGAAAATGTGCTTAATAAATCTTGTATAAGGGCCATTAATTGTCAGAATGCGTTGAGCTGGACAAGATTTGGGTCAGAACTGACCGCATTAAAATGTTTGTTGTCACAACCAGCCACGGCAAATGCATATTTGGCCAATATATGCACAAAGTGCTGCTGTTCGTCCCACTTGATATTACGTATACGTAAATTTCACTTGGGAAATTAATTTTCAAGTGGTTACGCCCCAAAAAGCCGCAGGCACAGATGTAGTGGGAAAGGGGGGGAGGGAGGAAGGAGCTAATGGCCCGGCAAGCTGCGTCTACGCCTACGCTTCAGTCAAACTGACAGACAGCTGGCCGGACACATGAAATGCATATAGCCTGCTGCACTTGGCCCACATTTATCTTTTTGGCCAACACCCACAGTTTGGCACAGTGGCGTTAGCAAAGCTAGTAAAGTTTACTAAAAAAATTTAGCAGTTTATATATAGAAGGTGTTATTTATTTATATATTTAGTGAGCATAAATATTAAAACCTTAATCTTTTTAAAAAAAATATAAAAATTATAAAAAAATATACCTTCATAATATGTGCTATTATTGTAGAACAAGATTTATTTATAGAACACTTTTGAAATAGACTTATGCAAATATTGTGCCCTGTTTTTGACCCACTGTAAAAGCTGTGAACGCAAAGTCGAAGCACATAAATTTGCACTGGCTGCGACTGTTGGGCGTGAGGTGTGCACTTGTCCTGCAGTTTAGCGGTGAAATTGAGGAGGCTTTGAGGGGGGTTTGTTGGAGGATATTACACATACGACATGTGTTGCGCGTTGGCTATGGATGTTGCGCCAGCCCATTAGGATGTTCACGTAGCGCCATTGACAAACAATTTGGCTGATGCATTTGGACAAGCCCCGGACGAGTTGAGAGTCCATTTTCATGGCTTGTTTATCGCGGCAGTTTGGCACGTGTCGAGCGCAGCTTTTTAGCCGAGTGTACGTGTACATATATTTTTTTTAATTTATTAAAAAGGACACGTACCAAAGGACGCATGCTAACTGGCAACTCTTCGCAATTACTACGCCCAGTTAAATGTCGCCGGGCCGTCGCCAGTGTCATTTAATGTGTCCTAATAGTTGGTCAACTGACAAATGTCATGGAAATGAGCCACCTGAGTGGTGAAGGCGGACCCCATTTTCCATTACGCACCTGACGTCACTTTATTGCGTACCATTTTCTTTTTCATTTCATTACATTTTCCATAATTTGTTTTTGGCTGTCATAAAAGTGTTGTCAGTTTTATTTAGAATTCCTTAGCTAATTTCATTAGAAAATGCCCCCAGCTGAATTTTGCCAGCGTACTTACTCATCCATCATAAACATTCATCTGGTCAGAACAACCGTTATGTCGTACAGTTTCTTGTGGCAAACGACACGCAACAGTTTTTTTTTTTTTGGTCTGTCTTTGACTGCTCCGGCTTACGGCCACAAAGTTGAGGTATGTGTCAATGACAGGCAACTGTCAAATGAGTGTCAACCGGGCGTTTGGCCTGTGGATTATGGCCTGACATTAACATGAAACCGGCCAATGGAAGTAGCTCAATAGATAAATGGCCATGTCAACAGGTTACAGCTAGAACGAGAAAGAGAAAGAGAAAGAGAAAGAAAGAGATGGAGCAAAATAATAATACGCTGCAGTTAGCGCTCTGAGTAATTATATATTTGCAGGATATAAATTAGTAAGCCATGTATAATTTATAAGCCATTATGTAAATACGTTTACAAGATAAGCTGCAGAAAACACACTTAAATTAATCAGAAAACATGTGTATTTATAAACGTAAAAAGAAAGTGATTAAATAGTAGCAATGTAATAGAGTGATTAAAATATTCAACAGTTAGCAGAAAATTGTATATAAATAAATAAGTAAAAACTATACAATAAGCTAACAGTTCGATTAAAATAACATGTAAATGTTAGTGTGAGTATAAAGAGCTGCTTAACTTAACAGACCATGTTAAGTTTCTAAGTTATTTTAAACGTTTGGTAGCTAAAATACCATTTGCTTTAACATGATTTTGAAATGTTAAACCGAATTTAAGCTGAATATGACGAAGAACACTATTTCAGTCTCTAATTATATTCAGTTTTATTGTAAATCAAAAAGCATGTGTTAATTATCCCAAAGTGGTGTCCAATTCAAAGACAAGCATATCAAGTATACGCCACAAATGACGCAGCGAGACAAATATCAGCTGTTGTTTGGCATTTGACTAAACAAATGTTAATGTTGCTTTTAAGTGCAATAATAATACGCATGCAATTTATTGCACGCCACTAAACATAACATGTGCATAACTTGCACAGACAAGACAGCAAAATGCCACTGAAATGTCCAATGTAAAATGTGTGCCAAGTAAACGCAAACGACAGACAAAGAGACAAAGGCAGCAAGTGATGAGAGTAAGCAGTGTGTGACTAAGAGTTACCCTGTAAAGTTAAAGAATTTATTGTTAACAAGGCATTTAAAGAGTTGCTTAAGATGTGTCTGTTCTTTGGCAAATGCAGCTTTAACATAGAATATGACAAGTTAATCATACCCCTCTTTGGACTGTTTAGCACGTACAGCGTATACAAATGGCTACTTATTATTATTTACTTTGCAGCAAACCGCAGCACAAATAAACATTATAATTGAAATTCAAATCGAAAAAGCAACCAGCCTCAAGTCAATGGCTAGCCTCAAAATGCCTATAGACAACATCTGCCGGCTGCCAAAACAAAACATACACATGCACATCAAGAATCTATATAATCTATATATATGCACGATTATATGCCTTTTTTATATATGCCAATGTGATGCGTGCACAGCAAATGAATGGAACGCATCAAGTCTGGCATCAGTTTGGCATTTCATATGGAAATGGGGCCATTGTTATGATTACCAAACCGAGCGACAAGCCAACTCCCGCTGCCAATGTCTGTGTCAATGTTGGCTGCCGCGCAACACGTGCCCCCCATTTGGACGTGGTTCTCTCCCCTAGCCACACCCTTAATTCCATTCATGTGTTCCACTGCGTCGGATGGGTCAGCGAATTATTTAGCTGTGATGATGCAATAAACCTGTTTAACACTTATTCAGCTTATTCAATGCTAATTTGGAAAAATGTTGAGAAAAAAATATAAATTACGTTGCTACTATTTGAAACTCCAATTAAAAGGTTTTTCCTTCTTTTTTTCTAATTTAACCAATTTAAACTTATTGCAATTGCATTTTTAAAAGTTGCGCACAATCAACAGGCGTCCATATTCAAGTAAAAAGTCATTTATTTGTTTAGCAAACTTATCTTTGCAACACTTACAAACTTATCTGTATACAACTAACAGAAAGTATCTCAGTATCCCATTTAAACTGTTATCGCGCAACTTTTCTCCATATTTACTTTAATGGTACTTTTGTGGCCCAAGCATCTTGTCTGGAACTTTATCGTTGTGTAATACACTTACTTTTGACTGGCATTTATGCATTTAGCAGCCACATCATTGAGCCATTAGACATCCGATTATATAGCCATCTACTGCGAAACTACTTTTTCATGCGCCTACTACGTTTTTAATAGCTACCTTTTTTTGTTGTCTCGTCTAGTCGCAGTCTGTTTGTCTGTTCGTCCGTTAAGCGAGGGCGGAGGCAGCAGCAATTGAGCTTTGCCGGTCTCTCTTTGCTGCTCACTCTCTCTCTCGTTTGTCTGCATGTGTGCGTGTGTCTGTGTGCACTTCAATTTTTTTTTTGCTCTCTCATTAGCTCATATTATGTTGATGTGCTTGAATGGAAGGCGTCGGCGACGGCGTCGGTTTCTGCGTCGGCGTCTGCGTTGCCATCGGCATCGGTGACGGTGTCGGCGCTAGGCATGCAAAGCAGAGCACACACACATAAGCACACAAACACATACATATATGTAGATGGGAGGCATTTTTCTGTTTGCTTTGTTCTCCTTGTTTTCATTGTTGTTCTTTTCAGCGAGCCAAATGCAAAAAATTATTAAGTTTCGCACATGCTTAATTATGTCATTGTTTTTGTTATTGCTTGCGCCGGAGGAAAATTAGCGGGCATTGTTGATCTTTGTTAAAATTTATACATAGTATATTTTTTTAAAATACGAAATATAAAAATGCCATATATTTTTAACATATGTATGAACATATTTAAATGGTCTATACAAAAGCAATATTTGTGCGCAATGACGTTATAATCATGATTTATTTTTATACTGACAACATTTAAAATTGATTATTTCTGCAAACGGAAAATATGTACTCTTTAGTTGCTTTTATTATTATGAGAGGTTTGCCAGATTAATAATTTAACTACCAAAAATTGGATAAAATTTCTTAGTTTGCCTTTTAAATTAAGTTAAATTTCTTGTTTGGTTTTGCTGTAACTAACGAACTTGTTTATTTGTCAGCATAGTATTTACTGACTGCAAATGGTTTCACTTTATTAAATGTGCTTTTTCAATGACCCCACTTGATGAGCTTCTAATTTGTTGGCTTTGCCACATGTACACAATTTAGTTGGACATTATCGCAGGCACATGCAAATAAATGCCACATAATGTGGCATTCAATGACAATTACACGTTTGGCCCTAAGGCAGCTCCCATGTCCTATGTCCTGTGTCCTGTGTCCTGTGTCCCTTGTACAGCATGAAATGGCGCACAAATGTGCGGCTAATAGAGCCGCCGTTTTGGAGGCCAAGCCCCGCCAGCGACACAAGACATAAAAGCCAGGCGGAAAAGCAAAATTGAAACTAACCCAACCCAGGACAAGTTGGAATAGCGTGCGACTGACAACTGTCTTCATGGGCAGGCAACAGACACGCCCACAAAAATGTGTACATATGTGTGTGTGTGTGTGTGTGTGTGTGTTTTTGTGTGTGCGCTTATCGCAGCGGACGCGCCCAACTCTCGACTGGCAAAAACAGTTTGTTTACTGTTTTTTAGTTGTAATTAAAACCAAGTTAATGTTTATAAGCCAAAAGATTAAAAAGTTGCTCGCAAACGGCTTACAGCTTTAAAACGTGGCCAAAGGTTAGGGCTGGTGTGGGGGTCTGCGTGGATAGCCAAGTTGACAGCCAGGCTGAGCAACAGGGAGCAGTCGCTTGCTTGGCTGCACTTTCGCCGCTTCCTCTTGCTTCCAGTTGCGCCATTAGGCGCGACATGCTCTGACAGCTGCCCCGCCCCCCAGTCTGCCCAGCCCGCACCAAAGCTCGGCCCCGTCGCTTATCTAATATAATTTCTAATTTATTTTCTCCCCTTTTTTTCCTTTCCTCTGCTTCTTTGCACACTTCCAGCTGGGCTGCGCTGCGTCCTCTCACAGCGGTGGCCGTTATAAATTGCGCCCGCCCGTTTTATGAATGAATGAATCGGCCAAGGGGCACAGGATCAGCTGCAACGTGAATAGGATACACGTGCATCCGCATCGAGATGGCCTTCAGCTACGCTTGCCTCGTGCTGCAGCGCGTCGTCGTGCCGGCTGTGCTGGTGCTGGGTAAGTTCATAAGTTGCTTTTAATTAAACCAACTTCAACATTTGCTCAGGGTATCCCCTAAGCCATTTATTATTAAATACTAATCTTTTGGTTTTCTTCTGCAGCTTCGCTGATGCGGCCGGTGGGCATATCGTTTGTGTACCTGTTAATGTTCTTCATGTCACCCTTCATCCCACTGGCGACGCGTCGCAACTTCAAGGGCTCGGTCAACGCGTACTTCATCATTCTGCTGCTGCTGAGCGCCTTCGTCCTGTTGGGTCACATTGCGCTGCAGGTGGCCGCGGTCAGCGTCGCCCTGCCCATCTACAACTGCTCCTTTAGCGAGCGTCTGCTGCGACACATTGGCTTCATCAGCTTCGTGGACTTGCAGTGAGTACGAGTAACTAACTAAAGATAACTAAAGCTCACTTTTATGCTTTACTTAGACCCATGGCCATCATTGAGTGGCTGGCGCCCGAGGTTTTGGTCTTTGCCACCGCGCTGGGCTCGTTTATGAGCGTCAAGCGCTTGGCCACACAAACCGTCAGCGCCGAGCAGCTGGAGAATGGCGAGCTGCCAGAATCTCAGTCGGAGCAAGCAGTCAATCAGCAGGCGGGCGCCAGCAGCAGCGATGCCAACGGCGCCGATGTGCAACAGGCAACTGCAACAACGCCGCTGCAACAGCAGCAGCAACAACTGCGCAAACGAGTCTCCATGATAAGCCAGCATATACACTTTGAGGGTCTGATCAAGATATGTGAGTAGCCTATTAAGTGTTAAAATGTTAAAGCTCTGTTAAAAGTAATGCTGTTAATGACTAAACTGTTTAAGAGAGCTTTTATTTATGTTAGGTCAAATGTTAAGAGGCCTATGTTAAACTAATGTTATTAAAGAGACGCTGTTAATGGTTGTCTATGTAAGGTTTGAGGGTTTCTCTTTAAATTTGTTAAAGTGACGCTGTTATAAGGCAAGACAGCAAAGGTTGACATAAAGAACTTGTTTCTTCCTTCGTATCGTATTTAGGGCAAATTCTAAGCTGTCCAATACAAATTCTTGCTCTAATCCTCAAGTGTCTCTTACATTGTTTACTTTTTTCTCACACATTTTTTACAGCACCTCTCTTCTGCCTGGCCACATTGTTCTTTGCGGCCGCACTGCGTCCATCTGTGCCGGGTGGCTTTTACTTTCTCATTTTCCTGCTGGCGGGCACCTACTGGGCAACCTGCCAGACGCTGCAACGGTGCGTGGCGATACAATCAAATCAATTGCGTCCTTTTCACACCCTTTCTCCTGTTTGTTTTGGTTTTGGTTTTTTTTTTTCGTTTAGCGGCTTTGCGTTGCTGCTGCGCTGCGTGATGGTCGTCCTTGTGCTGCACTCGCTGTCCATTGTCTCCTACCAGACGCCCTGGATGCAGAGCCATCTCAATCACACCAGCCTGACGGCCCGGTAAGCCAAATCGCACACGTAAACCAATCCCTTTTGAACTAATCCCTATCGATGTGTTTCCCAGCTTGATTGGCCTCGAGCCCCTCATCGACTCCGATTGCGAGCCCGACATACGCATCCTCCTGTACAACAATACACTCTCTCTGGACTCGTATCTGAATCCGTTCGCCTTGTTCTTTGCCTACTTCGCACTGGCGTTGACCACAAAGCATCTGATCAAACCAAGGGTAAGTGGACTGAAAGTCTTTTTCTTTTTTTACTATGCTCTTGCAGAGGGAGATTATACGTTTTAATATGCATATATTAATTCTTAATCGATATTAAGAGTTTAGTTAATAAAAAGCTATTCCAATGCAACTTTTCAGGCTTTTCACTTCAGCCAAATGTCTGCAAGGGTATTTAAACTTCGGTTCATCGAATTTAAATTATTTCCTATTCTCTTTCTTTCTTACTTGTCTGTAAAACTAACATTGGTTATTGAGCAACGTTTGCAATCTCTTTCTGATTTTTCCCCGCTTTTCCACGGCTGCTCGCCTTGCATTGGATAATTTTGATGCTTTTTCAATTTGACAACCTAACACAATATTCAAACTTGCAACTTTTATGCTACCACACACATCAACAACAACAACAACAACATCACTAACAATGATTTCCCACTAACATTCAACCAAAAATTGCCACTTTGCCAACTTGCAACTTGCAACTGCCACCTGGCACCCAACGCGCAGCTGGAACCGAAGCCTGCCACCGCCTTTGGGCAGCAGCTTGAGTGCAACAGCAGCGGCAGCAACAACACCAACAATAAAATCAACCGTCAGCTTTCGCTGCTCACGTCACATGCAACACGCAGCGGCGGCAGCGGCAGCGGCAGCGGCAACGGCGGCGGCGGAGGCGGCGGCGGCTCCGTTAGCAATCGCAAGGATAGCGGCGGAGGCGCCACAACAAGCCGCACACAACGTTTGAGTGTAAGCGTGAGTGTGCCTGTGTGTGTGTGTGTATGTGTGTGTAAAAGTTGATAACATTTGCTGTGCGTGGGCGGATGCAGCAGTCACAGCCTATCTATCTATCTATCTATATATATATATATATATATATGTATATATAGTATATAGTGTTTATCCAGTCTATAGATAAAAGCTGCACATAGAACTCAATCAATTGCGATCTAAAGCAGACAGCATTAAATGAGTTGGATGTATGTGTGTGGGTGTTTGTGTATTTGTGTGTGTGTGTGTGTAACTAAACCTCTTTGAACTAACTGGCAACTTTGTTGGAGAATCTTATTCTATTCAGCCGGGCTTGTCAGGGATTGCGTGAAAAACTTTTATTTACAAAAAAAAAAAAAAAACTTCAAAAGTGTCTCATTTTTATTTAAGTTTTGGGCGAAATTTGTTCTGAGTAAAATTGGTCAGTCTGACATTAAAGCTGTAATTAATGTGGAAATCAATATTCAGCTTTAATACTGCTATTCATTTTACTTAAGAATTGCCTTTAAAAAATATATTAAAAACATATATAAATGGAATTTTAAAAGGTTTTCTTTGGTCAACCTCTTTTTCTTTTCTCAATGTAAAAGTCTTTTTAATTGTTTAAACTGTTTTTGGTTGACTTAATATTCTACTAATTGAATACTTAACTAATTTAACAAAACGAGCTTACTCAAACTTTATCTGGACAATTAACTTTCCCCACTTAAGTTTAACTTTTTGCATACGATTTTTCTCAGTTCTTGTGCAGCTGTAAAATGTTTGTTGTGCTTTGTGGTCTATTCTATTTTCTATTTTCTTTTCTGTTTTTTTTTTTGTTTGTTTTGATTTTTGTTTACGCTCTCTATTTTATTACTTCTTCTGCTTTAGGTTTCGTTACGCCGTGAACAGCGTGCAACGTTAAATGAACCGACTGAGACGACGCCTGTACGTAAACTAACTCCACTATTCGCCACTAAGAAACCCCCTCCCCCTCAAAAAAAAAAAAAAAAAAAAGAAACTAACCAATTGTTAATGATCACTAGATTTAGCTCTTAACTCTCTAGAACCATTTCTAACTAGCCATCTTTATCTAACTAGCTTTCTATATCGCTCTCTCTCTCTCTCTCTCTCTGTATAACTCTTACTATATCTATCTTAATGCTGTTTGTTCTAATAGAATTGTAAATTTGTTAATTGTGTTTGTCTAACATCGTCAAAATCTTTCTCATAGTTATGTAACATTTAACCCCAACAACATATCAGTTGTAACTGCGTAAGTGTGTGTGTTTGTGTGTGTGTATGTGTGTGTGCTTTGGGTCGTTTGTATATACATACATATTTATAGCTAAAATATAAATACTCACCTAGTTGTGGATAGTACATCTAACACCCGTAGCCTGGCATTAATCTCGTAGCTGACCCACTTCCAAAAAAAAAAAAACTCTCTGTCTACATGTTGACTTAATGCATGTCCATGTCTGAGTTATTCAAATCCCGACTCTTTCTCCAGCTGGTGCGTCAGAGCACTCGCAAGGCGCGCACTCCACCGGCGCTGGAGTCGTCCAGTGGTGCAGCAACGACGACGGCGCCAAGTGGTTCGCGTGGCAACGATATACAGCTGGACTCGCTGGAGCGACGATCCGAGCAGGAGAACAACACCACCTCCATACTCGATCAAATCTCGTACGGGTTCGTCAGCGTGGGCGGCTTTATCTATCAGAACAGTTATATATTCACCAACATACTGATGATGGTAAGAGTTGTTTATTCAAATGAAGTTAAATATATTTATATACATATATATATCTGTATTTGTTTAGGCCTGGTCCATAGTCTATCACAGCTGGCTGACCTTTTTGCTGCTGCTGTGGGCCAATGTCCTGTGGATGATACCCAATCAGCGCAAGGCCATGATGCGCTCCAGTCCCATAATCGTGCTCTATGCGGAGCTGCTGCTGGTCGCCCAATATATTTACGGCATGGATCTGCACAACGACGAACTGCCGACCAAGGTCTCAGTAAGTTCCCTTCCCCTAATATTTGCCACAGTAAAAACCAGGCTTTATACTCAAATCCCTTTGAACTCTTTCCCTTCGCAGACTGCTGGCATTAATCTGCAGCAGATTGGCTTCGAGCGTCCCATCGAGAATCAAATGCGTCCCTGTGTCCCACTAATTGTGAAGACCGCCTTTGTGCTGATGTTCTGGGTGACGTCGCGTCAGTTCTTCAAGGAGAAGCGCGACAGGCGCAGGGATAGCACCTTGGCGGACATTATAGCGCCGCTGCAGATAACCGTTGGTTCGGCTGGTTCGTCCTACCTCATTCCGGACGGCAAGAAGACATCAAAGTTCCTAAAGAAGGCCGGCGATGTGATCAAGAATCTGTTGGTGCGTCTCTGGATCTGGCTGCTGGTGCTGGTCATCTTTTTGTGCGCCATCACCGGCGAGGATATGACCGGTTTTCGCATCTGTTATATGGGCCTGTTCCTATTCTTCTTGCTGGTCTTTCAATCGTCCTCCAAAGCCTGGGTGAAGATCATGTACGGCTTTTGGATATTCCTCATCTTCTACGCCATGTCCATATTAATATTGATTTACACATATCAATTCGATAAGTTCGACACCTACTGGAAGGACTATCTCAATGTGTCCAAAACGCTGTAAGAGCACACAATTCAATCCTTGATAGAATACAATACTTAAGCTGCTTTCTCTTTGTTATTGCAGTCAAGCTGATATTGGCCTGAAGCTGTACAAGACTAAGGATCTGTTCCTGCATCTGGTTTCGCCAACGATTATTGTCATATTGACTGTGATCCAAGTGCATTATTTCCACAAGCGCTTCATTGCCTCACTCCAGCAACAGCCCGCAACGCCAGGCACAGCTGGCGCCGCAGCACAGCCAAAGCAGCCGCCAACGGAGACGAGCGCCTTGGAGCCCTCATCGATTAAACGTCGCGGCAGCGCCAGTTCCCTGCGTCGTTCTGTGGGCCCCACCGGCGAGGTGACAACGGGCGTCGGGGCCACCACCGATTTCGAGACTTCGGTGCGTGATCTGGTGCGGATCTCGTTCCGTAAGATCAAGAACAAGTCGGAGTACATATTCAAGCGGTTTAAGACCGTCTTCTGGCGCTTCCTCGAGCTGCACATCATGAAGGCCGTTTACCTGGCCGCCTTCGTGTGCAGCGTCAGCGAAGTTTGCGTTCTGCATATTGTCTTTGTTGGGTTCTGTGTGCTGGGCGCCACTTCGCGCAAGGCCGTCCAGGTGGTGATCAGTCGCCTGATCAGCTTCATTGTCACCATCATTGTGCTGTCCAAGATGATCTATCAGATCGAGTATTTAGATCATTCCCGTTACAGCGTGACCTGCGTAAGTATTTCGGTTTAAATAAGTGCTGGAATAAGACTTAATCTAATCCTTTGATTTCTTTCAGTCCGACAATCGCACCGCCAACAATGCCGAATGGGTCGGTCTCAACAAAGCGGACAATCTGGAGGGCGGCCTGATGGGTCTGCTCCGCACGTACATCATCTACATGGTGATTGTGACCATGCACGCGGTCATCTCGCTGCGTCAGCTGCAGATGCGCGTCAAGATCGGCGAGAACAGCGCCAATCAGCCCAAGCTGCTCTTCCAGAGCATAACGCGTGCCGACGCCGAAAAGGATTTGGTTGGCCTAGCCAAATATCTGCTCAACTTTGGCTTCTACAAGTTCGGCATTGAGATATCCTTGATTGCACTCGTCTCGACCATAACCTATCGCCAGGATATTGTGGCTGTGGCGTATGCCTTGTGGCTAGTGGTGCTGCTGCTGCTCAAGCGTAAGCAAATGGCCAAATTGTGGGGCATATTCCAGGCCTTCTTTGCCATTTCCATACTGCTGCAGTATATTGTCCTGGTCGGTCTGCCGCCCAGCTGGTGCACGGGTAAATTGGATTTCTATATAAGTTAAAACTCTGTTTAATCATTTAAATGTTTGCAGTTTATCCGTGGGACACGGGCGACTTTGGCGAGAGCATCCAGCGCTGGACCATGTTGCCGGGCGCCCTGCACTTCAATCACGTGCCCAAGCTGATCTTCGACTTCATCGTGCTGATCATATTGAATCGCCAGAAGAGCATCTTCTGCATCGAGCAGCGTTATGCCACAAACGATGATTATCCCGGTGGCAGCAATCGCAGCGTAATCGCCGACATTGCCCAACTGGGCCGCGTGCCCTTCGATAATCCCACGCATGATTTCTGCTCCTACATACGCAACTATTCGGACATCCTGAAGAACGGTGTCCTGTGCGGTTTCTATTGGTTTACGCTGGCCGTGGTCTTTTTGGCCGGCACGAATATCGCGGATCTGCTGGCGCTGGGCTATCTGATCGGTGCCTTTATATTCCTGTGGCAGGGCTCCGATTTCTATTTGCGGCCCATCAACACAATCATCAGCCGCTGGAAATGGCTGCTGGCCTTCAACGTGGCCAACATTCTGATCAAGACATGCTTCCAAATGGCCGGCTGCCTGTTTATGACGCCGCTGGCCACGCACTGCTGCTGGCTGGTCCATATGCTGGGCATAACGTGCACGAGCAGCGTGGTCAAGGAACAGCTGCTGGCCAGCGAGGAGGGCGATCTGCAGAACGACTCCAACGGCTGTCCCAGGATCACCCATCAGATTATTCTGCTCTGGGATGCGATCTGCTTTGCGTTCATTCTGTTCCAGCTGCGCATCTTCAAGTCGCACTACTTCTGTCACATCATCACCGACACCAAGGCCAACAATATACTCGCCTCCAGGTGGGTTCCAATCAGACTTTCAAGCAGCTTTAGATTTATTTATTTTGCCTTTGCTCCTGCAGAGGTGCCGACATCATTGAGAGTTTGAGGCAGAAGCAAATCGCGCATCGGCACGACCACGAGAAGCAGGTCCTGCACAAGATCAAGCGCAAAATGGAGCGTATTCGCGCCACGCAGCAGAAGATGCTGCGGCCGTTGGACAAGCAAACCCACTTCGATGGTAAGTTTTCCTTTGCATCCTTGTTTGTGTTCTTCCAACCGGGTCGCATTTTTTTTGCAATTTGTCCATTTTTTGCATTTTGTTCAATGGAAATTGCCGTCGCGTTTTCGTTAAAAACCCCGCGCGCGTGTGTTTTTATGTGTGTGTGTGTGTGTGTGTGCATAATTTTAATCCTTGCCAATCATAAAAAGGACATCGCACTCCTCTGGAGCAGAGCGTGGCAGAGGCAGCGCCGCTGGCGCATCAAAGCAGCTTTGTGTCCTGCCAGGGCTCCGGCTACGAGACGCCCGAGGAACCCAGCTCCAACAGCAGCTCGGGCAGCTCATCGCCGGCGCGTGCCTCGATGCTGTCCACCAGCAGCAGCAGCGCCGCCAGCGTCGACAGCGCCGATGCAGCGGTGATTATAGAACCAGAGATTAACATAATGCTATGCGGCGATGAGGAGGATGCTCTCAACTATGCGGATGTGCAGTCGCTGAGCGAGGAGCCCGTTCCAGCTGTAAGTGCCGCGGTTGGCAAAACATTTTCGCATTCAACCTGCCACTTAAATACTTCAAAGGCCACGACGCCCAGCACGGAGGCATTGTCCGCGCTGCTCACCGAGGGCTTTCTGGAGCCCAAGCGCATCTCGTTGGGCCTGGCGCCGTCGGAGCAGAGCGCCCATGCTCCGGCCAACATGCACAGCTTGGTGCCGCCGCTGGCATCGTATGCGACAGCCTTGGCCTCCAGCACTTCTGTCAATCTGACGCCCAATTTGCGGCGCCAGCATCGACGGCAGTCGTCGACAAATGCCGCCGTGTCCTGGAACGAAACGGTGTCCGTCAAGATGTCGCCGCTTAAGCAAAATCTGGTAAAGCAGCGTCTGCAAGCAACGCCACAAAGCAACGCTAACGATCTTGTCCCTTCCAACGACCAGTCGACGGAGGCACACGAGGAGCTGGTGACAATGCGAGAGAAATCTCTGCACCGGCGCCACCAGAGCATGGGCAATGCCAGCTACTCGCTGGACGAGGCGCAACGGGACGAACGCCAGCGTCGCAGCAGCAATCTGTCCGGGGCCAGGGACGAGGCGAACCTGAGGGCGGCACAGCGTCCGCACAGCTGGGGACCCGTCGGTACGGTCTACTATATGGAGTCGCTGATGTGCGCCTTCTATGAGCCCGCACTGCTGCATGGACCATGTATTGGATGAACTTTCTTATTAACCAACTTTATAGTATATGCTCTATGTGCAATTTTACTTTTTACAAACTTTGTATAAAGACTTTTTGTTCGATGTGCGTCTCTTTTTATATACAATAAAACTAATTGAGGTCGTGTGTAGCAGGCCTCAAGCAAACATGCCCTCAACAACAACTACCCCAAAATCCATATGTAAATAACACAATTTCTAGCGGTTTTACTTTTATCTATATACATATATATATATAAAGCACTGATTCCTGTTATCAGTGTTTTCAAGCGTTATCAGAGCTATGCGCGCTTTACAAGTGTAAAATATGAACTCTCTTTGTATTCCTTTTACAGCATTTACTTCCTGCTTAAATTTCTCTCTTTCAACTATATATTTTTTGCTAAATTCAAATCAGAACTTTGCGCTTTTTGAAAAAAATTTTATAGATTGGCTGGCTTTACAAAATTTGCCTTTCTTAATTGATGACTTTTTACAAGTGCCACAAAATTGTTTACATCTTTTTAATAATAAACTTTATTCACACCATATAATTTACTTAACTTTACTTTATTTAATCTTGAATTAAATCTGCCTGAACAGATCCACCAATAGGTTTAATCTTTTAAGCTAAGTTCAATTTCGGCTCGCCGATTATTATATAAAATATGAATTATAATTTAATTTAAATTGAAAAACGTATTTGTTTTATCATTTCTTTTTTATTATGTTCAAATCGATGTGTGTGTGTTTTATTATAGAACATGGTTATCCACTTCCTGCACCAACAGTACGCAGAAGGAAGGAAATTAAATTGCATCCACATGGTAAAGTTTGTTTATTATTTTGTTCGTTGTGCTTGATTTGTATCATCCTTAACTCCATCTCTATAACTTAATATCTACTATATATATAAATCATATCGATTGCCAGCAACATCCTGCCTTGTATATATATATTATCTACTAGCTGTACTATCTATATCTTTATATTTAGTACTAACTCAAATTAAGCTGCATGAATGTTGCTCTAAGCTGCAGTTTTGCGTGCTCCTCTGTAAAATATATTAAATATCTAATAATCATTCTTAGCCAATCTTTTCCTCTGAATGTTGTCATTAGCCTTTGATTGATCCTTTGATTTGCCTGCATTCTAATAATATTTGTCTTTTCCATTCGCAAAGCAACGCGTGCCGGCGACTATTATATGTTCGAGGAAATGGATGACAAGTTCGAGCTGGATCTGATACACGACGAGATCGATTTCCTCGAGGAGGAAAACATCACCGAAAGCGAAATGAAAATGCAACGACGCAAGACTTTATACGATGTAAGTGAAATTGTTTAATAAGCGGGTCTACTTTAATTTAGGAATGGATTTTAATTCTCTGCATGCTCGATGCATGTGCTCTCTATATAAATATATCAAGGCTGCATTTAAAAAAAATGGAAATAAATATTTAAAAAAATAAATTGCTAAAGAACAATCTTCAGTTTAAATTTATAAATCAGTTTAAATGTTTCCCTTTTTATATTTAAGTAGGTTATTTTTGTACTCATTTAGAAAGTCTTTTATCTGTTTGTCTGAGTTCCATCTCTTAACTTAATGTCTTAAACATATAACTTCTGTTAACTATGCCAACTTGTGGCTCCCCAAATCGAATGAGTTTTTCTAGCTCAACTAGTTAGCACACTTTGGCTTGAATAGTAAATAAATTCAGCCTTGATATATTACCATAATCTATTGTAAATTCCCTTATAAAAAAAAACTACGCCCACCTTCAACACTGACAACAACAACAACCACAACAACCAAAGGTTTGGAAGGATCTGAACGATGCTGAGTACCGTCGTCATTTGTATATGCGTGAACGTTCGTATGCGTCGGAGCCCGGATCGCGTATCGCGCTCAAGGACATGGCCATGAATAGTCTGGACGAGCGCGATGAGCTGGATGGCCACGTTGCGGGCCACGACGAGGATGACGACGACGATGATACCATTGAGTGCGATATTGGCATGAGAACCTCGACGCTCTCCGAGCCGCTCGACTTTGGCCGGCGCAGTCAGACGCTGCTCGAGGCCAAAACGCCGCCGCCGCCGCCAACAACAACAACAACAACAGCAGTGCCAGAGGCAGTTGTGAGTGTGCAGCACAGAAATAAAAAAAAAAAACAAAAACTTAACGAAATTCTTAAATTGGCGCACCCGTTGAACAAGTGTTTTTATCTATTTCAATATTGTACAAAATATATTTACATATATTTGATCACGAGTTTTATTGCGCTGCAAACAACAACAAGAACTGCAAGTTGGCGCACTCACCTTTAATAAATATATATATATATGTATAAATACAAATACATACTCTATATAATTACTTTAATGTGTAAATATTCAATGTATTAGCTTTACTTTGTTTTACTTTTTGCGTATCAATGTTGTTATTTATATACTCTGAAATATCTTTTCAAACTCTTTCTAAACATTTATTTGTATTTCTTTTTCTACAGAAATCAAAGGATGCGCCCACCGATTTCTTCCCGTCGACCAGCAAGGGCATATCCAAGGAACGCGATGCGGCCACAACGGCGAGTCCCAAGCCTGCGAAGGATGTCGCCGATGTGCCAACAACAACAACAACAACAACAACAGCAGCGGCCTTGTCGACGGCGCCACAGCGCGAAGCCACCTCCAAGGAGACCTCGGACAGCAAATCGAAAATGGAAGTGGATAGCGGCGATGTGACGGCCAAGGATTCCGATGAGGATTTCGATACGAATCCCATAATACGCCTGCTGGAAGGATTCCTCGTGACGCTGACCATCCGCCTGAATCGCTTTTCACGCAATTATCGCTTCGTCAATCGCATTTTGGCGGGCGAAAAGAAAACCCTTAAAGTGAGTCCTTAAATTGGTAAACTAAACTTTTAAATTTATTTAAATTCATGTGTTGTTTTGATCCTTAACAGGAATCCAGTTCGCTGAATCGTTTGGGCCTGTCCAGCGCTGCGGCCATGTTCCATTTCCTTAAATCGAATCTCGAGAGGTATTTTAAATTGTGGCCTTGGCCAAGTTTTTGGTCTGTGCGCCGCTTGCGTTAAACTATCCTGACTATTTACAAATTTTGTTGACTTTCTTTCAATTATTTAATTTTGTTATATTCTATATGATATCATTTTTCGTTTTGTTCAAGTTTGTGTTGATGATGATTTATGAAAGCAAATTTATTGATTTCGTTCTTCTTTTTCTTTTATTTTTATTTGCATATGTTTACCTTTTGTGTTACGTGTGTGTTTGAAACTGTGTACCTGCTTCCACAATATCGAAAAACCAAAATCGAATAAAAAACAAAAACAATACCTCACCTCACCTCTTTCATCATGTTGCGTTTGTGCATTATTTCGATTAGTGATGAAAACGGTGGTCAGCCGGCTTCATCATCGACACCGCGTCGAACAACAACAACAACAACAACACCACCACCACCAACAACAACAACTATATCAGCAATAACACCAACAACAGACAACTATCTCACAAATGAACACTACAGCACACCACTTAACACAAATACAACAACCACACCGCTCACACCGCCTGAACAACCACCACACGATTATAAACCACCAGCAACAAGTACGCCACAAACATCACACGCTGTCGAAGATATCATCGAACTGCCCGTAGATACCGTTGATGCAGCGATCTCTAGGTAATCCACCCACCAAACAGCTCAAAGCCACCACTCAATCAACCACAACCCACCCCAACCACAGCTTCCCATTTCAAAACTGCTTAATCAAGTAGTTGCTTTTTTCGTATATACCCTGTAATCAGTGTGAAAATATGTCGTTTACATACATATGTTAATGGCATAAAAGAATAGTGGAATAGAATAGAATATTCTTTACTTTGCTCTCTATTATATGTGAGGGAATATATGTTAAGTCTAGTATTTATTTCGTTACCCTTTAGTTCATTTTATTTATTATATATTTTAATATATTATTATATTGTGTTAGGATATTCGCCTTTAAATTTCTTAACAGCTCTCTGTAACATTTATGTTATGTTGAGCTACTGTTTATAAATACTCCTCTGTTAGATGAATAATAATTCTGTTATTAAAATGTGTGCTCCATGTTAAGCAGCTGTTAGAAGATAGCAGTTGTTTATCACTGCTGCTAACCGTGTTAACATTTATAAAGGATCCCTGTTAAGGCTTAGCCACTAAGGGGGATAAAAACAAAGCGTTAATATCTCTTCAGGCACTTAAATAAGCAAATTTATTTGCTCTTCAACTTATTACTGGGTATCAACTTGTCGGTATCCCTTCGACAGTCACATTCCTTAATGCTTAATGTTTAGCCGTAAATTGTTTTAAAACTAAAAAAGTTATCCAAATATTCAGCCATAAAAAACGCACTAAATATTCAATATAAAATTATTAACTTTTGCATACACATCGCTTTTGAGTAATTCCCAAATTATATATTTTCTTTTCAAATGAATTTACAACTATCGAAAACTTAACAAAAAAAATATTAAAAAATTACAGATCTAACCAATCAATATATATTCGAGACCAAGGAATACCAAAACTTTACTAATTTCTATTTTTTTCTTACATTTCACATTTGTTCTGCGCGCATTTTGATCATCTGAAAATTTTGTGTTTATAGAAAACAATCAATCAGTTCATCGCCACCGACCAAAGGGTAAGTAAATTCTACAACATATATTATGTCACTTTTTAAGGAACCCGATACTAAAAGCCAGCTGTCTGAATGGACACTAAACAGCCTCACACAAATACAAACACACACACATAGTACACATACTCTTACTCTTACTCTTACTCTTACATACAGACACACACAGCTTTCTATGTGTGTCTCAACTATATTTTATTCTAAGTCTCTACTACTAAATATATATAACACCTTTAATATACTTGAGCAACGATTTCGTTTCTACTTACTTCTACAATATGAAACTCATTTCAATTCTAACTGTACATTTCGATATACACACACACACACACACAATAACATTTATGACATGCAATACATAATTGCCTGCATTTGGTGTTTTCAATACTATAAAAATATATATATATATATACATATAGCCGCAAATCGGACTGCGGCCTGCCAGAGATACGCATTAAAGCGCCATCTATCGAGCGCAGCGGGCAACAGCAGCAGCTGCCGCCGCCACCGGCGCCGGCGCCTTCCCACACGCCCCATCATCATCATCATCAAGCGCATCATCAGCAGCAGGCGAGCATCGGGTCGGGTTCGCTGAGCAAGCACTGGTCCTACGAGCACGTGGACAGGTACTGACCACGCCCATCCTAGCACCCGCCCACACGCCACACTCACACACTCACACTCACAGACACACACAGTCACCCAGTCAACTAATCGTTCAACTTGTCGCAAGTACTCGTAGAGCTGTTGCTGTTGTTGCTGTTGTAAATGTGCTAAAAAATATTTTGTTGTTCCCAGCCTCATCAACTACTTAAAACGGGAACATAATCATCGTAACTCTATCTCTCTATCTATCTATATATCTGTATATCTATCTGTAACTAACTTTATAGTTGGGGGCGCATTCAGGGCAGAATATTAAATAAGTATAAGATAAGATGAAAAACTTAGATCAGATAATTATAACTAGCTAAGTATTCAATCTTTGATTTTATATTACCCAAATAGATAGTTCAACTCTGAATGCGCCCTCTTCACTCTCTCAGTCTCTGTCTTAACTAACCCCAACTTATTTTCTTCATATTATAAACATATACAAATATAAATATTAATAATATCTGTGGCTGTCTTAAACTAATTAAATGCATCTGCTTTGATTTAAGTCCATGCCACTCTCTGTGCGTTCTTTGCTAGTATGTATGTATGTATTGTTTGTTGTTTGTGGCTTTCTAAAAAAAAACACACGCTCCTCCCACCCCAAAACTTATGAGTTGTGTCCTTAACCCACACACACACACACACACACACCCCGCACCAGCACACGCATGTAGATTGCGTCGCATGCAGCGCACAGGTTCCGTCAAATTTCAAATGAAGCACCCGGCATGTCAGTTGCTAATCCTCTCTAGAATGTTGAATGTTGCAATCTCCCGAAATTTGTACTAATCCTTGTTATGGCCACTTGCAGCGCTGGCGACTTCAATTTGGAGGAGGAGAACTTTGCACAACGCGATCATCACATAATTGTCGAGGTCCTTATCTCGTCCTGGTACGCGCTGTTGGCCAACACCGATCTTATTTGCTACATTGTCGTGTTTATCAATCAGGCAAGTTTTAATAATTGTTTATATTTTGTTCAGCCATTAATCTGTTTGATTTTGCAGGTGGTCAATGCCAGCGTCATCTCGTTGCCGCTGCCCATAATGGTTTTCCTTTGGGGCACTTTGTCGCTGCCGCGTCCGACGAAAACCTTTTGGGTCACCCTCATTGCGTACACACAGGCGATTGTCCTGATCAAGTGCATCTTTCAGTTCAAGCTGATTTGGGCCAACTATCAGAATATGTTCAATCAGCCGCTAACGCCGGCCAAAATCTTCGGCGTCGAAATGAAAAGCCATTATGCGGTCTATGATCTGATTTTGCTGCTTGTCTTATTCCTGCATCGCTATCTGCTCAAATCGCAGGGCCTGTGGAAGTCCGGCTACAAGGATACGGATCAACAGTTTGCCAAGCCCACGGCCAGCATGTGAGTTAATTGCTGACATAATTAATTGCCCTCGCTCATGTTTGGTTTGTTTGCTTTTTTAGTGATGATCGCGAGGATAGCGATAACATGTCGCAGCCTGATTCACGTCAGCTGAACGAGGATGCCGCCCAGAAGCTGAGCCTGCAGGTTAGCCAAGTTTCGTTGCCCGGCTCGCCAGAGTACAGCAAATCAGCCATCAATCAATTGGAGTGAGTTGCATCTTCTTTTTAGCCAAGTTATGTTATTTACTTTTTGCTGTTTGTTTCAGACGCACCAAATACACATCCTCGCTGCACAAGTTCTTCTTTAGCCTGGTGCACAAATCGCGCCTGGCCACCGATGTCTACGCGCTGATGTTCCTTTGCGACTTTGTCAACTTCTTTGTGCTGCTCTTTGGCTTCACAGCATTTGGCGTGAGTAGAAGTTTAAAGAAATCCCAGCTGACCCTCTTTAAAACTATTCTTCCTTCCCCCACAGACCCAACAAACTGAAAGCGATGGCGGCGTTCAAACCTATTTGGCGGAGAATAAAGTTCCCGTGCCGTTCCTCATCATGTTGCTGGTGCAGTTCCTGCTGATAGTCATCGATCGAGCGCTTTACTTGCGCAAGGCTCTGGTCAACAAGATCATATTCCATTTCTTCTCGGTGATTGGCATACACATCTGGATGTTCTTTGTGGTGCCAGCGGTAACAGAAAGGACATTCAACTCGCTCGCACCGCCGATCATCTTCTATGTGATCAAGTGCTTCTACATGCTCCTCAGCTCGTATCAGATCAAGTCCGGCTATCCGAAGCGGATTCTGGGCAATTTCTTCACCAAGGGCTTTTCGATGGTCAACATGATTGCGTTCAAGGTGTATATGCAAATACCCTTCCTCTACGAGCTGCGCACCATACTCGACTGGGTGTGCATTGACAGCACGATGACCATCTTCGATTGGCTCAAAATGGAGGACATCTTCTCGAATATATATCTCATACGTTGCACGCGACAATCGGAAACAGACTTCCCCGCGATGCGCGCACAGAAAAAGGCATCTCTCTCCAAGCTGATAATGGGCGGCACTGTTGTCCTTTTGATTGTCATTTGCATTTGGGGTCCACTGTGCTTGTTCGCACTCGGCAACGCTGTGGGCACCTCAAATGTGCCCTATCAGGTGTCCGTCTCCATACGCATTGGACCCTACGATCCCATCTACACGACCAACAACTATGACAGCATCTTTCCCATCGATTCCACTATGTACACCCAAATGACGAACGCGTTCATCAAGAACAAACAGGGACTGACATTCCTCGCTGGCTACGATGCCACCGATGTGGCAGCTGTCAAGCTGGCGGGCAACTCGCCTTCGCTGTGGAACATAGCCCCGCCGGATAGGCGGGGTCTGGCCAACGATTTGCGTAACAGTAAGTTGTGAACTTTATTGTAAGTCCAGTTTTTTTACTTATCTCTTATGCCACCTCCAACAGATCACACGCTCATTGCACGTTTCTCGTATTCGCTGACCCGCAAAGCGCCCGCCAAGGGTCTCAAGGAGAACGTGGGCGACGAGCACATCATTAATCTGGACGAGACATTCGAGGGACGCGCTGCGCTCATCAATATGCTGAACGAGACGGATGAGGAGCTGGAGGGCAATGCCAAAAGTGAGGCCAACGACACAAGCAATGCGAACGGAACCACCAATGCGATTGGACCCATCAATGCAAATGGCACCGCTAATGGAAATGGCACCAAGGAGGTGGTTGTGGTGCTGCCCAACATGATACCCAAGTTCATCAAGGTGCTCAACTCGGGCGATGCGTTCGTTGTGACCGTGCTGAGCGGCAAGGAGCAGGAATATCGACCCCTGGTCATTAAAATGCATCGCGACAATGCCACCAATGGCCTGTGGTGGGAGATACGCGACTTTTGCGCCAACACCACCTACTCCAACCTGCTAAAGGATCTGCCCTACAGCAACTGCAGCTCGGGCATTGTCATGTACACGTTCAACGACAAGAAGTTCCCATCCACATTCAGTTTTCTCACAGCGGGCGGGTGAGTTGCAACTCTGCCTAATTTTAAGCATTTAACTAATGTATTATTTATTATCTTTGTGATTAGCATCATTGGTCTCTATACCACATTTGTGTTATTGGCCTCGCGCTTTATGAAATCCTTCATTGGCGGTCAGAACCGCAAGATCATGTTCGAGGATTTGCCCTACGTGGACAGAGTTCTCCAGCTGTGCCTCGATATATACCTGGTAAGTGTTTGGTCCCTTACTCTAAAGCATTTTAAGAGAGCTCACATAAATCTTGTTTTATTGCAGGTGCGAGAGGCGCTGGAGTTCGCTTTGGAGGAAGATCTATTTGCCAAACTACTATTCCTGTATCGTTCGCCGGAGACGCTTATCAAATGGACGCGACCCAAGGAGGAGTATATGGACGATGATGGCGACACTGACTCCATACCCAGTCGCATGAGCGTCCGTCGGCCCGAGCAGCTGCAACAGCATCAATATCAGCAGCAACAGCAACAATAACATAGGTCTAATCTAAATGTTTGAGTTGATTAGTAATATGTTTACGTATATTTAGTACGTATATTGTGTTAACGTAGGTTTCATAGTCCTTTTTTTAAAGATTTATACAGCAATTAGTTAGAGAGAAAAAATCAAAAATCAAAAACCGAACACACAACACACATAAACCAAAAAAAAAAATCACTTACACTTAATTACAATATGTGTGTAGTTAAACTCTGTTAAGTACTGCCGTGTGTAAAAAAATGTGTAAAAGTTTAAAATTGAGAAATTGTACACCAACTAATTAGTTAGTTAGTTCATGTTCCATAGGGCATACAATACACATATGCTATACTATATAGGAATTGTAACTAAAACTAACAGTCTAACTAGGTTTAAGTAAGCGAAAAGTGTTTGTAGTTTGTTAATTAAAAAATAATTGAATAGCTAAACGAAATGATAGAGAATTTGTCTAAACTAATAACTAAGTCATATATACGTATGTGTATAAATTCTATTATAATAATAATAATAATATTGAGAACTCATATTCAGGGATTTTTAGCATTTTACAAAAAACCTAAGTGTAAAACAAATAATAAAACTATGCATGAAGCATTCAACTTATTTGTGTAAGTTTAACTATAAAAATATTAATAAATGTTTTATAATTATATATATACATATGTATATGTAATGAAATGTCATATATAAATGTAATTCGTGTCGTGTGCGCAAGCTTCAAATTACATACAATAGTTTCTACGTAAATATGTATTTGTGTTGCCTTAGAAAACGAAACAAAATTGATATTATGTATTGTTTATGTTGAAAAGTTTGTTATAGACTAAACTATTGTACTGTATATATATATATATATCGTGTATGTTGCATATATTTAAAAGCGTTGAATTTATTTCTAGGCATATCATATATAACATAATTCTTTTATATCGTATGCAAATATCATTTGCTAAGTCGCAATTTCATATCAAAATTCAATAATTTGAGAGGCTTCGAACAAGTTTTGCTTGAAATACAAATAAAATATCATCAACTATGGCTGCAAACCAAGTACAGATACAGAAATGTATCCCGAAAAGGCAATCTCCAATTAGCTATAGATCAAACACACTCACAAACACACACACACACATACACACCAACTAAAACTTAACGTGCTATTTTATACATATTTAAATCAATTAATAAATGTACTAAACTGAATGAAAAACAAACTAAAACTAATTTTTATACCCAGCAAAGAACAATATGAACGTAATTGTAAAACGAACTATAAATAAATAAATGTACCTATTTTTAACATTTAATAATAGCTTGCAAAAATACAAAAATAAAACTTGCTATAAATACAAATAAATTAATCAATATTTATTGTATTCAATGGATGATTTTATTGTTTAAAATATTGTATTATTTGTTAGTTTAAATTCACGAGGTACACATTGTTTTAAAACTTAATTTCATTTATATTAAAAGCTATTGCTTAGCAATACAAAATTAACAAATATTAACAGATCCTTTTTAACTGGACTCAAGTGATGCGTGTTGAGCAGTTGCGATAATGCGTGAATTTGCGTTCGCTGCTGTCCAGGCTGCGGGCGCTCTCGTTGCTCTGCTGGCGACTAATCTTAACCGCTGGATAAACCTCCTCCCACTCGGACTCGCTGCGGCTGAGCACGCCACGACGACGTGGCGTCGCAAAGGAGCTCTTCTCCGGCTGGACATTCTGGCGATCGGAGGCGACTGTGCTGGCTTTGGCGGCGGACGCGGGCAACGGATTGTTAAGCATCTGTGTAACGCTTTTGGACAAGCGAATGGACTGTATGCGATTATAGCCACTGCCAGTGGGCTTATAGCGCTCCAACTTCGATGTGAGACGCGCCACCTCGTTGCTCATCCACTCGGGTGCTCGCATGCTGAACCGCGCTGCTGAAGCGTTCCAATCGTTGTAAACCGAGCGAGCAACGGACGTGTCGCTTTTATGGACACTTCTGGCTGGCTTGAAGGTGACATAAGAACGGGGCATTGGCATTTAATCGATACGCCTTGCATAAAGCCAAGGTTCATGGCTCAATTGCAGGGGTTTCCACCCACCCTGGCACTGACCTATTCACTAAGCACAGATATAACAATGTGTTTTGGCTTGCAACAAAGTATATTATATATATATATAACATTTAAATTACAACTAGGGGAGGAAGAAGAGGGAGGTGGCACACATTAAAATACAAAATAGAATAGAATAGGCTAAAAATTCGAGCTACTTTGGATAGCGCTTTGTGGTTTCTGCTTTTTGGTCAATAACAAGGATGATGCAAAACTAAGCTATGTACAAAAGCTTAACAAATCACACACATTTAGGACACTTTGCAATTATCATCGTGCAAATGGTCGCCGTCCAGCTGCACATCGTCCTCGGCCGTAGAAAAGACGCCACCCTGCAGCACTTTGTTGACGGCAGCCCGGGCCAAATAGCCGGTGGTCTCCGAATAGGGCAGCGAGTAGAAGGCAGTCAGGCCGTCCTGCTTCTTGGGCTGTGCCTGCTGATCCGACGATGGCGGCTGCAGTTGTATATTGTTGTCCTTGCAGTACATGGCAAAGGCTTCGGCAATGATGCCGTCCAGATCCAGCGCTTGCTTGAAGTGCAGCTCGGGGTTGCTGTGAGGAAGGAGGAGAAATTTGAGTTGCGCGTTTATTTAAAAGAAATGTTTTTTCGAACCGATTTAATATGGTTGCCACAATGCAGAGCAGCTCGACGGTAATCTGGCGTCGCTCGGGACGATCTATGCAGATGAGCGTCTCCTCCACCAGCAAATTGAACGTCAATTCGCCGCGACTCATGCTGGTCAGCGTCGGCGTGGCGGGCAGATGATGTCCCTGCGTCAATATGCCCTGCGGCGTGCGCTGCAGAATCTCCCAGATCTTGTTGTAAAAGTGCTTGGGCACGCGGCACAGACAGCCCTCCAGCTGTCGGCGCTGAAACGTTGTGAGTCTGACGCGAGTAAAAAAATATACAATATAATTTCTATATGTTTGGCAAGAACATTTACATCCACTCACTTTTCCTCCACAGCCCATTCGCTTACGGTGAGCACCTTCTGCAGGAGAATGCGCACCTGGAACGGCGACAGATTGTCCACATCGATGCTCTGTTGTCCTGAGATTTGCAAATAGATGCGCATCGCCTCGAGCACCCAGCCAATGCGAATTTTCAGTATGCCACGAAACATGGATGGATTGGTGGCAATCAGACGACCGCAATACAAAACCACCTCCTGCTGCAGCACAGCCTGGATGACATCATACGGCTGCACGCTGGTGTACATCACGTTCTGGATCTCGGCGGGCGTCATGGGCTTGTCGAAGACCGTCTCCTTCTGGCCAATGATGCCCACGGTCAGCTCCTTGCCATTGACCAGCACAGTGGTGATAAACGGACTGATCGAGTCCACAATGTGGTGCAGCAGCGAGGAACAGTAGCGCACGGCGCGCCAATATCGCAGCGAGCCGGCGCGATGGTACAGCTGCGTCAGAGCCGTGCTTACATTCAGGCCGTTCACCTCAAAGTTGGAGCCCTCGCGGTTAAGTAGAATGCCCCAGAGCTGGCACAGGCAATAGATGGACTCGGTGTTGCGCAGCGCATTGATTATATCCGGCGTGGGTTTGTTATCAAAGTGCTGCGAAGGAACAGAGATTAGTGAGAAGAAGCACGAGGCTATCAACTGATTGACTTACCGCCACGGAGACCTTCTCCTCGACATAGGTTAGCGCCTTGGGCACGTCTGTCAGTGATTGGTAGCCAATATACTCGTGATTGATTTGCGAGAATGCATTCTCGTTGTCCGTCAGATCGCTTTGGTTCATGAAGTCCAAATGCTCGATGCAGGAGCTGCTGATCAAATTCTGCAGCCGACCGATGCGCACCTTCATGCCGTCGCAGTAGCCCTTCTTGAGCATGGCCAGCAGATCGAGCATCTCCTTGAACTGCGGATCACGCATGTGCTCCTCGCGTATCAGCAGGCAGACAGTTGGTCGGCCCGACAGTCGCCAGTACTTGCCCACGAACTGCAGCTCGGTTTTGATATCGTCGATGAGCAGCGCCATATCGCGATATAGGTAAAAGTCGGAGACCTCGAAGATCAGCGGATAGCAGAGCACGGTCATGCCGCAGATGCGATACACCTTGCTTGTGCCCAGGGAACCAACGGGACGCGAGGGACGTCCGGAGAGACCCACCTTGTGATTGACGCCCAAATGCTGATAGACTTTGATGAGTTCCGTGGAGCTCCAGATTTGCACGGGTTCCACCTGAATCAAAGTAACAACCAATTAAATCAAGGTCTTACAGAAAGTTGGGGCTATTCTTACCTCGTGTGGAGTCTGGGTTTGTATGCCGTAGGTGGCCATCATGGCCTGCAGGCGCATGGACTCGGCGATGAGCACAATTTGCACCACCAAATCAGTGGCGGTGCCCTGTAAGGATGCCCAAAGTAAACAGTTAGTAATGCTTTGAGAAACATTCTCCGGCGATATTAACAAGTTAGGAAATGCATAGAGCCAATTCTTTACACGATGGAGTAAAAAATTGTACTAGCGAAATGCCAAAATGCAAATAAACAATTAGCATAACAACAAATAAAACAATTGGTGGGATAGAGGAGACAAAAACAAAGAGAAAGAGAGAGAGTGAGACACTTTGAGAGGTGGGAGAAATAGGGAAGGAGCATACAGGACAAAAGGTGTGGGGGCCAAAAAACATGCCAGACACAAACAATTTAAAGAGAGCAAAGCAACGGGGAACGAAAAGTTACATAAACATATTACTTACAATTAATAATATATGCATAAACTTTAGTTCATGCAATTGATTATCGACAACTAAAAAGTATTTATTTAGTACATAAAATGCATTCGTTTGAACCAAAAATTTGAAAATTCTGTGCCATCTTTACTGCCAATCTGTTGCCCAGACAACGCGCATGAGTTTCTTAACCAACGACCCGCAAAGTAAAACCTCTAATTACCTTCTTGGCATCCAAAATTAGCGGAACGCGTCGATTCTATTTAGTTATTTATTTAGTTGTTGTTTTTTTTTTAGTAGAAGAATAAGCATTTGTACATGTAAAAGTTGTAAATTTATTAGTAGAAACAGGTTCTTTTTTTTAATATTTTATCTCAGAGATTACGGGGACTTTTTTGCTTAGTCTTGTTTAAGCGCTGTGCCCGACCGCCAAAAAAAATAAAAATAAAAACATTAAAAATTAATACAAAAAAAAATATTGGATTTTTAATCAAATTGAAATAACTACAATCAAATGCTTGCTTGTGTTGTTAGCTACATAACGGTTAAAGAACAGGAAGCCAAACTGAATACTACGTAGGAGAAGGAAGAACCCAAGAACTGGTGAACCATTACTTACAGTGCCTGGTTTAGCCTAGGTTTAGAGCGTGTGTAGAAACAAAATATGCAGTAGATTTTTTATAGACAAGAAACAGTACCGAAAAGAGTAAAGAAAAAACTTTTTGATTTAGATTTAGATACAAATAAGCAGGAGATATAATGTCACTATATACAATATAAACACAGCCATAAAAAATATTTATTTTATGTATTTTTTTTTTTTTTTTTTGCTAGCAACTAATAGGCATAAGTATGTGTTTTGTGTGTGTGTTCGTGTGGAGCCCAGCAGGAAGTGTGGGCTTAAATAATACTAAAAATGTTTTCCAATTTGCTAATTTACTATTAACTTTATATTTGCTTTAAAAGCTTTCGTTATATGCATGCCAAAAGCATGAAAAGGGAAGGTATAATTTCAGTTCTTTGTAATTTTAACATACTGCTCTTGTAAATAAAAATAAAAATACTTTAAATTCTGTGTTTAGAACTACATAAGTAGTTATAGATCTTTGTATTTGATGCATTATTTCAGACCTGTTTTTCATAAAGAACTTTTCCCATTTGACTTTTCAGTTCCTGCTGGGTTGGATCGTAATGTTCCATATAGACATATACATACATATGTATATATTTATATATAAACATTATGTCGATCATTGCTTTGTGTGTGTGTGTCGCCAAATAAATAAAATTTGAATAAAAGTTGTGTTCTAATGTGCAAACCATCTAAAAAAGCATATTTTGTATACTTAAAAGGTATAATTTTGACAAAAGATCGATATATCGATTCGATTGAGTGCGAGTAATTTGGTGTATATATGAATATGGGCTACTTACTTTGTGTTTATCATCAAAAGCTTTGCCCTGTTTTTATTAATGTATGCCAACCGATAGAAATACATATGTTTTAGGGGTTGTTTATGGATTGTGGGTGTATATATTGTTTTTTTTTGGTTTTTTTTTTTTTGGGATTTTTGTAGCAGTAGTAGTGTAGTAGTATTTGTTGTTTATATATGTGGTAGTAAGAAATGGACAAAATATATATATGTATATTTGTAATTAAAATTAGAATTAAATATCGAAGCCAATTCAATTACTTAACCCATACAGGAAAGAAACTAAGGAAACATTACAATTAAATCGAATACCAATTAGACAGCAAACGCAGACACACACAGCAGACACAGAAAGGCAGCAGCAGCGCCGGCAATTAAGCTTGGGACTTAGCTGAGCCATTAAACCGCGCACCCGCCCCACCCACTTAGCCATTTGGCCACTTGGCCCGCCCGCAGTCAACCACAGCCCCACATTCCGCCAAGAACTCACCTGAAAGGCCGAATAACGACCGCCACGTCGGGGTCGATTGTAGCTGGGCAAATAGCGACGTATGGGATCCAATTCGTTGATGTGCAACAGGCCAGCGGTCAGCAGCTGGGCAATGATGAAGAACGACTGGCCCCAGAGAAACAGCGACTGCGAGGGCGCCCGCATGTAGGAGCCGTCGCCATCGGGCGCATAGTACATGGTGACCACAGGATCACCGTTGGCATCGGTGTGCAGACAGCGCCGCAGGTCGTTCTGGAACTCTTCGATCTGTTCGTTGTTGTTCTTGAAGACGCCATCGATGATCATTGTTATGAAGAACAGCGGCCATTCGCATTCGAGGCCCTCGAACTCTTTGAGCTCGCCGGCCTGATAATAGCGACGGGTTTTGTCCTCCGCCTTGCTTAGGAAACCATCGCGCGTGAAACGCTTGAAGCCCATCTTGCTGCGCAGCCGATTGACCACATTCTGCTTGGTCTGCTCCACCAAGCGATCCTCGTGCGAGGCAAAGGCTGGAAAGGAGAGAGTCAGCAGCAGCGATGCATCCACGCCCTAAAAAGGTCATGATAAATGAATTATAATACTATTTATTTATGTATTTGAGCCACAGTCTTACTTTGGAGCTGGACTCACGCGGCAGCATGGTCTCAAAGATGCTGCGATTGCGATTGTGCGCATCGATGTCCACATAAACAACGCTCCAGGAGGCGCCCTTCTCGCCAAACAAGTTGCAACCATTGATGGCTTCCAGCGCGGACTTGGCCATGCCTTAAACAAAATACATTAACATGGGCTGGATATGGCAGTTAAGACTGAACTCACCGATGGAGGAGGCGTGGATCTCGGGTGTGCCATTGTTGTACTTGGAGCCACGCTCCCACATGCCAAAGTCGGGCGTGCGGTAGGCGCGTTCCACATAGTACACCAGATTCTGCACAAAGGCCACCTCGTCGTGCGTGTATATTATTTGCAGGCCCGAGGTGATCATTTGCACCAGAAACAGCAGATACAAGGAGACCTGGAGGAGGCAATAGAAAATCAGTGTGATTAATTGGAAAAGGTGATTTCAGATGGTTTCTACTCACGCAATCGATTTGCAGATGGTTGTAGAACTCATCGGGATAGATCTTTTCGCCTGTGTGCAACTGGAATTTGCTGTGCAGCGCATGCTGATTGGACTGGCGCTGTTTGAAGAGCTCCACGCGGGATGCCTGCTTCACCCAGCATTCCAGAATGCCGCGCATGCATTTGACCGTGCTCTGGCCGAGCTCATAGGACTTGCCGCGATCATCGTCGATGCGCCTGTAGGCCTGATACAAGCTCCACACCGCCGCAGCACAATAGACACTGTCACGCACCGAGCCCACCACCTGGTCGGTGCTCATAACCGGAAACAGGCCAGTGATGGGGCTCTGATAGCGCAGCAGCTGGCGTTTAACTGCAAGAGTAGAAAAAGTAAGTCGTATATATATACATAATATAGTAACTTCCAATAATTGGTCATTATGTTTACAAAATACAACTTATTGCTATGCCAGCTATTTTTATTTTTGAAGAAAACTGCGAAAATTCGAAAATCGCTGATAAAGCAAAGTAAAGTTGTAGTAATATATAAAGATAAGCATCTCATTATATAAATTCCATTTCAATATACCCAATCCACTATGCAGGGTATATAGCGATCGCTAGGGCGAGATTAAGCACATGTCAATGGCTTCAGCACGTTTGTCAGCTGCCGCGGGCTTTGTTGACAAATGCAAATAAACAAACTCGAAGTGTTTGCCAAGAAGAATGAGAGGGGAAGGTGAAAATGACAGAAAACACAGAAACACAGAGAGAGAGAGAGAGAGAGGGCGCGATTGATGAGAGACGCCTGCGAAAGCGAAATGTCTGGCGATATTTTGCGACAACATAGCGAACTGTTTATAAATAGAACCCAAGACGCAGCGTTGCGGCAACAATTGATGCTAAATTGGCTGCCCTACACAGTCGCCGCCAAGGTTATATAAAGAAAAACAGAGTGCAGTACGTTAGAGTTGTGTTTCCGGCTACTCACCGATGCCATAGTAAATGTCCAGCTGCTTCACCGTGTCCTCGTAGTTGATGGTCTTCAAAAACTGATCCAGATTGATGTCCTCCAAGCTGTTATGCCGCCCACTTGTCGAAATGCCACTGTCTGCTGTTCCTCCGCCAGCGCTGCCACCAGGCGTTGTAACTAATAGGCCGAGTCTGTAAGGTAATTGATAATAAATGATGATGATGACATGACAGTGATATAATGGAAATTGTTGTATTTGAATATGTTACGCACGATTTCGGCACATTACGCATTGTAGTTGGTTTCAATTAAACGCGTTTTGTGACTTTAATTACCAGCAAATATTGAAAAATGTATACGCAAATGAAAAATACCCTTCAAGAGTCAAATGCGAATTGCAATGAGACCAGCTGCTCAGAAAGAAGCAGAGTGTATCAATTGTAAAAGGTAGGCAGCAAATGCAGTCAAACTTTGCATGTAAGTGTGATGTCACATGTATCAACAGAACTGCTTAGCATAATAAACTTACCGTAGTGCTGAAGACACTGCTTAAATTAGTTGATTAGACAGATTTATGGAATTCTATAATGTATACGTATGAATGTACGTATACATATAATTAAAATAGAACAAATATTTAAATGTTTAAAGCACAAATAACACATGCGCAGTAGCGGCCTAACGCACACTATTGGGGCCTTGTCTGCCCGACCTTGTTATTTATAAAAAGCTTGCGAGCTGGTCACCCTAAACAGCGAACAGCTGTAGTGAACAGCTGCCGGTTCTAAGCAGGTTTCTGTTTTCTTCTTCTTACCATGTCGCACCTTTGATGGACGGGCGCTGCCGTCGCTGTCGTTGAATTAACTAAATCATAATCATCTATCAGCCAGCCAACAAGTGAGATCATCGACCAAGCACTGCCATTGTTGGCCGTGAAATGCAGCCGCTAAGCTCGTGGAAAATGTGAGCCACGACACAACGCTAGAAAGTGTGCGAGCCAAACGAATGTACTTAATAGTCGTAAAAAGATGCTGCACCGCTTAATACTCAATGCGCTGTTGCTGCTGCTGCTGCTGCAACCTTGGCAGCCGAGTCTTGCCCATACGAACACAGGCGTACCGAAGCATACGCTGACGTTGCCAAATTTGCCATCCGATCACCTCATACGCTACCTCAATACGTTTCCCAAGCTGAAGCGACAGCTGCCGGAGAATGCAACAACGACCAGGACGGAACCAAGAGCCTGCTGGGGCCATGAACGCAACTGCAGCGCCGAGGCGCGCTTCCAGACGCCCCACTGCCCCGGCGACCATACCGGCTGGGTGCAGAGCAAGGAGGCCCAGGTGCAGACTTTCTATTACCAGGCCGACTTTGGCTACATACAGCAGCAGCTCTCCGAGCTGACGCCCATGTGCATGCCCAAATACCTGACGGACTCGTCGCTGGAATGCACACGCTATCTGCGCTTCTGTCGCGGACGCAATCTGCTCGTTGATCTGCGCGATGTGCCGCAGCGCAAGGAGCGCATACGCTACCACATGGATGTGCTGAAGCCAGGCCAGATTTTGGGTCATTGTGAGCTGAATCGCACGCGTCTCACTGCCGAAATGGATCACATTGGGTCGGCGCTGCAATCGTGGGGACCGGAGCTGCGTAACTTTGATGTGCTGCCGCAGCCGCTGCTGGAGAGCGGCGCCTGTGACCTGGTCGTCAATGCGCCAACGTTCATCATGAAAATCGATGCCACCTACAATATGTATCATCATTTCTGTGACTTTTTCAATTTGTACGCCTCGCTGTTTGTCAACCAGTCGCATCCAGCTGCATTTAATACGGACGTGCAGATACTCATCTGGGAGACCTATCCGTATGATTCGCCATTCCGCGACACCTTCAAAGCGTTCTCACAGCGGCCGGTCTGGACGCTGAGCGATGTCCAGGGCAAGCGAGTGTGTTTCCGCAATGTTGTGCTTCCGCTGCTGCCGCGCATGATCTTTGGATTGTTCTACAACACGCCCATTGTGAGTAGTTGCGGGAGAGAGCACAACTTAATTCTAAACTGACCTGCCTTTTACAGATTCAGGGCTGCTCCAATAGTGGACTCTTCCGCGCCTTTTCCGAGTTCATTTTGCATCGCCTGCAGATTCCTTTCCAGCCGCCACGGCGTAAGCTGCGCATAACTTATCTGTCCCGTCGCACAAAGTACAGGCAGGTGCTGAACGAGAACGACCTGCTGGCCCAGCTGGAGGCAAACGAGGATTACGAAGTGCAGCGTGTCTCCTACGAACGGTAATTACAGAAAGCTATTATTTTATTTCTAACTTACGTGATTTTTTAATTCATGCACAGGCTTTCCTTCATTGAGCAATTGGCCATCACACGCAATACGGATATTCTGATTGGCATGCATGGCGCTGGGCTGACGCACCTGCTCTTCCTGCCCAATTGGGCGTGCATCTTTGAGTTGTACAACTGCGAGGATCCCAATTGCTATAAGGATTTGGCACGTTTACGTGGCGTACACTATGTCACCTGGGAGGAGCGTGACTTGGTCTATCCACAGGACGAGGGTCATCATCCTGAAGGCGGCGCACATGCCAAGTTTACAAATTATCGTTTTGATTTGGCCGAATTCGATCGTCTGATCTCTCAAGCGGCTAGTGAGGTGCGCGCCCACAAGGAATTTCCTCAGATAAATACTCAACACGATGAGCTTTAGTTTAGTGTAGCGTTTTGTGATTTGTTTAACCGATGCATTTATATGTTTAAACAATAAACGGTCAGTATCGAAAAGCCAATATTTAAAAACGATAACAATGACACTCATTTAAGGTGGCAACGCTTGCAATAATATACTCATGTTCGCTGCGATGTGGCAACACTCTCAAATCATATGTTTTTGTTTACATTTGTCCGGTTAATGCGCTGGCCACATCAATATTAAATTCAAGTAAACTGCAGCTCAGAGCACATTAATAAAATCACAATGGCCTTGCCAAGTGCTGCCGCAACTAGCGACAGCAAGGGCTACTACAACAATGCCTACATTTCATCGGATAAATGTATGCTGTCAGAGCCTCTACATATATTCTATAGCCACTTGGAGCAAGCCGTTTGTAGCCCCAGCATGGCCAGGGATTCGCACCTAGACAAGAACGCGTGGCAGACCTTGCAGGCAAGCGTACGAGTGCTGCCAATTATATTGCCAACAATGATGGGCATAACCTTATCACAACTGCTGTGCAAAAAGATGCCGCTGCGCTCAACGCGACGTTTCCTCATGGAGTTCCTGCTGATAGCCATGCCCACCGTGTGCAGCAATACGGTGTCCAGTGACTACAATGAACTCTACTGTGCATCTGCGGCCGCCCTGATTGTCATACTGCTTTGGCGCTCCGGCATTTGGGCCCAGGCCTTGGCGGCGGCGTCCAATCGTTGCTACGTGGTAGGCGAGAGGCCAGCGCTTATTTCGGTGTTCCGCTGTACGGCGTATGTGTGCACGAGCCTCGCCATTCTGGCCGTTGATTTTGCAGCCTTTCCAATCGAGTATCGCAAAAGTCGCGGATTTGGTGCATCTCTCATGGATGTGGGCATCGGCATGTTTGTTATGTCTATGGGCGTCGTCTCGCATCGTGTTCGGCATTTCGGTGATCTGAAAAGGTTACCCAAGGTGGTGGTGCCCTTGCTGTTGCTGGGCTTGGCGCGCACCGCCGTCATCACCCAGATCGACTACCATCAGGACGAGCACGAATACGGCAAACATCTGAACGCCTTCTTCACGCTGGGATTCACCAAACTGTTCGGCAGCCTTTGCAGCATTCTGGCCCGCACCAATGAGCAACTACTGCCACTCTCCATGGGTAAGTGTGAGCTTAATTGGGAATTTAAATCTGATTTGCAAAGATTCCAACAGCTATTCTGGCGCTGCACCAGCTGGTGCTGGAGCTGGGCCTGTCGGACTTTGTCTTGTCGGATACTAGTCGAGATGGCTTCTGGCGAGCCAATCGTGAAGGTCTCAGCGCCCTGCCGGGCTGCATAGCACTCTATCTGCTGACCATGTGGGCCGGCAAGTGGTATATGTCCAAGGATAATCTCAATTATGATCAGTTCTTCGCCAAGCTGCGCCGAATATTGTTCGCTGCGCTCACTTCCTGGACGCTGGTCTTTGCCAGCGGCGCTGTGTTCGGCATAGCGCGTGTTACCTGCAATGCTGGCTATACGTTCTGGATGCTCAGCATATCCCTCACAATGATGGTTCTCTACTCGTTCATGTTCGAGTTTTGTCAAATGGCAGATCCGCAGCTGTGTGACGACAACGTCGCCACATTGCCAATGTCAGATAGTTTGCCAACTAAGCCCACCAAGCCAACTCTTTTGCCTGCCTTTGTCGAGGCGGTCAATATAAACGGCTTAACTTATTTTATGCTCTCGAATTTTCTCACCGGCTTTGTGAATTTAGCACTGCAACCTGCGGAACGCAGCAATGCGGAATCTGTCGTTATCTTAATGGTCTACATGCTGGCCAGCACCGGCGCTGTCTATGTACTCTTTCGCCTGGGCATTCGGATTGCCTAACAAGAGTTGTGATCTTTGCATTAGCAATAAATAAAATTTGTGTTCGTTTAAATTTGTTTAATCTGACATTGTATATATTTTTATAATGTAAATCAAGATACCTCAACCTGCGTCATCTCGTCATTCCATTAAATAATCGTTTATTAAATTAAATAAATTAAGTTTTCTCATTTTAATAAATATATTACTAATCTGTACCAACAATTAATTTAAAAATATTGTTAAAATTTATAAAAATTACTTCGTTAAAGTGTCCATTCAATTCACATAAAGATATACAAGAATTTCGAATAGCTATGCTAGTGTCCACTAATACGTCGACAGCGCCTCGAAGGGCATCACGTGACCATTGGGCATGACCAGAAAGAGTATGACGGGCTCCTTGGCGCCGGCCATTTTGTTGGGCGCTTTGTCCACATTCGAGTTCTTGTACACCTCGTAGACGTGGCAGTCTTCCTCAACGCGCACCAGACGCGTCCACAGCCATTTCTGGCCATGCTCGTGGAAGTTGCACGACAACTTGCTCTTCAGTCGACGACACGCAATGGAGCAGGCCGACATTGAGAGCTTCATGCGATCGGATATGGTTGGTCCGCCGGCCGCCTGGCGCACATCGCACACGGGATGGGCGAAGTCGACACGCGGCGTCCGCGGACGTGGACAGTATACGGGCGAGCCGCACTGGGCAATGTGAGACCTGCGGCTGGATGTCTTCGGTGAAGGGCAGCAGACGTTGCACGGTTTGCACTTGACGCCCGACCGGGCACTGTCATATTTGCTCATGCTGCTGTGGCTGCTGCACTTGTCCGATTCGCTGTCAATGGACGTGCAGCTGGGCTTGGCGCACAGCGCTGCGGGCGGTGCTGCGGGCGGTGCTGCGGGCGGCGCTGCGGACGGCGCAGCCTTACCCATGGCGTAACCTGTGACATGGACAGAGATTAATAAGGTTAAATGCTGTTCAAATATTTTTACCTATCGCTGCCAGTTCGAGCTGATGGAATATCTTGGTTGCGCCCGAATAGTAGAGTAGGCGGTCCAGCACCGTCATGATGACCTCATCCGGATACGGGCCCAGTGCATCGATGAGCACCGTATTGTTTTCATGCTTTCTAAAGCAGGCGACGGGGCGCGGTTTGGCGCAATTGTTCGGCGGGACAGGGCAGCAGCTCATTAAATATGCGATTTACTCCACGGACAATTCGAGTTAAATGTGTATATATGTAAGTAATTGAATTTGATTAGTTTGGGACTTGACGAAACGGGCGTGTCTGGAAACTATAAATGTCAATCGAAATTTCAAGAGACGGGCTGCTCAGCCGCATACATAAAATATATATTCAAGTGCCGTTACAAGTGTCTTATCGTTAGAGCTCGTTCTTGTGATCCTAACGCACGATATCCTTTAAAAATCTATAAGGATATAGTCGAGCTAAAAGTTCTTTGTTTTACTCAAGCAGTAAAGCACATGCCCAAAAGTATGCTACAGAAAGTTGTTAGTTGTGTTTAAACTTGCGCGTAAAAGTAGGCAACGATTTTGTAACTCTCTGCTTTCATTAGTATATACTTTTATATAGATAGACGCAAAGCTGGCATCAATAATGTCCACTTAAGCGCCCTTTGCGACTCCCTGCAGGCAGATGTCAAAGGTGCGATATCCGGCTTAGCACTGGAGCCTCAGACACGAAGGCGTCACAAAAGATAAGATTTCTATTAAGGAAATGACAGAAATTGCGCGCATTGTGTCCAAAGACGACGACGCAATCAAAAGGTTCTCGGGAGCATGGGCCAGGATATTTAATTTAATGGCGCAAACAAAGCCCAAGTCAAGGCTATGCAGCCGGATGGGCGAATGGGGCGCAAATGACCAGCGTCAGGTTGAACGGGTGAGTGTATACCCTGGCATATTAGCTATTTTGAACGATTGAAAAAGTCCTTTACTAACCATCAGAAAGATGGTAAACAAACTCTATAGGAATTCACATAGGTTTGAGTTCTTCAAGGGTGAGGGCAACTAAAATTCGTTGCGGCATTTTTTTTTCTAAGATGATTTTTTTCAGCTTGCTTGTTCGTCCAATGTAATTACAGCAACAGTTTCCGCCTCTGAAGCTCCCTTTTTGGTGGCGGCGTTAGTCAACCTGATGCGCTTTTAATGGAATATCCTGGCGCAGGACGACACCAGTTCGTTTGCTGTGACTTATCTGATTTGGCCACATAAATGCAATTTCCTGCAATCGCAACCCTTTCAGCATTCACATATTGAGTTAATAGTTTGCAGTCAGCTTCAACCTGTTCATCAAGGGGGAGTGGTTGTAATTGATGTGGGAAGGGAAAGGGGGAGGTGCGGGTGAATGCGGAGCCACCTGTTCGCACGTGAGGGTTGCTGTTGCCTTATCGTTGGCTTTGATGACAGATTCTTTTCATTAGCCAAACGACATCGTTGTCCATTTGTACATCACGTGCTTGTTTAAAAAAAAAAAACAAAAAAAAAACAAAACGAAGAAGCATTGTAAAAATTATGAACGTTAATTATTAGGCATTTTCATGTTTGTTAAGCATGACATAAGGGAAACAGGCAACTGCCGAAAAACTGATTGATGTGGCCAACAGCAATCATTGGTTTTTCCCTTCGCCAGCTGCCAATTTGCTGACTTTGTTGTATGCGCTGCAAATCGGATTCCATTCAGATTGCTTTTTCAAAAAAATATAAATAAATAGAGACCATGTATGTGTATTGTATGCATATGCAGAAATAAAGCCCATGTGTGTGTGTGTGTGTGTGTGTGTCTCAATCACTGTGAAGAGGCTTAGTACGCACCCAGGGGAAATCGCTTAAGCCGTTCATAATGAGTATTATGACTGCCTGTCTGCCTGAACGTGGAGCCTTTTGGCTTGGCCAGCAACCAAATGCCACTGAAATACGCAAAACAACAATCATAACAGCCAGGACAGGATGGTGGGCGGACTTCAAATGGTCCACAATTTCCAAGCATACTGAAATCTCTACTTTTTAAACCATTGTTTCCGAAAGCAGCTTTGCAGCTTGGCTTTTTTTTCCCAGTTATGAGTAAGTCGTTAGTAGAAGAACTCAAAACTGCGTGAGTTGAAAGCCTTTCAGAAGCAAAACTCTTGAGCTTAATAATATATATAAAAAGTGAAAAGAAAATTATTTAAAAATTGAAGCTTACATGCAATTATTCTAGCTTAAATATATATCAATGTGGATCACACATAAAATATGAGATAATATATAAGAATGGTTTTAGAAACTTTTAGAATGGTTCTGCAGTCTGTTATATTAATTATGTATATTTATAAAGTTGCATAAGAATTTATAGTTCCTCTATTTTTATTAATGGGTCCTTTTAGTCCCCCCCACATCGATTATCGGCTGCAATTTGTTTGTTGGCAACAGCTTTTATGAAACTCATTCCACGGTATAAACAAAGTGCTTATCGAACGGAATTCTTATCGCAGCTTAAATTCCATGACAACAGGAAGCACCGCAGGACAACGGAATTGACTACAACTGAAGGAGAGGGAAATTCTGCGAGTCTGTCGTCGGTACAATAAGAAAACCATATTTGGCGAATGCTTTCTCAAAGCTTTTAGCCAGCAATTGCGCAATTTGACATGCAATCAATGCGAAGCCGAAAAAGTGTTGAACAAATGCCAAAAAAAATAAAATGAAAGAAAAATCGAATCCAAGTGCATTGTGCACAGAAAGGTAGGGGGAAAAGCGGAAAAGCAGGCAACATTGGTTGCCTTGTGAACGCAACTCAATTGCGTCGCTGTTAAATCGTGTGGAAGCTGATATGATTATATGTGCCCATAGCTACCAGCCGGGGGCAGCCAACTACAAGCGTCTGCGGCAGCCCTTGGGGCATGCAACCTGCAGTAATTAGTGCAAAAGCAATCTCAGCACAGAATTCCCATTCAAAATATATCTCTTTTATATATTCTTTAATTTAAGTTAAATGTTATTAAGTTAATTCCTAATTAATATTTATCTTTTTAATATACATATTCTTTAATTTGAATTGAATTTTCTGAAGTTCACTATTTAACTCCTACTTAATAAATATATTTTTTATATATTCTTTAATTTAAGTTATACGTTATTAAGTTGACTATTTAATTGCTACTTAATATATATCTTTTTAATATACATATTCTTGAATATAAGTTAAATGTTATTAAGTTGACTATTTAATTTCCACTTAACATATATCTTTTTTATGTATTCTTTAAATTAAATTGAATGTTATTAAGTTGACTCTCATTTTGTAAATGTTGGCTAACAAATTGTCACCTTAAGTGCCTAACATTTTGTTTTTCTGAGTGTATTAGAACTCATATTCGTAAGTACCTTAGTCACTTTAAAGCTACTCTAACAATCAACAATCGCATTATGTGATTTGGAAAACCTAAGCGCTCTACTTAGTGCCCCCGTTGCCTGGTTGGCAGCTGGAATACCCCTAACCCGGCGACGCAAACATTAAGAAGATTAATTCGCCAAAGCTGTTTTGTTGTTTGTGTTGTTTTTTCTTACTCTATCCCAAAATCTCAGATAACGTTATGCATCATTGTGTCAAAGAATTGACAAATCTTTGGCAAGGCAGAAAAGGCAAAAACTGGAAAAAAAAATTGCATTGAAACAATTTCATATGTCTTGAACGGAAATGCGAAACCTTTTCCTTCTCGGGGCTCCATTGATTCGCCAAACGCCAGCACTCAAAAGCAATCATTAAATCAGAGAGTTTGCCTAGTGTGTGTGCGAGTGTGTGTGTGTGTGTGTGTTTGAGAGTGTGTGTATTACAACAAAACAAATGTAAGAAGTTTGATAAACTCAGTCAAAAACGAACAAGTTAAAAATGTTGGAGTGAGCGATAAACGACTGCAGGATACTCTTTTCAGAGTGTTAAATATAAAAATATATATTAATATTTATTTTTATTATATATATTAAGTTAAAATAAATTTTCAAGGAATGGAAATTTAATCTATAGACTATTTAACACTTTTTAATAATTATAACACATATTCCCATTTCTATATTTTATACAGAGTATATAAAAACAAAAACATTGCAAAAAAAAATTACGAAAATCGCAATAAAAAATTGTAAGACAGGACGTTGCCCTTCCACACACACAAACACACACAAACACACACACACACACTCATTCAGTACCGTAGCTAACCCTCCTTTGGGCCGGGCCCCGCCCTCTGGCGCATTTAATAAAGCCCAAATGGAATCGCCTCGTTTTTTTTTATATTCTTTTTCTGGTCTGTTTTCTTCTTTGCCACAGCAAAGTCAGCAGCGTAACCGCAACACGTTAACGGTTTTGGTTTTGGTTTCGGTTTCACTCTGTGATTTCCAACAACAGGCGGAACACCCCTGACGAGGACGAGGCACAGGCTCAGGGAGCTGGGTGCGCTCATGTGTGAAAAGGTACTTTGGCAGTAGGCAGGCGACGCCTCAATCCTGTCCCAGGACACATTCGTCCTGTTGTTGCATTTGCCGGCAACTTTGCTGTGTGCAACAGAGTGTTGATTGCAGCTACTATAATATTTTAATAAATGCAATGATCGGCCAAGATTTACCCATTTACCCTATTTAGTAAATATTAAGTATACGCAAAATAGTTATAAAGTCGCAATTATTAGTCAGCTACAGGTTAACTACAGTCAGCTCTAGACTCATGCACAACCGTTTCCATTTCATTAAATTCATTTAGAGGCAAGTTCTGAAAGTTCACCACGTGCCGCATAGATAAGCAGGGGGCGGGGCGGGATGGAGTTTGTCGCCCAGCAACGTGACCCCAGCTGAGCTAAACTTCGGTCCCTGGCATACTTCAAGTGTTATCGGGCGGACAGCATCGTGCATATATTAGCAGTAGATTGGCTCGGCATTCGCCAAGAGCTAATAGAAATGTCTGGCAGTTAATTTAGCGTCATGAAGTCGTGCAATATTGAAAAACAAAAAAAAAACAGAAAAGAAATAAGTAGTTGCTATAGGGATGAATCTTTGAAGTGTTCCTTTTGGCTTGTGTCCACCTTTACTTTATTCAATTAGCGACATTTAGACGTCGGCTCCGTATAAAAACGTAAGTGTATAAAAGAACTTGCAGAATATTTTTTGTGGCTTTGCTTCAAGCTGTGGTCGTCGTCCGTTTTGGGGGGGCTATGAACGAGCAACGGTCGTGATGCTCAATTTGGGCGATCCGTGTCTCCAGATCGAGAACAATAAGCCGAAGATTTTTGACGCTTTCGTTTTTCCTTTCAATGTATTCGACGGTCTCATCGTAGTCGTACAGAAGCGCTGGCTTAAAGGTCAGTCCGCTCTTCTTTTGCAGCTCATATTGTTGGTCTTTTATTTCGGCGTGCTTCAGCTTCAGAAGGAACACCTCATCCCGCAGCTCGTTCAGGCGGCGGATCTTCACCCTTAGTGCACTCTTGTGAGTCTGCAGCAGGGCTGAGTTCATGCTCGTCTTCTCCCTGATGAAGGCCAACTGATGGACGTGCCTGGTGCAGCGATCTCGCATGCGGGTCAGATCATGATTGCGTTCTGCATAAATTAAATCGATTAGTGTCCGACAATAATTTCAATTTCAAAATGTGAGCACCTTCCACTTTTGTGCCCAGGGCCGTAACATCGCGTTGTGCATTTAAGAACTGATCCATGGTCAACTCGGGAGTTATTTGATCAAATTTACGTTTGCGCTAGAGAAAAGGGGTTTGTAAAAGGATTTGAATAGGGAATAGGGATAGAGACCCACCTCGATAAGTCGGCCCAGCGTGTGATGCCTGGTTATGAGCCAGAGGCGACTGTCGCTGATCTCGTTGCGCATGATCTGCATGCGTCGCAGATCGTTCTCCACGACACGCGACAGGTAATCGCTGTCCTTGCGGACCAATGTGTGGCGAATGCAATGCTCGAGTGAATCGTAGGTCGACATCGCAATTGTTGTCACATAGGCGAGATCCATGTTGACGCTGGCCATTAGTAAATTGTTGACTCTCTTGGTCTCGTTTGCCTTCGCCTTCAGATGATCCAGCAGATACAAAGCCTCCCGTTGCCGACGCATCTCGGCCTTCTCCACTTGGGGCGGCAGCGGTTCAAAGGAGCGCAGTTGGCCAACGCGCCGATAATATTCAAACATCTTCTTGTTCAGTTCGACATTGTATGTCCTGGCACAGGTGCAAGCGACTAGCAAGTTGTGGAGCGCAACAAGAAGCTTACTTTTGTCCAGTTTGGCACGCTTTATGGTCTCGGGATTGACGTACTCGGATGCGTTGACGGCATCGTCAATGGTTTTGTTTACGAATTCCAAAACAATTTGACGTACGTTGCGCTCCGCGCGCTGGACTTCCACATGGGTGGTGGACTCAACCTGGATAACTCCAAGCACTGAATGTGCCTCTATCATCATTTCCATAGCGTATTCGTTATCATCTACCTCTTGGACCACGGGTGGCGGTGGGTCCACCAGTGGGAACGGCCAGTCGAATGACATTGTGGAGGATGATTCTTCAGTTTCATCTTCATCTTCTTCGTCTTCCGCCTCTGCTTCGTCCTCAGGTCTTGCCTCCTCGGAAACTTTTTCGGATACAAGCAGTTCGCCGGTCAGCGGATCCACAAAGTGCCCTATGTCGAGGTCCATGGTAGGATCCTGTGATTTCTGGACGGTAAGACGACGGAACAAAAACTCTTCGCTTGACTCGGTCGAGATATCCGAGAGGCTGGGAAAATAGAAATTCTCCAAAAAATCAGCCTTAAATGAGGCCATCACCGAACGGATCCTCTCATTGTCATCTTCATCCGAAGATGACCCCATCGGCGAGATATCTTCGTCTGGTTGACTGAATGCATCGATTTCCGCCTTCGCTTTAAGAAGTTGGTCATCGTGCAACGTGGTCCGCGCAAATGTAGATACTTTGTCATCACTCTCCGGCTCAGAATCCTGCTCTGCATCTGGCTCACGTTCAGGCTCAGGCTCTATCTCAGGCTCCGGCACCAGCTCTGATTCCTCAAAATGCCTTCTCAGCTTTAATTGCGCCTCGCGTTTCACTTGACGTTTGTGCTTCTTTTTTTCACGCTCCCATTTGGCGCGTGTCTCGTCACTCATTTCCACTTCATCTATATCGGCAATCGGCACGACGACTTCTTCAACACTCTCCCGGGGCATTTCTGCGTCCACATCCGCAGGACCTTCCGGTTCTTTAATATCCGCTAGCACGTTAAATGGATTTTCTACTGCATCAGTTGCCGTTTCCACGGCTGTGTCCGTTGCCACAGCTGTATTTTCCTCCATTTTCGCCTCAAAGTTTCTGTTTTCTATTCAGTTGTACTATAAATATATATATGATTCTTTCATAAGCTTAGTGCTATGGAATGTGTTCTATTGTTATTTGTTTAGATATGTGTTTGATTTGAACGATTTTTGGGTCTGAGCTTAAAAGGCAGAATAGCTTGCTGTGTGAATATAAATATTAAATGTTAGTTTAAAGTGTTTAAAATTATGAAAATATCCTTCGTTTTAATTAATATCTAGTAATATTTTCCATTTTGACAAGCGCTTTGGCTGGGTTCTTGTAAGTTACAATCTGGTTTGTAAATATTTAACATGAGGATAAGATTAGGTAGCAGTTTATTATCAAGCTGGTAACTTATACTTTTAATAAAAGAAAAAATTATTTAAGCCTTAATTTCATAATACTTACTTTTCTCCACTAACATGAGCTTTAACTACAGCCCACTTTTATATACATGATAAATTATTTTGTTCACTTAACGACATTTACTGTTGGTATTTTTTATTTTTTGCTCGTTTTTGCAGTTGGTCCTTGACATTTTCTGTGGGCAGTTTTCGAAATGAATTTCGCTCATTTCTCACAATAAAAGTTGACAGCTAGCTGCGAAATTGGGCATACATTGTCAGCTGTCGCCGTTGAGTGTTGTTAAATGTGCCGCGTGCCACAAAAGTATGCAACAGCATTTTTTGCGACTGACGTCAAAAACTGTCGCCAACTTCAAGAAACTTGCCAAAAAATGCACTGAGAGAAATCATAGTGAACCCACCACTTGGCAACTCCCACAACCAACCCACCCCACCCCGTACTGTTTCTGCCAGCCTAATGCATTTCATTGTGTTATCAACTATACGGTTTTTTAGCGCAGCCCGTCAAAGGGAAGGGGATGGGGTAAGGAAAGGGGTTCCAGTGTTTCATTGTGCGCCGGGACGTGGCGTTGTAAGGGGGCAGGTTGCTGAGCAACCCCTTTTCGGGTGCGACGACGTCGACACTCCATTAATTGAAGCCCCTGGATTACGGTAAATTGCATTGTCTCTACGACTGAGCAGCGGCAGCCGCCGAAGGAAACTGAAGCTGACGTGGCAGCGCATCAAATTGTGTACAAATCTTTATAATCCCTGATAATTTCGTTAATGGCTTTAATCACTTACGCGCAGGCCGGGGCAAAGGATTCGCCAGTGCATATATATTTTTAGCCTCAACTTATGCCAGTTGAGCATTTAAAATTAATTTTGGCATTTAATGCAAAGCACAGCGAAATTTTTCGGCAGCCATTGCAAAATTTAATTGTAGCTCCTCCTTTGCTAAAGTCACACACACAAGCTTGGGGGCGCACAGCTTTCTATATATTAACAGATATACATGTAGCTAACTGTTTACCTAACTGCACATATCTGTATATACTTCGCGTACACCCAATTAGGCAGCTACAATTGTTGCCTTTTTGTGCCAGGCGAAACTCAACACACACCACACCACGCCACACAGCGCTGCGCAGAAACTCAACACGAAAGTTCTGCGCGTGTGGGGGATTATGGGCATGGTGAGGTGAGGTGGGCTCAAAGCTCAGCCAGTTGGCGACAGCTATAAAAGCGCGGGCTGCCAACCTGGCGCCACGCACAAACCACAAACACCGACGGGGGAGTGGACGAAACGGAGACGATGGCTTGGAACGGGCGCGCGTTCTGGCAGCAGCTTTGCCGACGGAGCCGTCGACCCTGCGCTGCCTGGACTAGAAGCAGATCCTGTGCTGCCAAGAAGGCAAAGGTTGAGCGGCAGCTGCCAGGCGCTGGGAGCGTTGAGCTCGCCTGTTTTCGCAGATATCAAAGAATGTTGTAGAGTGAACTGGCTAACACCATATCTATCCAAATAAATGGGATAACTTGAGTTTTGCTAATTCTTTATTAAAATAAAAAAAATGAACCTAAAGAATATCATAGCAACATCATATCAATTCATATCGATCTAATTAATAATGATAAGCTGAGTAGTTGCAATTAATCAATAAATGTGATTTAAATGCAATAAATATCATATTAACAATTATGTGCATATGCAATAAATATTAATAAAATATATAAAAGTCAACTAAAACCTATTGCAAGTTTATTTTATTTGGGAAATTTAAGTCTAGTCATAAAAATAAATGTTGATAAAGTAAAATAGAATAATAAGGACAAGTTTTTTTATAGTATTTATTTTCTATATAATTAACATATTTTATTTTAGCTAGATTTGAGAGCTTTAATAAGTAAATATTGTATTATTGAAATATGATTAAAATTGAAATTTATGTGATATATTTTATGGATAGATTATTTTTATATAAGATATTTGCTATATGAATCTATTTTTATATTAACAAAAAAAGGAGTTAAACAAGTGATATCTGAATTCTTTAGTTTCCATTTTTTATGCACCTATAGATAAAAATCGACATGGTTTAAAGTGGCACTCAAGCTGGGCAAACAAGTAATAAAACCAGCAAAGAGTAAACAATCAAAGCTTATTGAACTACTTACATGTTGGCAAATAACCTGGCCTATACCCCAGCCGCAGTATCTGCCCTTGCTCCAAAGAAGTGTAGCGCTTAAAAGCAATCAAAAAACTTTGTTGAACGCGTGCAGGCAGCAAAAATTTGCATATGTCAACAAAACATAAAAAAAAAACAACAACAAAAAACAGGCGGAGTTAAAATCGCCCTCGAAAAGAATTTATTTATTGCTCCCGCTGAGGCAGAAGAGATACATTTGCCTGATGATGTGGCGGCATGTGGGGAGGGGAAGGGAAGGGAAGGGGGAGCCCAGCGTAAATACGAGCACAAAATTGAAATGTTAATTACATGACTGAGTTGAGGTCGGGGCTGTATCCTTCAGATACATATCGCAAACAGTTTAAAATACAGTCGACGGAGCTGTTTAGACACTGGCTAAGCAAACAAGCCGCCAGCCATTGATTTGTTTGCCCAGCTCTTAATCAGTGCAAGTTCGGAGCACTTTTTATTGACTACCCCGGGCCAAGGCCAAAATGAATATGAGGCATGGCTAACCTGGGGGCGTGGTGGACGGGAGGTTAAACTGTGCGGCGTTAAGGCAAACAAAACGTGGGCTTTATTATCAATTGGACCGAGCGAGCCGAAGCTTAGAAGATGGCAAAGTTTTTCTGGGTGTGGCTACAAGTCAGGACTAACCCCGGCTCCTGTCCATGGTGCTCCTGGTGCTGATGCTGATGCTGATGTTGATGTTGATGAGGTGTGAATGTGAATGCCACCACGTTGAAGCCGCAGCATTTTGTTTTATGCCACACAATGCTGCAGCCACCACTCGAGGTTAATTGAATTTCTTGGGCGTCCTTGGCTGCCGTTTGTTGTCCCTTCTGTTCCGTTCTGTTCTGTTCTGTTCTCTCCTGGTTGTTGTCGTTGTGCCACTAAATTGAAAACATTTTTTTTTGCGCTCGCTTTTAAGCTGGTTAAACAAATTCATAATAGACACAAAATCCAGTCATCATTTACCGCGTAATTAATTGAATCTGACTCTAATTGAAATGTTTTCAACATACGTAATTTAATTTTTGGAAAATAGCCAAGACTTGATTTTTAAATAAGGCTGAGAATATTGTGGAAATGCCAAAAAAGCCATATTAATTAGAGAATGTTTAATAGAAGTACTTTTATATTTTTTATCCATAAGTTCTAAAGGGCATAAATCACTTTTCACTAAACTTATAAAGCGTATTGGTAAAAGAGATTTTTATTATTATAAAATATATATTTAGAAGACACTTGTATCAGAATAAAAAAATGAATTCCTCCCCCAATTGTCTTGCCAATTTTGGCGGCTTAGCGTTAGAGAAATTTGAATACGCTAACATTTTTTAGTGTCACGTTTTTCTTGCCGTTTTTTGATTATTTTTCTTTTTGGTAATTTAATACACAAATTTTCCATTGCTTTGCCGCGCCGCAGCGGAAAATTCAATTAAATGTAATCGCATCTATTTGCGCTTCAGGCATGACTGATTGGTAGATACAAAAAAAAGAAAGAAAATTAAAATTAAATAAATAGCCAAATAAACACGCACTTTGAAAAAAATGCTAATTTCACTCGCTCTTGTTTCAATTGGCACTTCAAGAAAAAAAGAACGTAAAAACAAAAAAATACGCAAGTGCGATTTTCTTTTTCCCTTGAAGGATTCGTTGATAAGCTTCGAATGCGGGCACGTGCCACGAAAATCCTTTTAATGTGTCGCCCAAGTTGGAAATTCGATAAAAACACATTATTTTCCAAGCTATATTTTCTTATGGAAATTTGCGTCTGAGTGGACTTGGAAAATTGTTTGCTTTAATTTTTTTTTTTTAAATATATATATAGGCATGTAAAATTGTGTTTGGCAATAAAGCAGAAACTTTATTTTAAATTACTATTTATTTATATTATAAAAATGTGAACAAAAATAAATTAGAATTAGACTAAGAATAAAAAGTAATAAAAATATATTTAAGAATGTTTATAGGATAATTTATTAGAGTTTCTTAGTGATATAAACTTGATCCAGAATTTGTCAGCTCGAGCGAGAATAAGACTTAACTTGAAGAAGTTTTCGATATAACTATATAAGTTAGTTTATAAAAAGAAATATCCAAGTTTATACCCTTGCTGAGAGGCATTTAGTGGGGTGACTTGGATAGCTCATGAATTATGCGGCGCTAACAAGCCGCAAGTTGTCATAAAAATGGCAATCTGAACGGCAATTACCTGTTGATGGGCACACGCTAGTTTAACCCTCAATTACGGAGTCAGTCTCAGGGGTGAAATCGAGACGACCACAGCTCGTGTGTGTGTGTGTGAGGTGTGAGGGTGTTGCCCCAGAGGACGCATAAAAATTTGATTAGGCGAGCGAGCTTCTTGGTGGGCAAATTAAAAAACACTTGCACGTTAAAACAATTTGCGAATTTTATAAATCTTCATTTGCACCTGCGACGTGCGACAAGGCAGCAACATAAATTGAGTCGCGTCCTGCGCCACAGGTGGTCGGCTTCCTTGGTGGCTTAAAGGCCTAGGACACGCGCCGAGACGTGACTGGCGCTGGGTGGCAAGGATTTGTCGCGTTGATTGCGATTTGTTTTAGTTTTTGCTTATTTGCATGACGCTCGTTTCAATTAACTAAAATGGTCCTTAAATGTCCTTAAGTGCCGTCCAGTTCACGCCATTTGGCTGATTGTTTTTTTTTGTTTTTTTTTGTTTTTTTTTTGGTGACCATTTGGGGTTCATTGTCCATTTGGCAAGGCCATTTTTAATTTCTCTAATGCCTTCTCTGATCTCGTCTGCTCTCTGGCCGAGTGCACTCGAGTCCGTTTCGAGCACATTGGAGCTTTTAAGAAAATTATACAATTGCATTATGACGCCGCATTGACCAGCCAAGTGCTTGACAATATAAATTGATGCGCATTGTCCTTGTCCATGTCCATGTCCATGTTCGTTCTGTGCGTGTGCAAAGTTTAAATTTCAACCATATATCAAACGCATCAAACGAAGGGCGGCCACAACTGGGCGTGCCTCCTGCCAAAAGCGCAATCCAGAGCAGGAGATAAAGTTGTGTATTACAAATCGCTCGACGGGCGGCCAAAAAAGGGACCTGCGACGACTGTCAAAGCGAGAGAGATATCTCTCTCTCTCTCTCTCTCTGTCTTTCTCGGCCGGTGGGTGGCATAATTTATGGCACTCGTTTCAGTTCGAGTTGTTCGCTTCGCTGCGGTTATTAAAATGCTCAATGCTCTTACTCTTACCCAGGCACACTCCACCACACACACACACACACACACACACATAGATACAATTTCAACTTCAATTGTGACTTCAGCTCCCCATTTGCTGTTAGACAGCGCAAAAAAGTGTAGCACACTTGCCGGCGCCGCGTAATGGCAACTCAAGTAGCAACAACAGCACAGTGTGACCAAACTCATTTAATTTAATATATTTAACTACTTTAATATGTCCATTCTTTCTTCTTTCCTAGTTAAAAACGATAAGATTTTGAATAGCTTAGTATATTTTATAAATATATAAACTTCTTCATTTATATGCATACAAGCTTTTTATTTTAATAATTTACTTGATTAAGTTAACCTTGCAAATTACAATTACTTACAGTCAGTCTCTACTAATTTTTGAAATATTTATTTATATTTATATATTTCTATTTTCCCAACAGCTTTTTTTGTATTTTTCCACTCACAATTTTTTTTGCCCTACAGCAAATTTCTTGCGACCCACTGTGCGCATCGTCGTCTCAGCTTGCGCAGCTTTGGCTGATAATCAATAAAATGTTTTGGCATTTACTTTCATTGTTTGCTGCTGCAACGCCCACTGGGCCACGCCCCCAGCTCGAGAGCTATTTGCATATTGGAGAGTCGCCTTCTTTTTTTTTTTTTTAGAGTGCCAAGGCATATTGCAGGCTTTATGTCCTGTCGTCGTCCTGTCGTAGCGTGCTTAAGTCCTTTGCACCGGGCGTGCCTCGTGAATTGTTTTACTGTCGACGTTCATTTGGGTTGATGGCTGCGACCGAGGACAACATGAAAGTCGCTTAATCTACTTAAATGTCTTTGAATTTGCGTCTCGAGCAATGAATTTCGCCAGCCTCAGCAAATTTTGTCAGCAGACAAGAAGCCAAAAGGGGCTCCTTCGATCGCCTGGCCGTTATTAACATGGATTTATGGCATATCCTTGGCTGACTTAAAGCCGCTATTAGCGTCTAAAGTTGTAAACAAGTTGCAACCACATAGAAACATATCGCATCGGATTCAGCTGGGAAAAAGCGTTCACAGAGCGGAAAAACGCAAAATTTAAATGCTGGCAAAGGTAGCATCAGATAATTTCAATTAAAAATGCCTTTTGAAAAGGCATTCGGTAGTCGCTGGCAACCCCCGAACAAAGTAACCTCATTGATGTCCTTGTTGTGCAGCTGCCAACTGCCGTATCAGCAGTTTAAAATCTAAAGGACGACCGAAGTGAGGGGGGGGGGGGGGGAAGCTGTCGCTTAATTGAGTTTCGCTTTGACGGCAACCGCATAAAAGGCGACTTTTTAAGTCTTCACATGCTCGGCAATTAAAGGCGTTGTCCTTGCTTCTCTTCAAAGCAACGAAATTTAATATTCCCATAATGAGCAAAAAAGCTAACAAAACAACTTTTGTGGTTGCCCCAACAGAGCTGACCAAACTAACTGTCCGGCAGGTAAGGAAGTAGGACAAGAGTATATATTTATAAAAATACTTTATTCAATTTTTAATTTGTCATTAGTTATATATTACTTTTAAGTCTGCAATGAAGTACTCTTATAAAGTCTATATATTCCCAGTAAACATTTAGTTCATACTCAGCGATTTTACAACCCCTCAAAAGCACAGATTTTGCCATTTGCCATGGGCAGTTTTAGGGGTATAAACATATACATATATATATATATATCATAAAGTTATCAACTTGATGTTGACGAGCTTGTTGTTGTCCTTGTTGTTGTTGTTGTTGCTGATGACGCTGCAAACAAATTTTCGCCGTTAACAATGGAGACGTCGCTTCTGTTGGCTTTTTGTTGTCGGCCGGCGCATTTGCCACGCTTGTCAGCCAGCCAACAAAAGTCGAAGCCGGAGTCATTTTGTCTGCCCGTCCGTCCGACCGTCCGACCGTCCGTCCGTCCGCCTGTCATTCAGGCCGTGATGCTTGATGGCAGTATAATTGATGCACTCGAGCGTAAGTGATTAGATTCATTATGCTGCCGGAGCCGGCGTCGCCAATGGCAACAGTACGGCGGACTGGGCATCAGGTGTCCGGCGACTGGTTGCACAAGCTTTTTAAATGTTTAAAAATATACTTATATATATATATGTATATATATTTTAAATTATAGGCCGCCAAATGATGTGTGACAGCATTTTTATTGCCCTGTGCAGGACAAAAGTGGGTTTGTGGGGGGTAGGGGTAAAAGCCAACGCACGCCAACATTAATCAAGACATTCGCCAGACTCAGATATATATATATATAGTATACAAAGTATTTATGCATTTTGAGGGTAAAAAAAAGCAACTCCAAAAAACTCATAAAGGCCCGACACACGCCGGGGCGCAAAAGCATCGTTTCCGGTGTGTCGCCCGTTCCAGCAGGGAGAGGGGGCGGAAGGGGGGTGGGGGTTATGTGGGTGGCATTACAAAACGTGTGTGCATTCTAGCTTAAAGTAAAGTTGCAGCTTTGCAGGCAGCCTGCTTTGCTTTTGTCGTTGGCACTTTGGCTTTTGTGTCGTTATTCATTGTTGGGAAAATATGAATGTGTTTTTGCGTTGACTGAGTGTATTCGTGCTGGCCCTAATGGATGCCAGCGCTGGGGTTGCCACTATTCACAAAAAATGGCCATATGCTAATTAAACAGGCATAAAAATATCAAATACTTATAAAAAAAAGATATTCTTACATTTATTTGGTAAAAGATTCTGTGTAGATTATGTAAATAAATAACTAAGAATTTTCTTGATTTCTGTAGCATAAGATGTTGTTGTTTTAGATCATCCATATCACTAAAACTTTACATTGTTTTAATATCTTTTAAATAGAACTATTCGCTGTTTAATCAAACGTTCTCTATTACAACTCAGTTGAATTGAAAGCAGACGTTGAGCACTTTTATCAGCCGCTCAGAAACTAATAACAGACAAACCGAGTCGAATCCTCGCCAGATCCTGTACGTGCCGACGTCTCATATCTGTGACGCTTCCAGCTATTTGCACACAAACAAAAATAAATATTAAATCTCTGGCTGACGAAAGCGAAATCGTTTTGTGTGGCACACAGATACAGATACACCCACAACCCCCATAAGACGCACACACACACACACGCACACAATTGCCGCTCCCCAAGCTGGTTTCGGTTTACGGCCAACGGTTTTTGGTTTTCGGTTTTCGGTTTTCGGTTTACCGTTAACGTTTGACGCTGGCACGCGCTTATCGAGCTCGGGCCGAGCGCAGCGTTTAGTTTGTGATTGAGTGGGTGGACGTGTGGATTGACAGCATGAATCTGCTGAATCAACAAGCGGCCCATATCCGTGTATCCATGACCATTGCCGATGACCCCTGACCCAAGCTTTAGTCTCTTGCAATATTTTTTACATTGATTTTTGGCAAGCTGAGAACCTTTAAGAACTTTAAAACATAGCTGGTAATTAAAACCGAAAGCCTTTCGCTGTCAGTAATCCATAAGCGGATAGCCCCCCATCCACTTGAGTTCGGCAACGAAAAGCCATACATCATAGCCGCAACGGGGAATCCCAACAAAGATGACAACGCAGCCGGAGAAAAAGGCGGCAAAAGTTATTTTGTAATTAGTGAACAGCCAAAAAGCAAAAGCTGCAACAACAACAACAACAACAACAACAATCTGCGGCTCAATGTAATTGTAGCCGACTTCTGGGCGCCGCTGCACTAATTACCGCTGACGTACGCCCCCCGCTTCTGTCCCCCCTCCCCTTTCCTACTCCGCTCCCGTCGCCTGTCAACTCAAGTTTGACACTTTTTTCGCACAATTTATGAGACGGGGCTACATTTTATGAATTTGCACAGTGGAGCTTGTCTATCAGATTTGGTGCAACGAAATCAACTGGGGATATAGCTCAGTGGTAGAGCATTCGACTGCAGATCGAGAGGTCCCCGGTTCAAACCCGGGTGTCCCCTGATTATTTTTTTTATTCGTTTTAATCGAAATCTTGTTTGAAGTGATATTTTGTTGATGTATTTTATTTTATTTCTATATTAGATTGATCTTTACCTTTATGTTGCTTTTTTTCCTCTAAGAACCATAATGTCTAAAATGTGTTTTCTATAAAATATTTTGTTTTTGATGAAGAAAGTGTTTGATTGCATATATGTACATAATTAATTTCTTATACAGAATTTCGTTAATTCATTTAAAATTAAATTTTTGTACCACTGTGCAAGCCAAAATGACACTTGAGCCGCAGCCGTTTCTGGCACTTAGTTTAGAGTTTTACGAGCTCAATTCGATTATTCTTCATTTATGTCAATCAATGTGATTTCTGCTAGCTGCTTTCAGGACTTTTAGGCCCAGGATGCGCACCCTTAATCGCTTTGTTTAAATAGTAAAGCGGAAGCACACACACATAGAAAACTTGGAAATTTAATATCATAGGCGAATATTGGTGTTGTTGTTCTCGTTGTTGTTGTTGTTGGCGACGCGTTGTCTCTGATGTTGTCGACTGTCTGCCCGACTGTCTGGCCGTCTCTCACTTCCTGGCGCGTTCGCCTTGTCATGTATCCTTTGGTAAACACATACAAAAAAAAAATGTTGTGAAAATCCTTTGCGGCTATGACTGCCGTTCTGTTGATTTTCATTTCATTTCGCTCGTTGTTGTTGTTTATTTCTTTTTGCTGTTTACATCCGCAACTTTATTATAGCTTTTGGCTGAGTTGCAACTGTTTGCTCTATGCTTATTACGAGGACTTGGCCAATGCGTCGTATTAGCCCCAGCGCTGGGTTGGCCAAGTACTCAGAACTGTGAGAGAAAAAGGTTTTTATGGATTATGAATTGGTTGCTTTTGTATGTTGTTGTATGGGAATCGAGGCAGTTGCTGAGTGTTATTTGCTTAGATTAGTGGATACTTTTAGTGATACATTAAGATGTTGTGCCATGCTTTAAATATAGGTTAGGGAGGCTATAAAGATCTTAAAATCGGTTCATTAAAATCACTATATTTATTAAGCTCATAAGTTTAAAAGTATAAACCATAATTAAGCTAAATATAGTTTTTATTCAAAATATGGAAATGGATATTAAAAAAATGTTTTATAGCAATTTTATCCAAGTCAAGAAATTGCTTTGGTTTGGTTTGGTTTAAAGCCAGGCTGTTGTTAGGATTGTTCAGAAATCGATCATTTTAAATGCATATATCAATAAAGACGTTTACATAGATATTACTTTTGAAACATTTTTTATAGAATAATAGTCAAAATCAGCAAAAAGAGATGCCTATACAAGGCTTATATTAAATAGTTTTTAGCTCTTATTTTTAAATAAATATGACAATTTAAAAAATTATTTTGTATTAAAAATAATTTCTATCATTTTTTCTATAAGAATATTTTTAATTATATATAAGTGGGGTATATAAGTGGAGTATTATTTAAGGCTGTGGCAGATATCTTAATTATTTATCAACATATAAATATACAGTAGATGTCCTTTGGAATTATATAATTCGTATTATAACTAAAATAAGCTCTCTTAACCACAGTTTACAAACAATCCAATTAATTCACAGCTCATTTAATTTGCACGTCAACAATTATTGCAGTAATTCAAATAGTCAGCCATTAATTAATGTGCAAATAAATAGCAAAAAAAAAAAAAAACGAATGTTTTAAATTGCTGACTTATCTGATGGACATGTTTTAATTTAAACTGAAATTGAAAACTGGCCATTTGGCTGGCCAATCAATAAGAAATAACAACGATTTTTAGCCAATGGACCAAGCACATAAATTGTGCAACATAAATCATGGGAACTGAGAACTGTGACCCACAGCAAACCACGCACCACTCAAACCCAAAAACAGAGATAGGAAAGCGATTGAAGGCAAACAATGTAAAAATATATTCAAAATGGCTGACATTTGAGCTATATACCAGCCAGGAGAAATGGCCATAATAGCCATACAAACACGTTTGTATTTACACCCACTGCAATATATGTACATATATATATGTTTGTATATATAAATGGCTACACTTGGCGAGAAAGCAAAACAATGGCCTGGCAACATGTTAATAGCATTTTATGCACCGCTGAGATTCACATTGTTGGAATTTCCACCAAGCTGGCAGGCATACCCCAAACTTATACATAGATAAACATATATATATATATATTTGTGAACGGGAGTGTGGCGTGGGTGGGAGCTCTGAGTTCTGATTGGTGCACGGCGACCAGGTGGCTTGGCCCCACTGCGGGGGGTGCCCACACGTTTGGCTACTGTTGCCAACGACTCTCGACCAATGCTGGCCACCAAATTCCTGCACAGGCTCAAGGCTGAGCCTGCGCAGCAAACGCATCGCAAGCTTTTCACCACACTAGCGCTGTCTCGCTGTGGCGCTGGGCGTGCGAGCGAGACGGCGCATCGATTATGTTGTCTGAGCATAATATGGACCAGGGCATCCGCTGGCTGGCCAGACAAGAAGGGCACATGCTCTTGGCGTTAGTTTCACTTCGTGCGTTGTCCTGCTGAGGCCAAGCAAGCGCCGCAGCGTTAGTGCCCAGTGAGTAGTGAGTGTGTTGTCCAGTTGTCCTAGCCATATATATATATCTCTCTATATAGTTGTATATATGTGCAATAAATTGTTTAAATAATACTACAAATATTGCTGCAGTGTTTGTGCATTCGAAAATCGGCCAAAAATCGTGTTGGAATTTGGCTTTTAGCGTTTTTCATCGAATTCCAGTAGTCGAAAATTTCCAGTGTATATACCAAGTAAAGCCCACGCCCGCCCACAACCACTAAATATATATATAATATATACATATATATTTATATATAGCTTTCAGCTGCCTGCGACTGAGACAGCTGCTTATGTACTTGCCGCAAGTGCTGCTGCAACTGTCTCATTCTCTCAACGCGAACTGAGCTGCTGGCATTGTCTGATCCTCGCGTGCTCCTTGTTCACGCTGCCTGGCATGGCCAGACACTCCGCACAGTCTTCAGACAGAGTTGAACGCGGATCGTCAACACCAAACTCGTCCTCGTCCTCGTCCTCGTCGTCGTCGTCGTCGTCGCTTTCGAGTTTGCCGCCGGGCTCGTCCTCAACTCTGTCTGAATGTTGTCTCAATTTAGATTTTTTTAGTTAGTTTTTTTATAGTTTTCCTTTATACTTTTTTTAGCGGGCGTGTGTTGCTTAGAAAAGTGAGAAAATCTCCAATTTTATCTAAAGAAATCCCTTTAAAATCTGTGTCTAATCTTGTGTTAAACTTTATTCTCTTCGCAGCGTTACGTGTAATGTTTAAAGCGTTTTGAGCTACGTATATATATAAATATTTATATATATATATATATATCTATATCTATAATCTGTGTACCTTATTTGTGATATCATAACCAAAAATAAAAAAAAAAAAATGTTTTAAACTATTCTGTTACGTAATTAATAAATTATAATTAAATAATCTTAACCATAAAACGTTAACAATAACTGAATTGGGATTACGTTGCGCGTTTATATAATCGAGAACGAGGCCAGAATGGATTACGCAATGCTTGTGAGCCATGTAAGTGGGAAGCAGGCAATGACTAAAGGTCAAATGTTCTGATTGGCAGTAGATATCTATTGATTTTTCTATATATATATATCTTAGATTGGAAGTGTGTGGGCCTAGAAGAGGATATTTACAGCGTTATATTAAAATAATTGAAAGTTAATATTATTTACTGAACATTTCGCAGAGAACTTGAGCTTTTAACTTCATTAATATAAGTTAATAATAATTAGAAAAAAATGTATCTGTAGTTTTGCTTAAATGTTAAAATTTTTTTTACGTTTTTTAAATTATAAACCAAATTTTTCATTATTTTTGTTTTTTACATTCTACAATAATTATGATACAAATTAACTTTATTTTGATCAACATTTTAAGATTTTATAAAAAAAATATTATAAAAAAATGCATTGTTTAAAAATTTTTGTATCCAATTTAATATGTTTTTTATTTGTATTTTGCTTAAGCTTTTTATATATATATTTCTTTAATTTTATTTTTTTTCGTTAGTTAAAAAAACAGCCTCGATTGCCTTTTCAAAGTTTATAGGATTCATATAAAAGTACTTCCTAAAGTTGCTTACAATACAAAATACAACCCCAAAAGGCAGCCACCCCCAACCAAGAGGATTCCCAGTTCTCAATTCGACTTGGCTATCAACTGGCAGGCAAATTTATGAACTTAAGCCGCTTAGCAGAAGTCCTGGCAACATTTGCCAACCACAGCAACAAACAAGTCGACAAATGTGGCAAATTATGATATTTTTGAAGGATTTGCTTATCAGCAACAAAACACGAGCCCACAACTAAAAATACATTATTAATGTTGCATTTATCTTCAACAGGCACTGTGAAAATGAAAACGACACACCTTTGGACAACAACAACAACAACAACATCAACGAATAGCAGCAACAACAATTTAATGGCGGCTCAGTGAAACTTCCCCCACTCAGAAAAAATCAAAGCCAGAACGAGAACCAACCAAAATTGAGTTGTAAAATTTGCTGTTGGCCCGTTGCAAATTAGCCGCCTGCTGATTCGACACGCCCAAAAGTGCGGAGCTAAGCCGCCGTCAAGTAGGCAACAAAATATTTATGCGCACAAACGATAACAACATCAGCAACAACATCAGCAACAACAACAAGTGAACAAAAACAAAAAGTCCAACGACCAGCAGCAATATGAAGGGCTTGACGGCGTTTAAGGAGAAGGCGACGGGCGTTTTCAGCGGGTGAGTAGCCAGCGGAACAAATAGCCAACTCCTGATAATACACTGTCCAACAAAGTTGCTCAAGCAAATTCTAGAAAAAGAAAATTCAAATGAAACAAAAATATCTTTTTATTAAAAATCAAATTATATATTTAAACGTTTTTATATTTTTTATTATTATAATGAACTGTTGATATTATAAATATACTTTTCTTATTATTCAGTTCTTACCTCTTCCACTTTTTTGCTCAGTGTTTAAATGATGAGTGGGCAATCTGCCGCGTCTGAAATATGAGTGCAATCAAAAAATGTAACTAAAAAAAAAAAATAGAAAGTAAAGCAAAATTTAATTTAACGCAACGTTGATCAGGTTGAACTCGCACCACTGTGCAGCCGCCAATCTGCGTGGTTGGTTGAACTTGACCGTGCAAAAGGATGATGGAATGGGGAAGGAAAAGTGCTTATAGAAAGAGAAGCAGAGAGTGAGAGGGAGAGAGAGAGAGAGAGCTTGCCGGCGTCGCGAAAGTTGGGCACGTGTCGCGCTTTGTGACGCGTCGGAAAGTTGTAAAATTATTGGCATGCTTAACAAGTCATTAAAGCCCGATGAAGTTGCGCCCACTTTCAGTCAGTCAACCAGTCAGTTAGTCAGTCTGTCAGTCTGTCAGTTTGTCCTTCTGCAACGGCATGCCGAGACGTCCATGATGCGCACCGTTGGCTCAGGAATTCCGTGCACGTTGCCAGCTGCGGCACGTGCTCGAACGGAAGCCGGCAGCAGCTCCTGGCGCCTGTGTCCTGAGTCCTGAGTTCTGGCGGCAAACACATCAAGTGGCAGCTGGCAAATGGGCGGGACAATAAAAGAGTCGTGATCATATTTTTTTGTGTGTGAATTTGTGGTATGCAATTTTATGGGCACGCCCAAGGCGACAGGACTCAATGCGTGTGCAATTGTACAACTGATTTCTGTCAAGGACTCGGGGCGCAAATTAGAAATTGGAACAATAGGTGAGCTGTGGCCGCGTTCAGTTCGTTTTCATTAAGGAATGTGCAGAGAAAATGGCATTAAGCGTGGCTGTGATAGACTGGGAGATACCACGTAACCATAAACTAAGTGTCTTTAAGATTGGGTTAATTGATAAAGGAGTAGCTTAATAGGAAATTATTTAATTTAATACAAATAAATGTAGAAATTGCAGCGTTGTTGCCTTTGGGAAAGTTGTTAAGATGTTGCTTATTAGGCATAAGTTCTTTAGCTCACTCAGTCATCCCCACACACAAAGGGCACAGGGTATCCATAAATAGAGTTGCATACCAACATTCAGGCGTGCTTGAAATTCAAAAGGCTGCACGCAAATGAAATTGATTTTTACGAGCCATTCAATGGTTGCCAGGACACACATTCAAACACATTCAAACACATCCTGGCACAGAGATCTGTAGCTGAAGCTGAGTTCATCTCGAGTAGCACTCGAAGCGCGCGTCGCGAAGAAATTGAAATGCGTGCGACTTCAAGGACGAGTTCGCACTTCTCTCACTCCTGCTATTGTTGTAAATGAAATTAGAATTGTCAGAGGAGTCGCAGTCGGAGTTGGAGTCGGAGTTGGTGTTGGAGTCGTGTCGCTGACAAGCCGCCAACTTGCCAACTCAAACAACATTCATTTGGCCCATTTCTAGATAAGCGGCCGCCTAATGGGCGCGCCATTGTGGCCAAGTTAAAGCTTTCGTTGCCAACTCTCTGGCCGACTTCAACTCGTGCCGTCGCTGAAGACAACGGCGCCAGTTAGCTATAATCTATGCGGCGCCAAAAAGTCTGCAAAATTTTTACTGACAATCAAACCGAGCCAAACAAGTGGCTAAAAAAAACTTGCGCAATAGTTTATCAAGGCGCCGACAAGAAGAAAGTAGAAAGAAGAAAAATGCCAGCCAAATAAAAGTGAAATTTACAGCATGAATTCAACATACCCTAAAGCCAATATATTGTCTTTTTTTTTAGCTCTTTAGTTTTTGCTATTATTTATAATTCATTTATCAGCTTTTTAAAACTGCTTTTATCGTAGGTTTGTCTCTAAAAAAAAAGCTCCTAAAGAGCAATAAGAACTTTTATTGAAACTTAAAAATTAATATAAAAAAATTATCATATAAAAAGGACAATGTTGTAATGGTTTTTTTTTAGTTTATTTCTATTTTTTTTATTTATTTACAATCTATTTTTTACAATCTACAATCAAGTGATATTTACAGAAGATTTTTATAAGTTTGTATAAATATTTTAATAAGTAAAAGAAATATAAAAAATATATATAAAAAATGTTAATTATATTATAATATAATAATAATGTTAATTATATAAAAATATATAATTATAAAAAGAAAATAGATTAAAACAGAAAAATAAATGAACTAAAATCATTTATTTTGTATGGAGGCCTAAAAGGTTTACTTAAAATTTGAGGAAATGTTTGTTCAAATGGGTTAATATATTTAAGCTGTGTGTTATTCTATACTCAATCCTCTTTCCTCATATAGAGTTATAGACTTAAAGACTTAAACTCTCTTGTGCTTTATGATCTTGGTACAATTGAACTTTCGAATTCGAACACACTTCAAATTATAATAACAATAGGATATTCACAGGACAATTGCGTCATCTTCCTGACTTTTTCTGTCTGCCCGACAAACATAGTGGCAAAGTGGCAATGCCCAATGCCCAATGCTACCAAGTAAGATCTGAGTATAAATGTGTTTGCGCGTCCATAAATAGCGCATAAAATTGGCGTCAGACGAGCCGGCATTAAAGTCGGTCAAGGCGCAGAGCGAGCGACTCCGAGGAAGCTGCGTGACCAGACGAGGGTAGCTTTGGCGGCAGACATTTGAGTTATGTGACAACGACTACAAAGAGGACGAAGAGGACGAAGAGGACGATGTGCTTGGGTTGCTATTCCACAGTAGAGTCCTGTTTGCTTATTAGTTTGTATTGCATACTTTAGCGCTGGGGTCGATTGTCTGGATATTTATGAAGAGAAAAAATGCCAGAGAGCCGCACTGATGAGGTTATCTCAATGTTGATGTGTCACTTAGGCAGGGTTAATGCTGCGCCCCGCCCACCCCGCAGATCGCCTTACTGCGTCATCAATCAGCCTTTGTCAGGCGCTTTCGCTTAAACGCTGAGTTTGGGCCACAATCTGCTTTTCTCAATGCGCAAATCAAATTGAGCCACATTAAAAACTCGCTACCTGAATGTAAAATTGTGCCCCTGTGGCAGCTATCAGCACTTAATAAAATTGAATTCAATTTCAATTGAATTGACTCGCTGCCAACCCCCAGCCGCAAATGCCGCTGGGAAAACAACAAGAGGGAAAATTTCTCGCCCTAACAAGCTGCAAATATTTGTGTTTTTACGCCCCCTTCCTCCCCCCTGACCAAAAAAGCCCGCCCACTCTCACCTGTTGCCTGTTGCTTGCTGTCGCACTAATTGGCCTGAGTTATGTTCGGTTTTTTTTTTGCAGGCTGAAGCCGAATATGGAAAAGTTCGAGATATCGCAGAGCTACCACGGCGGACATGGCGGCTACGAGGAAATGGAGGGCGGCGACCGCGAAGGACGTGGACCCGGCGGCGGCCATGCCTACGACGACGACGACGAGCGACCGGATTCGCCCGCCTCCTTCGAGGAGATCGAACGCCCGCCGCTCCGCAAGATCGACAAGTACTGCAAGGCCGAATGTCCTTGCATGCCGGCCAGATACACAATCGCCACCATGGCCTGTGTGGGCTTCATGATTGCCTTCGGCATGCGCTGCAACATGTCGGCCGCCAAGCTCAAGGGCGAGCACAATGGGGTAAGTCCAGTCCAGATACTGATAAAGTATATACCAATAATACCTTAAATTTAAAACGAATTTCTTTAATTATATAAATTAAATTGTATATTAAATATATACAAATAAAAAACATTTGCTTTACTTAAATTTAAAAGTAATTTATTTTATTTTATAAATAAAATATATATGCAAAAAATGCCTTAAACCTTAACATGAGCTTGTTTTAAATTTAAAAGTAATTTCTGATGAAGTCTTATAATATATTAAGTATATATAAATAATACCTTAAAATTGAACATTAGCCTGATTTAAATTTAAAAATTATTTCTGATAAAGTCATATATATGTAAGGTATATACAAATAATACCTTAAACCTTAACATGAGCTTGATTTTAATCTAAAAGTAGTTTCTGTTAGAGTTTTATTATAATAATAATCTCATAAGTTTTAACATGATTTTGATTTAAATTTAAAAGTAAATTCTTTTATTATATATATTAAATTATATATTAAATATAGACAAATAATATGATTTAAATTTAAAAGTCATTTCGAGAGGGAATCAAGTTGAAAAATGATTTTTAATATTTCTAAAGACAACTTAAAACATGTTTGCAAAATTGGGAATGAGAACTTAATTTGCCTCATTTGATGGCAAAGCTGTTGTCACTGAGAGTGTGAGTGTGTGTGTGTGAGCACATCACTCAAAAGTCACACACAAGGCCACGCCCACAAACACACACACACACACCCACACACACGACTTCCGTTTTGGGGCTCGTTAATAAAGCCTCGCGGCAGAAATTTTAATGATTGCGACTCTTCCTCGCTTTATTTGCTGGCTCTGTCTCCTCAACTCCCACTCTCCCTCTCTCTCTCACACACACTCTTTCCGCTTTATAGACTGTCTTCATGAACTGGACGGTTGCGGTGGAAAGCCACGTGGACTCATCCTTCTTCTGGGGCTATCTGATTACACAAATACCAGGCGGCTTCATTGCATCCAAGTTCCCAGCGAACAAGATTTTCGGGCTGTCCATCGTCTGCTCCGCCTCGCTGCATCTCTTCGTGCCCTTCGCCATGACCCTGATGCATGGCCACGTCGTCATTTGTGTGCGCGTCCTGCAGGGACTCTTTGAGGTGAGTATCCTTACACACAAAAATCGAATTCGATTGCGTTTTCAGTCAGATCAAAGCCAAGGATTACGCATGTTTTGACTACACTTGGCGAAAAAGACGAGAACTTTGAGTAAATGTTTAAAAGAGAAAACAAAATAAAATTATTCTTAAAAATTCATTTATATACTATGTATATATATATATTTTTTTTTTATAGTTTTTAATTAAATTAAACAAACTTTCAAATTGAATTTAGTCTATGCTAAGTTTATGTTAGAAAATGAAGTCTACTTTTTCTGCCAGTGTACTCAAAGGGGGCGTGTTAAGGGTGGGTATGGAAAGATTTTGCTGTATGATAAAGCAAATATGTGAAATGAAAACATGCCCTAAGCTTCAGCTTGGCACAGATAGAAAAAAAAAAGAAAGCGATAATAATAAAGTAACAAAAGCATTTATTTTAATGCGATTTCTTTGTGTGTGTGTGCGAGTGTGCGTGTGTGTGTGTGTGAGTATTTGTCAAACTTTTTTGTTACTCTGTGAACTCTCTCTGTTTTCGTTCGCAGGGCGTCACATATCCGGCCTGCCATGGAATCTGGCGCTTCTGGGCGCCACCCATGGAACGTTCCCGGCTGGCCACGTTGGCCTTCTCCGGCTCGTATGCGGGCGTGGTCGTCGGTCTGCCGCTGTCGGGTCTGCTGGCGGATGCGGTGGGGTACGAGGCGCCTTTCTATGCGTATGGAGCGTTTGGCATCATTTGGTATATGTTCTGGATTTGGCTGTGCTTCGAGAATCCGCGCAAGCATCCCGCGATCAGCATACCCGAGCTGAAGTACATCGAGAAGTCGCTGGGCGAGTCAACACATCCGACCATGCCCTCATTTAAGACGACGCCCTGGCGGCAAATGATGCGCTCCATGCCGGTGTATGCGATTATTGTGGCCAACTTCTGTCGGTCGTGGAACTTCTATTTGCTGGTGCTGTTCCAGTCCTCGTTTCTGAAGCACAAGTTCGGCTTCAAGGTGGAGGAGGCGGGCTTTGTGGGCTCGCTGCCCCACTTGATTATGACCACGATTGTGCCGTTCGGCGGCATGCTGGCGGATCATCTGCGCAAGAACGGCATCCTGTCCACCACCAATGTGCGCAAGCTCTTCAACTGCGGCGGCTTCGGCATGGAGGGTCTATTCTTCCTCTTCGTGGCGCACTCCTCCACCTCGACTGGCGCCATGTTTGCGCTGACCTGCGGCGTCGCCTTCAGCGGCTTTGCCATATCGGGCTATAATGTCAACCATCTGGATATTGCGCCACGCTACGCGAGCATCCTGATGGGCCTCTCCAACGGCATCGGCACCTTGGCTGGCATCATAGTGCCCTATGCGCTGGACGGACTCATTCAGGCAAATGTGAGTTAAGCTAAATCTTTTAAAGTGCGCTTTAAGCCAAGTTTATTCTCGCTTTTAGCCCACGGGCTGTTGGACCACGGTCTTTACGCTGGCCGCCTGTGTTCATCTGATTGGCTGCACCTTCTACGGCATCTTTGCGTCCGGCGAGCTGCAGCCCTGGGCCGAGCCGCCGCCCGAGGAACAGCAGGTGTGGGCACCGCCCGCCGGCGCCATCACCCACAACGATCCCAGCCAGGCGGGCATGACGGGCACTTACATGAAGGAGACCGCATTCGTAAGTAAACTTTACTCTTTACTCTTTTTATATGTGACAATAACAATTAACAGGGCGCACCGGAGTACACCGAGGTTAGTCAAATGCAGCAATCGAATGCCATTAGCTACGGCGCCACCGGCCACGTGGCCAACAATCCCTTTGCCCAGGCGGCGACTGCACCCCTGGCCGAAGGGTCCGCACCGCCGTCGTATGCGGACGCCGCCGGGGTCGCCGCCTTCGACTACACGCAAGGACAAATGCCGGCCGCCAGCAATCCCTACGAGCAGCAGGCCTATCAGCAGCAGCAGTAAGTTCAAAGGTCGCCGTCACTGATATAAAGCTAGCTTTTAGTTTAGTGAAAGAAAAAATAATAATAATGTTTTCGCCGTTTATTGTTTGTTCCTGATGGGGTTGATTTGTAAATAACACATATAAATATATACATACATATAAAGAGACCATTAGCTGTTCAGCAGGTTCAGGCCGAGTCTAACGAATTTCTATAAAAAAAAAAAAAAAACATCACAGACAACAACACTAACACAATGAAACTATGTACCTAACAGAGCAACTACATATTGAATGCGTATACAAAACACGAAGGATACCCTGTTAAACTTGGCGCCGCACACAAATCACAAATTACAAATTACAAATTACAAATCACAAATCACAAATCACATTTAATATTTAACTTCTAAGCGTCGCTTAAGCGAAACTTCTATTTACAAGCTCCAGCATTAAATAACTTGGCAAGAAATTCAAATCAAATCAAACATTCAAAAATAAATAATAATACAAATATTATATATATAGTATATATATATATATATGAAATTTGTGTATATCATAAACAGACATAATCCAGGCACGCAGCACGTCTCAAACTATACGTTATTATAAATAATTTAAACTAAAACTATATAAACTTATTACATATTGCGATATGAAAATTGTTATTAACTTTGCAAGTAGAAAATGAAAGAAACTATGAAAAAAAAAACTGCAAGTTTTATTACCGTTGATGATATTCTTCTGTGTATGATAAACACCAGGCTCTAAATGTCATTAGTAAATTTTAATCAAAATAAAACCACACTTAACAATAAGCAATTGTTGATGTTCGGCACGAATGATAAACATTAAAATCCATACAACTATATATATATAAATACTATTAATCTCATATATATTTCTAATTGTATTTATGGTGTTTTTAGTTAGTTACGTTTGGCACTACTCTATAAACATATTTATATATACATATATGTACATACATATATGCTTTTGTATTGGTTTTAGCACAACTCGAGCAAGGCATGATATAGGTACTAAAAGCATATACTAGTCTAGGCTTATAAGTAGCTAGCACTAGGCGCCAATAACCTCAGAATTGGTCTTCAGATGCTCTTCAATATAATCTTAAAGTTTCAGCCCAAACTTTTTTTTTCATAAAACATAAATATTAACTAAAATATATTTAACTGAAAGGTTTGCTGAGCTTTTAAATTATCGTTCTTCTCTATTACATTAATTAATGTTTGTAATTTAAATACTTTATTTATTTGCACGTTTTCATTTATTTATAATGCACTATTTTCCAAATCAAAGCACATATTGTTTATTTATATTAAATCTAATATTTCTTAATCAAGGCTCAGCAAAACTTTTTGTTTAAAATATTTAAAAATTATCACATCTTTTTAGTAATCATAATCAAATTTATATATGTATAAAAAGCAAATGAAGAAATTTTTTTAAAATTTTTACTGTACATAGAATAGCACAATATAAGTTTAAAAAATAATAATATTTAGTTTTGATTTAGATTACTTCTTTAATAACATTATTTGTTGTATATTTGGTTAAAAGCACAATTTAAATTTATTGCACTCTGTCCTTTCACTCTCTCAGTAATTTTGAGTTAAATGCACCTTAAAAATATTGTTCGAAGTTAATTTTTAATGCACAATACTTGATTTTATTTTGTTTTTTTTTTTTTTAATTTAAATTTCCTCTTATATAGACGCACTTACTTTGTCTTGCAACTGTAGATCTTATATATCTGTGTATACATAACTAATCGCATTCAATTATTATATACAAATAAAAATATATACTTACTAGCAAGTATTACAATAAAATATAATATTAAACAAATTATTCACAATTAAATCACTATGTATTAATAAAATGTGAAAATTTTCTAACTAAAAGAGTCAATTCTTATACCGTAATTTGTACAGAGCAGCGAATATATTATATAAATACTTAAAATATATATACCAATAATTATTAAATATATACATAGAGCGTAATAAGCATAAATTTTAAATGTTACTACATTAATATATGTGTTGGTTGGCCAGCTCAGCTAGATATCGGCTATTGACTATATAACTATATACATTAAATACCAACTTGTGTTTACTCGATACTCGTTAAACTGAGAAAACAACAACAACAACAACAACAAACTGCTTGTGAAAGCGACAATACCTAGTTCGATAAGAATTGTTAATATATATAAACTCATAAATATTAATATTATTATTTCGTTTAGGCAAAATTTTGATGCTTTTTACTAAAATAGCAGCAATTTACAAATTTTGGCCATTGGGGCGTATGTGTAATATTAGCATTATTCAATTGAACTGTATATCTATATATATACAAATATATATATATATATATACGATGCATAACATATTGAACATATAAACGTATTCAACATATAATTATATAAATCTATGTGTATGTGTGTCTTTAAAATATAAAATAGTGCTCGACAGGAGAGATGAAAATTACCGAGGCTCTCAATTGTCATTAGCTCAGTTATCTACAAACAATATAAAGATGATATTGTTTACCAGATTATTTTTATTATTTGAAGAGAGACGAAAGCTCTCAAGGCTGTGTGGACAATAATAACGAATGTGTTAACAAAAAGCCACAGTGTTTTTTTGTTTTAACCTCTATAACTACTATATACATATATACAATAAAATCTAGCTCCGTAGTTTGAGATACTTACGAAATAGTTGAACATTTGACCAGCCCCGTCTGTACATATGGATGCGAACTTAGCTAAATGCCATCATTAAATGCTTTTGTGAGTAATTTAAGTGTACATAAAAACCATATTAAAAATAGTCAAAATTAAAACATTAACTGGCACAATCGCAATGAATATCATTTAAAGCGCATTAAATGAGCATTAAATATGAACCGGTTACAACTAGGGTACTTCAACTTGTGTGTGTCGGTAAATTAACTACATTTATAATACTTATTATTAGCTAAGCAGCTCTACGAATAAACTCATCAATTGTCGGATATATAGACGCACAAATAACAAATAACAAACACAAACACAAACAAACAAATCTTAACTCTTTACCAAATAAATTGCGGCTAGCCGCACTTGAGATATTCTTTTCAAATACTTGACATACTTTTAAAGAAATCTTTTGGCAGCTTAATTCGGTTTATTCGTGCTATGTGTATATATATATAAATATATTTTTATTGAAATTCTGTATGTTTTGTTCAACAACTAGTAAATGTATAAAAATCATTATATATATATATATATATAATTATATATATATACAAAACGTAAAAAAAGCAAGCTCCCTTTTCTGGCAACACCCGCCCATGTTGTATAATTTTATGATCTAGTATTAAAGGTATTCAAAATATATATATATAAATGAAAATATATATGGTAATAAAAATTAAACTCATAAAATCATGAACTTAATACAACAAATAATGTTTATATAAAAAAATTGAATTTGTGTTATTCAAAATTTGAATGTATTTCATTTAAAACCGAAAGAAATGTTTATTTAACTGGCCCCATCAATCAACCCGACTATACGAATTACAATATACGAGTATAATATAAAGGCTTAACAAATTATACCTAAACAAAAATGTATTTGGAATTCAATAAAAGAACATGTTAACAAATTATGCCGAAAAAAAAAAATATGCAAACATGTGTTTGTTTATTCAAAAAACATTGTATTTTTTTTCCCGGCAGCGTCGGCTTACAACTTAATGATTAGATTTAGATTTGTACAAGGCGCGGACAATGGGAGCCGAAATTGGCGACTTCCCGACGACGATGGCGGCATATAAAACTTAACACGAAACAATTCAAATAAATACAAATACGTAATTAGGAAACAAAAACTAGAATCACATGAGTGCTACAACATGAAACAAAACAACTTAATCAATCAATCAATCAATCAATCAGTCAAGTCCTCATCTCAATCAACGCCGTACGCCTTGGTACTCCCCATTGGAACGCCCCTTGCCCGGAAAGCCTCTGGCAAAAGGCGCCTTCGCATTTGTCGTTACATAATAATTGCCACGAGCTCTGGAAAATTAATTATAATTAACATTCATTTGGAAAGTTGCCTTTACTCACTTGTTCGAACAGTGCTCGCCCATGAGAACATACTCCGAATCCTTGGGCTCGCACCAGCCTATCAGATAGGTGAACAGATTGGGACAGGGTCCGGCGTAGAAGCCCCGTTTGGTCGTTATCGATTCGATGAAGTACGGCGTGACCTTGGTGTGATCGCAGGCCAAGGTTTCTAGGATAAGATAACACAAGGATTTTAAATAATATATTATAACAAATTATTTTATTTGGTCTTACGAAACAAGGTCGCTGAGCCGACGCAGGCGGGCTGACGAGTGCCGCCGTTGACATAGAAGTCGGCATGTCCGCTGGAATGCCACTGGCCCAGGATGCCGGCGCCCGTGTGCAGGACATCCACGAAGTTGGCATCGCTGGTGTCCAGATCGCGAGAGTTGTTCGCGCCCGCATAGAAAAAAATGGTCGGATCCAGTGCCGTAATGCGTCCGATCTTGCCCTCCTCGGGCTTCAGGTAGTTGGCGACCAGGCCGGCAATGTGAGCGCCAACGCTGTAGCCAATAAAGTGCAGATCGTCGGGCTGGACGCCACGCGGATGCCGCGCCAGATACTTGACCAGCTGGGAGATGCACAGGCTGCCAAAGCGGGGCGCCCATTCCATTTGGCTGAGGCAGGGCTCCTTGACGGCATCGCTGTAGTCCACAATGATGATGTTGTACTCGCCCACGCTGAAGTAGGCCTCGCGCAGATCCGGGCTGGGACTCAGCAGGCGACCGCCGCCGAAGCCATGGATGATGATCTTGGTGGGATGACGCGGATTGAAGTGCGTGTAGTAGAGCGCATTGGCGTCCAGCACGTCCAGATACTCGGGCTGCTCCTGCGTGCGGCGCGTGTACAAATAGAACTGGATCTTCGGATGTGGACAGCGATAGGGCTTCTCCAGGCAAGACTCCGTCACATAAACCTGCGTCTGATTTTGGCCAGCGGCAACTGCAGCGGCAACAACGGCCGCATTTTGTCCAACTGCAAAATGGACAAGATTGTTAAAGCTTTTGAGTTGGCCCCTGACAAACCCCTTCCACCTCCACCTCCACCTGCACCTTTAGCTCTGGCTCTGGGGCTGGCTCTAATGCTGGCCAAACAAGTTTGCCAGCAGTGGAATTAAGCTGAATTACATAAGCTGCGACTGTTGGTGGCGACATTGAATGTTGCCGTTTTGCGCTTTGCGGCAAATGTCATGCGGCTGCAATTGCCACATTTGCAACGATTTGCTGGCCGGTTGTTGAGCGGCAACATTTCTTCAATTGTGGCTCAAAAGTAAAAGTCAGCCAAATGCGCCCAAAACGGAAGTTTGCATCGCTCAGCAAACTGACACTCGTTTTGTTTCAATTGTTGTTGTTGTTGCTGATTGTTGTTGCTTTTTATTTATAACACAAACAGTGCGACGTGACATAACTGGACGTCACAAACACACACACATGTGTGTGTGTCTGAGGTGATTCATGGCAAGGCGCCATAAGGAAAACCCATATTCAATGAGCTCATTTGAACACATTCAGATATGCGCACTTCCGTTCATAAAAGGAACTAGTTCCATTTGATTATGATTTGATTAAAGTGTATAAAAAAATTTAAAGTGAACTTAAAACTAATTTTATTGTAATAATTAAAAACTTTTTCTATATAAACTGTTTACGAATAAAAAAATCTATCTTTGTTGAAGAAAACAGTTAAAATTAATTATGAGTTGTGATCTTGTGAATGAATGGATATATCTAGTATTTATATAATTGACTTCTCACTAGCACTAAATTGAAGGTATAATAACTCAAATTTAACAACTTCCACGGAACTACCCAAAGTCAATTAAGAACTCAGAGCGAGCACAGTGACAAAGTTCGAGACATTTGTGCACAAGGTTTTGGTTACGCTATGAATTTTTATGGACTTATTAAAAATGAAACAAAAAAAATAATCAGAAAAAAAATACGTTGAGAATCGGCCTTCGGTTAATAAACTGAGTGGCTTAGATTGCTGAAACAGCTGTTGCAACCGGTCCGCAAACTGTTGCAGTTGCAGTTGCAGTTGTGGGTCTACTTAACACCGATCGCTGATCACTGATCAGTGATCAACTGATGAGTGATCGGTAAGCTGCGCCTTTTAGGGCATCCGGCATAAGACAACTCACCCGATGGCACAGTTGCTCACTGTGCGACAACAAGTTGAATAAGTTGGCTCGTCTTTCGGGCTAAAATCTCTCGATAAGACATGTTGTCATAATGCTTTTTAAATACCCTGTAGTGATAAATGTGGTGTATATTGTTTGAGAGGTTGCTACAAAGTACATATATTTATTGTGGATAGGAAGGAAGAACGTTAGATCTTAGGATCTTAGGATATACTCATCTTCATAGATAAATTATTTTGAGAAAAGATAAATATAAAATATTTAAATAAAGTAACCAAGAAACGAGATAAGTAAAAGCAGTATTTAAAGTTTATTTAGTTAAAATGAAGTGTTGCAGAAACAAATTTAAAGCATAACACTTTTTGCTTAACAGACTCTAGGGTATCGCTTAGATGGTCACGCTCGACTAGAGCTCATTTAATGGGTTGTGTTTTTTTGTCAACTTAAGCATGCAACATGCGATTGTTTTGCACAATCCGAAAAGCAACAACGCCCGCAGACCAACATAATTCAGTTAGTAAGTGCGCTTATGTTGACCACACAAACAGACGGACGGACGGACAGACGGACGGACGGACGGACGGGGCGGAATTCCAGCTCCCCCGCAATTGCAATTAGCGAGAGGCCGAGTCGAGTTTCTGGCTCAATTGCGACGAGCTGTGTCTGTTGCCTGTTTTCTGCCTGGCTTCAGTTGATTTTTTTCACAATCGCTTCGTGGGCCGCAAAAACCGCTCGCCTTATGTAAGCCAACTGCGACGTCGGCAGCGACGTTGACTGCGACTGCGACGTTGGACGTGTACTTGGAGTGCTGAACCGGTAACATTACGAATGCCAATTAAACGTCTCTTCGGGTTGATTATTTTTGGGGAAAACTCATTGCGAAAGCTTGGAGTAAGTAAAATGGCCAGCGATACGCCGGAAAACTCAAATGGAAATATCAAATGAAAGCACTCGCCAAAAAATAGTTCCAAAAACCTCGAAAAAAAGAAAAAAAAAACGGAAGCGATGCCAAATGCGGAAGACACAAGCGAACAACAACAACAACTGCAACACTCACAACAACAACAACAACAGGAACAACAACAACTGCAGCACTTGAGACGTGCTCATCATTTGTTGTTGTTTTCAGTCTGTTCGCAAGTGAAAGATGTTTTTTTTCTTACTTATATTGTTGTTCATTTTTATTTATTTATATTTCTTTGTGTTTTGTGTTGTTTTGTTTTGATGCTATCTTCCGCTCTTTGTACGTGTTTCTTTCTCGCTCTTTCTCTTTTCAATATAAACGTTTGTTTATGGTTTTTATAGGTTTTTATGTTGCGCTTTTCAAGTTGCTCAAATTGTTTCTTGTGGTTTTTTTTTTATTATATTGAGTTTGTTGGCCGGCAAATTGACTCGAAAGCAGCATCCAGTTTAATGCGGCCTTTAAGATTAAATTGCCCAATCTCTTGAGTTTTATTGAACTCAGTCAGAAGCAGCCATGAAGTACATATAAATTATATAATTTATATATGCACATTAGTAATTTATTTTTAATCATAATACAGTCGATTTAGTGGGGCTTAAAAATTGAAAAATTCGAATTAACGGCTCTTTTATATTCCAGATGATGTTTAGATATGTAACTTTATTGGAATTAAACAAGTCAATATAAGTACATTCATTTGAACGTCTTACATATTCAAGAAAATTAAAATTTATTAAACTAAAATGGGATGATTCAAAATTTGAACTTTTTTTCGCGAAATTTCACAACGTTTTTTCAAAACAATGTCAAAAAAATAAAAACAAAAAAATCAGTAAACTTTAGATGTTGAATAAAGGAAGGGGATTAACTATGATCAAAATGGTCTCAAACATGAAAATCGGTGAAGTTTTGGCCAAGTTATTGGAGTTTGAAATCCGGAAGGAGTACTTTGTATGGATTTGGGGAGCTTACATGTCAAAATTTTTGCCGTTTTTTACATGATTTTTGCACGAAAAATTGACCCCCTCAGAAATACTTTTAAAGTTGTTTTTTAGACTAAATATGATACCAGCAATCGATTAAAAATAGAATTGGAAGATTCTAAATTTTTGAAAAAAAATTTTTTCGAAAATTCACAAGGGGGGAGTACAGTGTTTTTCTTAGAAAAAGCCGAAAAAATAAAATGAGAGATATGAAGAAAATTTAAATGCGGAATCAAGAAGGGTGACAATCTATGATCAAAACAGTTTCAATTATAAAAATCGGTTTAGTTTTGGCAAAGTTATTGGGATTCAAAGTCAGGGAGATACACTTTATAGGGATTTGGGAACTTTACTTGTCAAATTTTTCCCCATTTTTCGCATGATTTTTGCAGAAAAAATTGACCCCTTCAGAAACACTTTTAAAGTTGATTTTTATACTAATTGTGATACCAGCAATCGATTAAAAATAGAATTGGAAGATTCTAAATTTTGAAAAAATTCACAAGGGGGGAGTACAGTGTTTTTTTCAGAAAAAAGTCGTCAAAAAATAAAAATAAAAAATCAGGAAAATTTAGCTGTAGAATAAAGAAAGGCGTCAAAATATGATCAAAATGGTTTTAAACATAAAAATCGGTTTAGTTTTGGCGAAGTTATTGGGGTTCATATCTATCATATTCAAATATAAATCTACCTAATAATTAATTAAACCATATCGAAAATTTAATAAATTCTTATGAATAACAACATTTGCAACATATTGCACTTAGAATGGTCTCAATTGTACAAAAGTTTTCTCTAATTAAAATGCCGCCTTTAGCTTTGAAGAGAAGGCCAAAAAAGTAATAAAAGCCAATTAAATCAATTTATTTAATTTGCTGCAAAACTAATCTAGAAATCTAAGGAAATAAAAATTACACAGGTTTTACCATAAAATTAAAAACAAATTTGGTAGTAAGTATTCCTAGTATTATTAAGTGAACATTGAAATTCAAATTCAAATTAGATTGTCTTCACTTTCCAAAGTTATTTTAAACGTACTTAACAATTGAACTAATAAATTCTGCTAAAGAATAATTATATTTTGGTTTTTAGGCAATGTTTAAACGGAGTTGGATTTGAGCTTTTTGATTAGTAACTTTATATATACATAATGTATGTAATCAACTTAACCTTGTGCAATATGCAGCTTGCTCTGTTGTTGTCAACCTCTGCTGCACGTTAATTAAAATCCAGATCAAAATAAAAATAAAAAACAGTCAGCACTTGACTTTGGCCGTCGGCGGCATTCGCTTGCCATGACACGCACTTTTGCAATGCGCATACGCCCCATTAGCCGAGAACCACGCGATGAACAATCGTCAGATGGCACCTTTGACAGCAGAAAACCCCTAACAATAGCAAAATGGCACGCTTATAAATGTTGAGCAGCAATTATTGCGAAACACTGCAAAAACCGCAGCAGCAGCAGCAGCGAAGGGTGTCAAGGTGCAGGCCCCGCACAATTAAAATTGAAATATAAAATATGAGATATGATATATGATATATGATATATATACATAACATAGCATTATATGTGCTATTAGGAGTGCAGTTGAACGGTAGCTTCTCTAAGTTAAGTGCCAATTAATTAACTGGGCCAACAACAACAGCAACAAGCCAACTGTCACCGGGCAAGGCAACTGGCCAATGACGAGGCACATTTTGTTTTACATATTTTTCTCTTTTTTGGATGAGCCAAAAAAAAGGTATGCGTAACAAATTCGTAAAAATAACAACAACAATAAAAACAAAAAAATAAATGAGTGGTAAAAGAGACATTAACTTTGGGCCAAGTGACCCGAGGCACAGTGGTTCAAAATACTTTAGCTCAAGTTTAAAATCTTAAATATATTTTATGTTTATGTTTGTAAATATTGCAATTAAGTTTTCTCCGTATTTAACATTATATATATTCTTTTTATTGACAAACAAAATCTGTTTCTTTTTATTTTTTAAATGAGCTTTGAAAGTTTTTTTTATACATTTCTTTTTCAGACAAACTCTGGACAGTGTGCTAAATTGAAGGCTTAGCCGCCTTTCAACCTGGTCAAAATGACAGGCGGCTCTTCATTGTTGGCTAAACAAATAAGTAGTTATAAATAGTTATAAGCAGTTGTTTGTTGTTGTGTTTATTGTGGTTGTTGTTGCTATTCGAGTACGTGCTGTGGAGAGCATCAACCTTAGAGCTGTTCAATGGGCAGCCCATAAATGAAATCAATTTCAAAATGTTGTTGCTGGCAAATGGGCGAATGTGAAGCAAGGTCGCCAATGGAAATTTCGATGGCCTAACGGCGTCAAATATTGTGCAATTATTTAAGCAGTTGACGCAAATTTTTAAAACCAACAGCCACGCCCTGAGAAACTCCATTAAAAGCCACAGCTCATAAAACACCAGCCAAAGATGACAACGCGGAATCAGAAGAAAGCCAAAATCATTCAGGCATGGTACAAAAAAAAAACCAATAATAAATACACGTAAAGGTGCCAAGCGACCAGGGCGAAAGTAAAAGTTTAACTTAAACACTGATTTCTTTTTAGCACAGTGCCCAAAACCAAAAATGTGAAATAAGAAAAAGAGTTCCAAACAAACCGGCAAAATCCACATGGAATACGTTAAAGCTGAGCAGCAGGCACAGAAACCGCCAAAATGTGGAGCCAATAGCCCAAAATTCCCGTCGCTTAAGCGCAGAGTTCAACAACATTTTTAAATGGAGATATATACTCTATTTAAGTATATATATATATTATATATTTATCACACACTTCAACTTTGATTTGGGTCAATTACTTTTAAATAAGTTTTGATTTAAACGCGATCTATATTTTTGTTTTATTGATTACTGATTTTCTGCGCTGTGGGTCAAGGTTTATGCATTTGATGGCATAGGAGAAAAAAAGATAAACATCAACAAACTGCAATTCGCGGCGCTTTTGCTGTTTGTTTTGGTTTCTCGACGTTGCAACGACTTCGACTGCGACTGCGGCGTCTGGTCATTGGACTCGGCGGCAACACTCTCGATTTCCACACTCAACGCTGGCGACGCTGTCGCCGCATAATGCCGGATGCCGTGAATATGTTAAAATTAGCGGGCACGCGCGAAACGCCCAAAACAAAAAAGCGACCGATTTGCAGCAGCAGCAGCAACAAACAACAACAACGACAACTATTTGTGTAACAGTTGATCTTGGCTTTCACGGTGGCGACGCGCGCACGTGCCACAAAGCGTGTTCCGAAGTGGAGCTGGAGACGTGCGTTTTGTTTGCGCGCTGGCAAGCAACTGAGCAGCGAGTTCGTTTCCTCAGTCTTTCGTTTTCGTTGTGCGTTTTTGGCTCCGTTTGCGTTTGTAAAGCGGAGCAACAAATTAAAAAGCTCGCTCTGTTGTGGCCAATGTAGAGGAAAAGCTTTGCTTTCAATTATTAGGGGTGTTCCCAATTTAGAAAAATTTCAAATTTATAAAATAAAAAGCTTTTAAATGATTGAGATTTTGTTAAAGTTAGTCAGTTTATTCATTTATATTTTAATATATATATTATTTTTGCATACATAATATTAATTTAAGCTAAATTTAATTTTCTTCAGATATTTAACAGGTATCCAATTAACTAAATAACAACTTAACTAAATCACAAAGTTAAAAAACATTCAACAAAAACTTCAAATCTCCGCCACTTCAAAGACCACATCGATGAGCGGACCCTTGGCGAAAGGATGTGTCTCGTGCGTGCTCAGGAAATAGGAGCCAGAAGCGCTGCAGAAAGAGATAAGCTAAGAATCTTTGGTAACTAGAGCATTTAATGGAACTTACTTCTGGGAGACAAAGTAGCCCATCTGTGTGTTGGGCATGTCGGAGTAGAGAGAGCAGCGCTGCGTGAAGAACTGCATCCAGCCGCCGCACTGCTGGGCCCAGAAGCCGCGTCCGCTGACCACAGACTCGCCGTAGTAGACGGCGGCACGATAATGGTTGCAGTTGTAGAAGCGCCATTGGCTGACGTAGCTGCAGCCGCGCTGGTTGAAATGGTCGAGATTGGGATAGAAGTCGGCGTGGCCCATTGCGGGCAGCATGGAGAAGAAGAAGGGATCGGTGTGAATGACATCGACGAAGTCGGCGTCGCTGCGATCCAGTTTCTCGTGCTCCCAGCTGTTCATGAAGCCCGGGCCAGCGGGATCCAGGCCCGTGATGCGCGCTAGAGGCTCACGCACATAGTTGGCCACCATGCCGGCGATCTGGGCGCCCAGGCTGAAGCCAATCAGATGGAGCTGCTCGCGCCGATAGATGCCGGCGCCCAGCAGGCCGTCAATCAGCTGGGCCAGGCAGCGGGAGACGACGGGCGCATTGCGCACCGCCCAAGGATAATAGCAGGGCCAGCGCACCAGGCTGCCGTAGTCCACGGACAGGACGTGCACCGGCTGCGTTTGCAGTAGGACGTCGCGTACCTCCAGATTGGGCGACAGGCTGCGATTGCCGATGAAGCCGTGTATGAGTATCTTCAGCGGCAGCCGCGGCTCGAACAGCTCCGGCAACGGATTAAGCGGATCCAGTTGAACGGGCTCGTCGCGTGTCGCGCTGCAAAGAAGAGGAAGAAGAAGAAGGCAGCTCAGAAAGGATTTAACTCGTCTCCCGTTACTCACTTGGTGTAGAGCCAGAAGCTGATGCGCGTGTTGGGACAGGTCTCCTCGGCGAAGACGCACAGCTCGGGCAGAAAACGGCCCATCTCCAGCTGGGCAGAGGAGCCAGCGAGCAGCAGCCACGAGAGCAGCGCCAGGATTGGCTTAAACTGGTATTTGCACATTGCGAGCGTCGAGAGCGCTGTGCACGCTGTGTCTAATGCAAATTCTATTAAATTAACTTGGCTTCGACCCTGGGACTGGCAAACGCAATCAGCAATCAGCCGCCCCCTATGCGCTGAGTCGCCGATAAGGAGTCAAGGTGCCGTTGGCTTGGGTTCTGGCTCAAGGTCACGCAGTAGACCCTATTTCTGTGCGGGTTCAACGTTAGTTTGGCAAGCTGATAATAGAACTAAACTCAAACTGAAACTGAAACTGAAACTCCGACTAGTGCCAGTTATTGTCGAACTATATTTGTACCGCCAGGCAGCCATCCAAGTCTCTGCAGAGTCTTGAATAATTAATATTAATTAACGCATTAATTTGCTAATAATCTACCGGTTTTCAAGTTCAACCGACTTCTAAATTGATTCTGCATTTAATTGCAGCTCACGTGTGAATTTAATATCAGGAATAATATAAGAATTTATTTTAATTAATCCTTCTGCCGTTAATTGTAATTGTAATTGTTTATTTGTAACTTGTTAATACCACAAAAGCGTTAATTGAATAAATTAACTATTAAATGGTGCTAAAAAGGTTTTATGTTAGTCTTAGTTTTATTATGAGTTTAATTACTTCCTTCTTTTTTTAAAGCTTTCAAATGTTCAAATTGGATGTGAATTGGATTTTCGATTTTGTGAACTTGAAAATTTTTGTTGCCTTTTTAATTTATTTTCTTCTTTATACAAAATTATATTTAGATCAGTTTTAGTTAGTATTTAATTCAAAATTCAGTTTAGTTGGTAATTTAATAAATATATAAATAGTATTAAATTATTATCACAAGTTGGCCTAGAAAAGTGGCTCGTCGAGTTCCTCCGGCCAGAAGAGTTGTTTCTCCAGCTCGTTGGTGTCCACATTGTTGTCGTCCAGCTCCGGAATGGATTCGCCCAGTTCCGGCTCGAAGTCCTGTTCGATCTCGTTGTGCTTGGGATTCAGCCGGAACTTGGCCAGATACTTGCTATTGTCGGGCTCCTCCGGCTTGCCCAGCGCAAACGGCGGACTGCTGCCCGTCTGCAGGAAGTAGGCGCCGGCGGAGTCCTCCGCCACGCGATAGCCCATCAGAGCTTGGGGCGCACGTGTCGAGCAGAGTCCGAAGAGATGGATTAGCCAGCTGGAGCACTGGCGGCCCCAGAAACCCGCCGTGGAGTTGATGGACTCGGCGTAGAAGCGCGAGGCGCGCTCGTGATTGCAGCTGCCCGGATCGCTGGGATTCTCCTCCAGGCAGCCGGGCTGCACCGGCCCGAAGTTGGGATAGAAGTCCACGTGGCCCATCGCTCGCATCATGCCACGCCCCAGCGTGTCCGTGTGAATGACATCGACGAACTCCGCATCGCTCGCATCCAGCCGCCGGCTATCGCCGCTCAAAATGAACAGCGGCTTGGCCGGATCCAGGCCCGTGATCCGCCTCGGCTTGCGCTTGAGGTAGTTGGAGGTCTGGCCGGCCACCTGGCCGCCCAGGCTGAAGCCAATGATGTGCAGCAGCTCGTGCTGCACAATGCCGCGCTCCAGCAGATTGTTGACCAGCTGCGCCAGACATTTGCTGACCAGCGGCAGATTGCGCACGGCCTGGACGTAGCAGGGATAACGCACCAGGGGTCCGTAGTCGATGGAGATGACGTAGACATCCTCGTTGTCCAGCAGAGCGGGTCGTATGTGCGTGTTGGGTGCAAAGTCGCGGTGGCCCGTGTAGCCGTGCAGCAGTATCTTTAGTGGCCGCGGCGGCTGGAAGTCCCACGGATTGAGATCCAGCGGATTCAGCTGGACGGGCGCATCCCGCGTGGCGCTGCGAAAGGAGATGCATTAGAGAAGTTACCTTTGTGGCAGCCGCTGTTGACCTACTTGGAGTACAGCCAAAAGGTGACATTCTCGCTGGGACACTCAGCGCTGCTGTTGACCACAAAGCAGGCAGGATCCACCAGACCCAGCAGCGGATTGGCGCAGCAGCAACCAGCTAAAGCTGAGCAGAGAATGTTGATCAATTAATTGTTGAAGGCGGAAGGCAAGCCAGAACTTACCCAGCAGTAGAAGCAGCGTCGTCGTCGTCGTCGGCCTCATGTTGCCAAACTTGTGGAGGGAACTGTGCTGCGAGCAGCGAAAGTTACCGCTATTTAAAGTGTTAACGGGCGCCCAATCAGAGAGCGCGATCTGCGTGGAGACAGTGGCATTAATATGTAAGCACCCACACGCACCACCAGCACCGGTGTGGCTGCCACTAATTCGCACATTTGGTGTCGTCGCTAATTGGGTCGCAAGAGCATGAAATTTGTCACTTGGTTTCCAAATGCTTATCAGTGTGCGCAAGTGCCGCCATCTATGTTTCAGTAGTTCGTGTAAGTGTAGGCTGTCTGCTATAGGGCAGGCAGCTTTTGTTCGCTTCCATGTACATACTATCAGACTGATTGATATGAGCAACGATTCGCTGCATAGCACTACATACTAACGCGATAGTCGTGGCATTGCTTACTATGCATTTTCGTTGTATTTATATAATATTTCTATTTATTTGAGCAATTTTTAATAATTCGATCGCTTTAAGTATTGCTTACTTTCCTTCTCTTAGCTAATAATTGCTTCGAATGCTCTCAATGCGTGCCGATAGTTTCGTGCCATTCTGAATCCATTGCACATCACTCGCCGTTCGCGCCCATCTCTAATAATAGTTTTCAGTAAACAACAACAGTTGTTTTCACCTACAAATTTGACCCGGCAGCTGATTGTCAATATGATAAGTTAATAAAGATTTTCCATTGCCAAAGTGCGGAACTAAAAGGTAATTATACAATTAGCAGTGGATATGCTTCTGATTAAATGGTAAAATAGTAAACTGAATTTATATATCCTACATATCCTGCGGGCCTATCGTTATCATCTTCCATTGTTATCGAAGTAACCGGCAAGACGAATTGAATGCTGATAACTAAACGTGATAACTTGTCAAGTATAAAGTGGCTGTCCCTGACTCTATATTATATATTCATAAATATTACACAATTCACAGAGATACACTTTAAGCCATGGCCAAGAGACAGGCGTGGGATCACATGCGTCAAGTCTTCCAGTACGCCGTAAACGCCGTGCATCCGGAAAAAATATTTGCCGACTACGATAGATACGATCTGCGGCCTCGGCAGCAGGATCAGCGCGTCTTTATCAAGTTAAATGGAGAGCCACATGATATCACGGGTAAAACATGCCACATTGTAGGCTTCGGCAAGGCCGTGCTGGCCATGGCCAACAAGGTGCAACACGACCTGGGCCATTGCTCCGCCGGTGGTGTGCTGAGCGTGCCCCTGAACAGCCTGCAGCAGTTCAAGCAGCCCATCTTTCATAATCTAACTGTATACGAGGGCGCGCCCAACAATCTGCCAGACGAGGTCGCTCTGAAAGCGGCTGAGGAGATCAAGAAGCTGGCGGAGAGCATGACGGGCCAGGATGTGCTCTTTGTGTTCATCTCGGGTGGCGGCTCGGCGCTGTTGCCGCTGCCCAGGCCACCGTTGACCCTGCAGGACAAACGCAGTATTGCGGACAAGCTGATGAAGCACGGCGCAAGCATTCAGGAGCTGAACACGGTACGCATTGCCTGCTCGGACATCAAAGGCGGTCGCCTAGCGCAGGCTGCTCGGCATGCGGGCCAACTGATCACCTTCGTGCTGAGCGATATCGTTGGCGATCCGCTGGAGCTGATTGCTTGCGGTCCCACCATACAGCCCACCGGCGTGCGCAAGTCTGCAGCCGACATTCTGCGAAGGCATCAGCTGTGGGATGAGTTGTCAGCCGAGCTGCAGCAGCTGTTCGAGAAACAAGACACCGAGCGGCCACAGCTTGAAAATGGCAAAGTGTTTGTGGTGGGCAGCAACGTGATAGCCACCACAGCAGCCGCACTCGAAGCCGCCCGACTGGGCTACATACCCAGCGTGCTGAGCTGTTCCGTGCAGGGCGATGTCAACAACGTGGCGGCGGACTATCAGCGACTGCTGCACGGCATTCAGGAGTTCAAGCAGCACGCCATCAACCAACAGCAGCTGCACGAGAGATTTGCGTTCGGCGAGAGCAGCTTTCGGGACTTCCTCCACGCGCTGGAACAGCACGTGGCCACAAAGGCACCGCTGTTTCTCATATGCGGCGGCGAACCGGTCATCAAGGTGAGTGCCCATTGCCACTTAGAGTTTACACTTAATGGATATTAACCAAGTGTTTGCATAGGTCACGGGTCAGGGCTTGGGCGGACGCAGCCAGCACTTAGCGCTGCTCATGTCGCAGATGCTGCATCGCGATGAGACGCTGTCGGGCTGCAGCTTTTTGAGCGCCGGCACGGACGGCATTGACGGTCCCACCAACGCGGCGGGCGCCATAGGCGATGGCCGGGTGATTGAGACCTATCTGGCTAACCATACCCTGGACGAGCTGGCCGAGATGCTGCGCACTTGTGATAGCTACAACTTCTTTAAGCAGTTTGGCAATGGCGAGAACCACGTGCTCACTGGCCACACGGGCACCAATGTGATGGATTTGCATTTCCTGGTGGTGCCGTAATAGTTGGAAGGGGAGGGCCTTAATTTGTTAATGAAGTTGGTCTTGAAATGCGGCGAGGCATAGTTTTAATTTGTTTAATAAGTGTTCAGACAGTTTTTACGATTTTCCTGCTTAATTTTCTTATAAATTTTTACGACTCGTTTCATTAACATTTTTAATATGCATTTAAAGACGAGTATTCTCTATTCCCTATTCTGTATCTATTTGCTGCTCAAGTGACAAACATAAAATCGCAATTAGTTCTTTCCTCCCCACATAAAAAAAAAAAAAAAAAAAGAAAGAAGAACAAGAAAACAAAAGGCAAAATTCAAATAAAAATTGAGTCTTATGAAATCAGCAATCAGCAATATTTTTTGGCTACCAGATGAATTGTGTTGATTTTAATGGCTGTTCTCATAAATGTGTGATAAATCAAATGATATATCTATCTATATGTACAAATATACTTGTATGTGATTATTATAAAGCATAAATATTTGCCACTTTTTGTTGTTGTTGTTGATGTTGTTGTTGTTGTTGTTGTTTCTGCGCCTCATAAAAATGCGCTGCTAATAAATCATCTTAATTGTTTAAGACCCCAAAGGCAAACAGTAGCAGCAACAGCAACAGCAGCAGCAGCAACAACAATAGCAACAACAACAATAGCCAGAGATAATTGCAATTAAAAATGTAAATTTATTTCTTTAGCTTTATTTTTAGCAACAACAATAAAATACTAACAAAACAAAACAAAACTAAACAAAAAAGCAACAACAACTAAAAACTGAAACGCGACGCGCGCCCAGTTGCAATTTACAATTTACAATTTACAATTTTACAACTGACACTTAGCTACATACAAATATTTCTAATTGGGTTTTTTTTCTTTTGCATATAGTTAATACCCTTATATAGAATATTTAACTCATCTCGGTCTGTTTGCATATAAACATTAAACTAACATAAATGGTTGAAAGTTGTTAATGGAACCGGATATCAAATATTGTAAATCAGAAAATCTACTTTGGAAATTTCTTAAGTTATTTGTCCAATTATACATAGAGCATTCAGTCTTCGATATTTAAATAATAATATTTTGTCAATACATTTTGAAAAGCGACAACAAAAAGTCGAGTTCGTAATGTTTTAAATTTGAGTTAAGTTGAATTGGAATTTATTTAGAATTTCTTAGAATTTCCTTATTTCTTTTTAAACATAAATAATAACAAATGCATCGATTTCCTTTAAATAAAAAGCCTTATTGTTCATAAGCTTATCTATTATACAATACTTGGCTCAACATATCATTCAATAGCTGTCTTTATGTTTTGATTGCTAAAACGGTTCAGCTTTAAAAACATTATTTCGATGACTCGTCGGAAGAGTATTTCAGAACGTAAATAGTTGTACATTTTGTTCGTTATTGTTTAATGCACAATAGACACTTCTGTTGCAATTATTGTTGTTGCTGTTGCTCTTTGCAATAATTATTGTGCCGCGCATTTGGCACAATTATTAAATAATCACATTCGCCTGTAGTATCTCACTCTGTGCTATTTTCGCTTGATTAACTTTGTTATAAACTATATAAATGTCTATACAACAGCAACAACAACAGCAACAACAAATTGCAGCTGCGGTCGCCGCCAGGCGATGACTAAGCCTGCAGTTCTTTTGAATAATATGACTTGATAAATCGCACTATCTAATTACAGTCCATTAAAGCAATACGACGTTCAGCGGAAAGTGTGTTGTGTATTTTATTTTGGAATAACAAGCGATCTTTTTACTTTAAATAATAGAACAGGTTAAAGCTACTCGATATGAACAGCTCAACTTGCATTATTCTAATTAAAGAAAGCTAATTAAATTAAGGCCTGGACAGCTGCCCACAGCTTACAGCGCGGACCACGCACAGATCCAAAAGCCGCGATTAGAAACATTTCCGCTTCCGTTATGTGTCTGCATGGTCAGCTTCTATATTTAACACTAGCTGCTGCAAAGAGGGGCGGCCGTGGTTTGTCACCACCCCC
>SCDZ01000157.1:0-205036 GCA_004143845.1 Drosophila lacertosa | reverse complement strand
CGATTTTATTTTTAATCGATTGCTGGTATCAATATTAGTATAAAAATCCACTTTAAAAGTATTTTTGAGGGGGTCAATTTTTTTGTCAAAAATCATGCGGAATTTGAGAAAAAAAAAGACATGTAAACTCCCAAGTCCATATAAAGTACTCCTCCCGGACTTCAAACTCCAATAACTTTGCCAAAACTGAACCGATTTTTATGAATGATACCATTTTGATTATAGTTTGTCCTCTTTCTTGATTCTACATTTAAAAATGTTCAATATTTCTGCTTTTAATTTTTTTGACCCCCTGGTGAAATTTAAAAAAAAAAAACAACGTTTTTCTCATTATATAAAAATGCTTTTGCATTGACTTTAACTAAAATTTTGAGGGCATCTTTTGCGAAGCAGTTTTTAGTTCACTCAGTGGCGGAAATCTTTGAAAATTTCATTAAAACCAATAACATTTTTGTATTTATGTACTTTAATCAAGAGTAAAGTTTTGCATCAGGCACGCAGAAATTTCATATTTTTTATGAGCCAAGCACGAAGTGCATCATTTTAATTGAACTTTCGCTGCAAAATAATAACAAAAAGCAGGCAACGGTGGCTACTCTGGCAACTACCCTGTTGGGTACACAGACACCAACAAATTGATACTGATCCAACGATAGTGACACCCAACAACAACAACAACAACAACCAGAACAAAAATAAACTCGGTCTGGGTCTGAGGTTTATCGCTGGGCTGGGTTTTTGCTGGCGCTGACCGAAAAGTGCAAATGTCGCATATTAAATTAACGCTGATGGTCCCCGCAACAACAAAATCATTTGAAGCGTGAAAAAACCAGGCAACAAACAGAAAAACTTATTAAAATGACTAACAAATGCCCTGTAACTTGTATGAATATCTTTTAAAACTCTAAAATTAATCCACACTTATAAACATTTTTGTGTCTTATTGTAGAGTGTGAAAATTTGACTTTTAATCTGGGGAATACATTGAAAAATAGAAAACAATAATACGCAATTTATTAACAAATGCTCAACAGCTTCTGCAAATAGTTATTTCTGTTTACATAACAAACAATTAACACGCTTTTCACACAATTTGCATATTTATAGGGTATTCAACAAAAATTGACATTTAAATTGAAATCGCTTTATCTGGTCGTGTGTAAATATTATGGCGACTAATGAGAGCTGTCAACGACAGCCGCACTATCATTTTGGACAGCCAGTCAATCAATCAGTCGGTCAGTTCAGTTATTGTCATTTATGCAATTTGTCAATTTGCCAATTTGTGACAAACACGAACAGAAAACAAAAAAAGATTTTGTGATTTCTTTTGAACATATTTATTGGCTACAAATTTATGAGCATAAGACAAATATTTATGTTTCTCCCTCAAGCTTGGCAAATGGGTCAACGAAATAAATCTTGTATATTGAAAGGTATATGTGCGTTCGTGTGTGTGTGTGTGTGTGTGTGTGTGCGTGTGTGCAGTATATCAACTTCAATTGAAATGAAGCCGAAAACTGTGGCATAATGAACACAAAATAAATAAATATTACTCATACGCAAGGTTAACCACTTGTTCGGCTGTGGCCAGACAAAGCACAAGACAAGATGAAGAAGAAAAGCAAGCACAGCAGGCCCCCCCATTCCAGCTACAGTAAAACTCAAATATACGTTACGCATGTTGTTGACTATTAAAAAGAATCGTGTAATAATTTAAAATAAGAAAAGCAAAGAAAGAAAAACACTGTCTAGACTTTTCACAGCGAAAATCTTTGAGACGCGAAAATTGCTTTACATATTGCGGTATTGTTTATGTAGAGCCGTTAACGTTTTGTTGTTGTGCCATTCTCCGCCAAGTCGTTAAATACCGCGTCGGGCACAAAAAGTCAAAATATCCATTTTATAAAGCAATATTTATACAGAACTTTACGATCGACAACAACAATAACAACAAGAACTATGCAACTTATCTTAGGCGCAGTTATTGACGCAATTGATTTGTACAAATTTAAATTCAAATTCATTTTATATTTATATACATATGTACATATATTTATGCATGAAAATTTGTAAACACAAATTGGCCATAAAATTGCGTCCATTAAATAAAACCCAACAAATATAATATGGCAAAAATTTATAATTACAAAAGTTTCAGACAGAGAAAAAGCACATTAAAAACCTGGCCCCAAATAATAAACGTTCGCTCATCGATCTTCATGGAATAGTCCAATAAAATCAAATCCACAAATTATCAAGAAAACAAAAACATAAAAAAAAAACGAATATCAATAATGATATATGAGTGGTCATAAAAATTTGTTTCCAGCCATAGGGCAAAGATTGGCTAAAATGGTAAATTCTATTGACAAACGGCTTATTTGTCGTTTTCTCTGCGTCTTTTCAAAACAAACGCCGGTCAAACCATAACAAAATCGCATTTTAGAATAATACGCAAAGTGTTGCGACTTTCATGGATAATTTTAGAATGTACATACATATATACAATATATGTATATATACATGTGGATGGCAATAAGAATGTGTGACGCCTTCAAATGTCGGAGAGATGAGCGATGCGGGTCGTCGAACAGCAACAACAACAACAAAGACATAATTGATGTGCACAATGAGCCCAAATTGCTATCAAAATTTGTTGCTGGCTTTTTAATATGATATGAGCCTGGTTTTTATACCAGTTTTAAGCGAGACATTAACGTGCATATGAGTCAAGAGGATGTCGAACGAAAAATAAAACGAAACTTTTTTATATTTATTTTGTAACTTTCGAAACCCATTTGACCCTTAGTTGGTTTAAAAGTGACTCATAACGCAGACAATCTTTGAGCTGGGCTGAAATATGGTTTGAGCTGTTTGTTGGGTGTAGGCCATAAAAAAAAGGTCACGCGCTGCTTAATACTGATTCAAGGCTGAATCAACCGTTGTTAAATATGGTTCAAAGGCTTGGGAAGAGTAAACTAGAGGGAGAAATTAAATGATATTATATTTAAGCTTAAGTAAGTAAATATATAAGTTCAACAAGTACTTTATAACTTCAAATAATATGGTTTATTCTTCGAAGAGCTTTGATTTATGAACATTGTGAAATGCATTCAAAAACAGGAATACCTAAAAATTAATGCATATATTATACGATTTTTCTGTACGGAGTAGCATCTGTTACAGTTTACATTCAAATTATTTCCTATTTTTCCTCTATATTGATCCAACAAATAGCACTTGTAAACACACAAGCACTACTTGTACATTTATCATTTATTTTAAAATTCTTTGGAGCACGAGTCGCAGTGACAGCAATAATCAAATCTACATATGTAAATTGATTGGAACCCTCGTCAGCCAGTTTGACCAAGTGCAGCTACACATGATGGTATTCGAGTACAAATACTTCCATCTATCCAATGCATACTGAAATATTCTATGGTAGTACGCTATCTGAATGTGTGTTCAATATTCGCAGCAGCAAATTGACTTTTGGGTCATAAAAAAAGAAAAAATAAACAGAAAAACGGTAAAGGCGTCAAACGTTATGCTTTGTGCAAATCAAATTTGTAACGCCCCCCAACTACCATTGCATACCATGCCAATGCCCCATTGTCACAGTGCTGCCATCTGTTTTCAGTTAGTTTAGCGCTGTCGTTGTTGCAGCACATGTAAAAAGCTGCGAGCAAGTGTGTGCGAGTGGGAGCGAAAAGCTCGCGTCTGGCGTGCAATGCAAACACAATCAGCTGTGCGTCAGAGCTTTCAACATGCTGCGCAGTTTGAATATAAGCAGCAAATGCAAACAAACATATGTTTGTGTTTTTGTACGTGTCGCTGCATGCTGGTCACGACGTCAACAAAGCACAGCTGTGTGTGAGAGCTTTGTAAACTGGCGCTCGCTCTAACAACGTTACGCTCTCCAGCTCTTTGGCTCTCTCTAACTCTCTGGCCGTCCCAGTTCCCTGCTCAGTATCCCCCTTTCAACTGACAAAGCTCACTCATTTATTGCGCACCTTTCAAAGCTGTCAACAAAGTGAACCCCACTGAGTTGTTACGACAACGGCAGCGCACATTACGAATGTAACAACATATTCAAAGCAAGGCTATGAAAAATTAAAAATACTTGTACATTTGCAATCATCCCTCGGCTTGCAATTGAACGCTGCCAATCATAATAAACGAAATTTGCTATGGCTTATTTCGGGGTTGTTGTTTGTAGCGTGTATTTACTGTGGCATGACCGTTGACTTTACAACTGGTTTTCCAGACAAAGTACCAACAGTGGCGCATTTGCCACACAACAGGGCGCCCAATTCTACGATTTATTTCTGTTATGCTAGGGCCGCTGCCAAGTGCACAACGCACAAGGTCATTGCAAATGTGTTTTTATAAATACATATGCATGTATCTATAATTTTACATATTCTATTTTTGCTTAACCCAAAAATCAAGAAAAAAGCGAAAGCAGCACAGAATTATTTGTATTTGCTCTAGCTAAAAACAATTTCGTAATTGAGCGTATGTATATTTATTTACGTCGCAAGGTCGCTGTCAGACATTTACATTAACGATGGGCCGCTTTTAAGCGCCCAAATGTGGGGCCCACACATTAATAACATTTTATAAGAAACAGAAAAAAACTCAACAACCTATGCCATATGCGTACGGGAGAGCAAAAATTTTATATTGTGCTCTTTTTGGTGGCATCAAAATTGTTTGAGATAAGTTCTTATCTGATTGAAGCTGCAGGGGCGGAAGCGCCGTAATTAAAAATAGTGCTGTTGGTTTTATATCAGATGAGAACTTATTGCACCGTTTCATTTCGGAAACAACTATCAAAAGTAATTCACTTTCAGCGAAGCGCCCAAACGTAACGTGAACGAAATACAGAAAAAAAGCTTCCCGCGAATCCGCCCCTGTGCGCATGACGGCGACCTACACACAAAAAGCAACAACAACAATAAAAGCACACGCCGAGCAGAGCAACTGGCAAAACGGGCCAGAAGAATACACACAACACGGAGGCGCGAGTTCGTTCTTGTGTGTTGTGGTTTAGTTGAGCGTTTGGTGGCGTTGCGAACGGACAGAGAGACACCAACAAAATCACCACCATCAGTCACAGCAGCAGCACATTTAGAAAAACTAAACAATAATAATAACGAAAATCGACAAAAAAAAAGCAACAAAAACATAGAGTTACTCAGCTTTGGTCTGGTTTTTTGTCGTAGTAAACGCCATTGACTGGAATATTAACAAAAACAGAGACTTGGACAAAGAGCGAAGAAGAAAGAGTGAGAGACAAAGAGGTAGAGGGCCAGCAGGTAGTCTATCAAGTGGCCCCCACTCACACACACACATACACACGCAGTTTGTTGTGTTTTTCTTTGTTTCGGCAATCACAAATTTGTTAAATTAGTGCGCAATTACAACAACAACAACAACGAAGTCCAAAAGCAACGTGCGCAGCAATTTGTTTAAACCGACGACTGCAATAAAACTGCGCAAAAAAATAATAAAGCACAAAAGTTGCATCACGCAACAACAACTACAACAGGAACAACAACAACGAATTCAATGTAAAAAACGCAACTTAAGTTCTAAAAAAAAAATCAATAAGCAGCGCAGCAGCAGCGCAGGAAAAGTAACAGACAGAAGCTGCAACAACAACAAAAGCAGCAGTTGCAGGAAGCACAAACGCAGCGACACAGCAACTGGAAGAACAAGAAACCGTAAAGCTAAAGCTTTTAGCACTTAAGGCGAAGCTGCAAAGCGCAGCCAAAACGCAGGCAACAACAGTAAGAGAAATACAAATAACGAAAACAAAACAAAAGTGAAACGTCAAAATTTACATAATTCATTGCTCGCTGTGGACAGCATTTAGGAAGGAGAGCGAGAGCGAGAGCGTGCAAGCGCGAGCGAGCGAGCGAGATGCCCTCACTGCTGGAGGCGCTGGAGCGCAAATATTTTGCCGAATGCGAATTCGAGAACGCCAATCAGCCGGAGCTGCACAAGCGCTCCGATCTGCCCAATGATTTTACGGTTACCAAATGCGGCGGCCGCATGGAATTCTCAATATTCATACCGCGCCTCTCGCCGCTAACGAGCGTGCCCGCCTTGCTGGTACTGAACGACTGCGACATCGATTGCGCCGGCGATTTCGAGAGCATACGCGATAAGTGCCAGCGTGTGCGTGAGCTGGACTTGGCGCAGAATAAGCTGCAGGATTGGCAGGAGGTGTTCAACATACTCAAGCATATGCCGCGCATCGAGTTCTTGAATCTCAGCAAGAATCAGCTGATGAGCACGCCCAGCGCACTGCGTGAGGCGCCAACGGTCAACCTAAAGAATCTGGTGCTCAACGGCACGTACCTGGACTGGATGTGTGTGGATGCGCTGCTGCAGAATCTGCCGGTGCTGCAGGAATTGCATCTCAGCCTGAACAACTATACGGCCGTGCTCCTGGATGCAGCAGAGGAGTCGGAGAACTGCAACGGTTGTCAATGCGTGCCACAGACAGAGGCAGGAACGGATACGCAAGCGGATCGCGAGAGCTGCTGCAGCCTGTGCCAGGCCAAACGCAAACTGACCCAGGCACATCCAGCGCTCAAGACGCTCCACTTCACCGGCAATCCCATCGAGCACTGGCAGGAAATCTGCCGCCTGGGCCGTCTCTTCCCCAGCCTGGAAGCACTTGTACTGGCCGAATGTCCCATCAAATCGCTGCAGGCCAGCGCCACGGCCGAACTGGACTCGGCCAGCGCCAGCGAGTCCCACAAATACTTTCCCTGCCTGAAGCTGCTCAATCTGAGCTGTGCCCAGCTCAACAGCTGGGCGGACATCGATGAGCTGGCCAAGTACGGCCAACTGCAGAATCTGCGCGTCAAGCACTGGCCGCTCTGGGAGACGCTCGAATGTACGGAGCACGAACGCCGCCAGCTGCTTATCGCCCGGCTGCCGAATGTGTCCATGTTGAATGGCGGCGGCAAGATCAGCGTGGACGAGCGCGTCGATGCGGAACGCGCCTTTGTGCGCCACTACATGGACAAGCCGGAGTGCGAGCAGCCGCCACGCTATGCGGAACTGCTGGCGGTGCACGGCCAACTGGATCCGCTGGTCAATGTCAATCTGAAGCCCGAGAAGCGTGTCAAAGTCGTCTTCAGCTACAACGAAGTGAGCGAGAGTCGCTTTGTGGACATCTATTTGACGGTGAACGATCTGAAGATCAAGCTGGAGAAACTCATCAACTTGGCGCCCAATAAGATGCGTCTGTATTATCTGGATCAGGACTACAAGGAGTTTGGGCCCGAGGAGATGCGCTATCCCAACAAGCAGCTCTACAGCTATAATATACAATCCGGCGATGAGATCATTATCGATGCCAAGAAGTGAACACGGCGGATGTTATTGGAACACGGCAACGATGCTATATAAAGCAAATAGGAGGTGCTTACAGCGACAACAACTTGTGATCTTGTATCATGCTAAACTGACGGATACAAAAACCAACCATATATATATACTGATTAACTGATATATATATATATATATGTATATGCATATTGTAAAACATAAATCTATCGTACATATTATAAAACTATTTTAACTATTATTTACCGCGTTTCAACAAAGCAATTACTGTATATACATTTAAACGGCCAAAACGTGCACACACAACGAGATATATACATACACACACACACACACACACTTACATAAATACAAATATAGATATATATTTTAATTATCGTCTAACCTAAGCCAGCTACAAACTAAAAACGCATTACATTAAAATTGAGTAAAAACAACATTTTTTTGTTGAATTTTTGTTCGTTTTTATGATCTGTTTTTTCGGCTTGCAAAAAAACTGACCGAATTATTTGCGCTCTATTTTTGGTCGTTTTTTTTTTCGTATAGATAAGATACAGTTTGTTTGACTAGTACAAAGTAATATCTATAATATTGTGTTTCTGTCACGAATCGACGAAAAAAAAGGTAGTCAGAGCGTGTTATCATATTTGATCCGACGTGGAGATACCCTATATTGAAACTAATATCAGCCTAATTTGAGTCCATTTCTTTTTCTATATTCAAAAGCTACTTAAAAGAATAAACCCTTAACAGCTACTATCAATAACTACAGGGTACTCAAAACAAAAACACTCTGTGAATAGAATATCAGCTAGAATGTGGGGGGATTCGTGTCTGTAAAAGCTTTTAATTATGGAAAGCGACAAGTTGAGCACTTGATGTATTGCCAATATTTATGCCAAAGCTTCGCTCATGCTTTCAAGTGTTATTTATTTGCACATATGTATTAGTATATACTATTATTGGCTTTTTAAAAAAAAAGTGCGAACCGTTTAAAGCTAAAAAACTTGTTTGCCGTATCCCACACGCAATTAGCATCAAAATATGAATCATTTGTGCTTAGGGGGCTTTGTGCATAGTTCATTTTATTTAACATTTTCTTAAATGGAAATTCTGCACATGCGTTTTTGTGTATACACGCTTTGAAAAATTTATGACCCCATAGACAACAAAAGGAAAATTGCACAATTGAATGAAATATGTTCTAATATAATTTTCTTTTTTCTTTGGGCACAAAAATCTTTAAATTTTTGCGCATTTGATAGGCAATAAACGATAAATTTAAATAGCATTCGGATATTCAAATTTGGAACTTTAAATGGCATAAAGTATCCTTATAAAAGTATCTAGAAATAGCTGCTTCAGAAACTTAAAGATTAGATAACTGTTGATAGCTTTTTATAAAAATCGTTGCACTTTTGCTTATCTAAAGAAAGCATTCACAAAGGGGCAAATACAGACAATGCATAGCTTCTTTTTATATTTAACAAGCTTAGAATTTATTACCTGTCACAATTTCTATAAAACATAATAAAAATATATATAACTGAGCTAAGAATGATTAAAACAATTACATGCCCGTAAAATAAAAAATTGATTAACTCTGCTTGTTTTCTGCTTTATTTATTTGCTTTTTTCAAGATAGTCTGCAAGTCTGTTAACAAGTACCATTTAAGATAAAGCCTTACACAAAAAAATGTAAAAGAAATAAAAAAAATGACTTTTCCATTGCAACAATATATTTCATACTAAAAATTGCGATTGCGTAAATGAAAACATTTTTTTATATTGTAATATTTTCTGTTAATAAAGCAAACTCATATGCGTTTAAATGGACAAATAAATTTATATGTAAATTCAAGCAGATATTAAGTTAAATACTTAATTTTAAATTCAAAGAATTTAAAGATTGTTCTTTTAAATAATTTAAAATATATTGATGTATTTATATGGAAAAATAAAGCAAATAAAAAATGATTGCATACAATTAAAAGAAAAGTCATTAACAAAATGATAAAAAACGATTAAATTATTAATTAGCCCAAAGAATGTTTAAGAAAGATTCAATATAGAAATGCTTGTAGAGTGATTATAAAGAAAACATTTAGTCTAAAACTTAAGCAATAAAAGTTTTGGTCTTTAAGATTTTTTAATAGAATCTGTATGCATTTTTATGACCTTTTTTTTTTGGCTGGCTTTCAACGCTGACAATGAGGCCTGACAGCTGACCTGCCCACGAGTATCACAAGCTATGCAAACTAGTTTTCTAAAATCTGGGTCAATGCGGCGAGCGCCTGCCTAAGGCTTAAAGTTGACTTAATCAAATGCGAATTTATTAGCCTGTAAGAACCGAAAATATGGCACACTGTAAAAGCTTCATTATTTTCCAATTAAAATCACACCCACCCAAAAATTAAAAAAAAAATAACTGCGCCCACCCATATTTGCATTATCCATTATCAGCCAAAAGGGAGGCAACTTTAAGTTAATGACGTACGTCAAACTTAAAGCACGTTATGGCCCAAAAAAAAACATTAAAAATAAAACACTTTAGAGATCGTGACTAAACTAAGGAGCTGTCCAAAAAAGAAAACACAATGTGCGAAAAAAAAAAACATTAAGCAAATGACAAAAATGAAGTATTCGCAAAAATTTTATGACGAAGTCGCAGGTGCAACAAAATAAAATAAAATGCGAAATAAAATCAAATCAAATAAAGGTTTTGCTAGCATAAAAATGCAAGGTGTGTAGAAAAAAGAAACAAAAAAAAAAAAAATACAACCAAAACAGTTTATGTATATAATTAATAAAATTTACACATGGAGGTTTTTGGAAAGTCTATGGCTATGGGGATCGGTAGGTTTTTAACGCTCGCGACGCTCAACAGACGATCGAGTTGTGATTTGAACGCCAAACGCGAAACACGTCGTTCATCCAATTAACGGGGCTCTATTATCAGCTCTAGTTGTGTTGTTTTAGTGAAGTGCCTTAACTTTAGGGGGGCTATGTGCTTAGAATGGATCCCGAGAACGATGTCTATGCTTTTTATGATATAAGAGGTTTCAAGGGGTGCGATAAGAGATAACTTAACCAAATTGCCGCAAAAGTGAAATTCTTTTTTAATATGTTTTTGTTGCTGTTTTCTGTTCTATCTTTTTTATAGGAAATGTAGACCGGCGGGACCAAATAAATCGCAAAAATTTCTGCAACCGCGAATGTCACTCCTAGGGAAGCCGCTCAATTATAATCGCGGCACACATCGCCGCGATGCGCGCTACCGGCGGATGCAAAGTCGCCTCTACAATTTTCTGGAGCGACCGCGCGGCCTGCATGCCATATTCTATCATGTGATGGTGTAAGTACAATGAAAGCAAATAAACAAATCACAAATCATAAATAAGAACAATTCAACTAATGCAATTGCATAAATTGGCGAGCAGAATATAAAGAATTACGTGAATTCCGTAATAGACTTCGTCCTATGATACAAATTTGTAAATATTTAACTATTTAACTGATGAAAGACTTAAAACATTTTGAGAAAGGTTAATCTACTAACTATTACAAACAGTGGAAATAAAGTTTGTAAAGGAAATTCCTCAGAATTTTAATAATATTATTCTGAAATAAATTTAATTTCTATTTTTGACTGAATTTTTTACTAAAATTTATTTAATAAATATTCAAATATTGACTATAAGCAATTTTAGGAGTAGGAAAACAAAAAACCTGAAGAAAAACTCACTTTAGGAACAAAACTTTGACAACATATCGTATACGTAATATGTTTAAATGCTGCCTTTTACAGATTTCTGATGGTGTTCACATGTCTCGCATTGAGCGTGTTTTCGACCATCAAGGAATACGAAGAGGATGCTGTATATATATTATTTCGCATGGAGATCATAGTCGTCATCTGGTTCACCATGGAGTTTGGAGCGCGCCTTTGGTCCTCGGGCTGTCGCTCCCGCTACCAGGGCACGCTGGGTCGACTTAAGTTTATTAAGCAACCATTTTGTATTATAGGTGAGCCAGATAACCTATTTACTTTAAAACTTAATCAATTATAAAGTGATTTTCCCTTATTTTTGTTTTAGATATTATCACCATTTTAGCCTCAATTGTAGTATTAGGCATGGGCACCTCTGGCCAGGTGTTTGCGACAAGCGCGTTGCGTGGCCTGCGTTTCTTTCAGATACTCAGGATGGTGCGCATGGATCGACGCGGCGGCACCTGGAAACTGCTCGGTTCGGTTGTCTACGCACACAGACAGGTGCCAAAGAAAATTGTCGCGTTTTCGTTGTTACAATTTACAAGTGTGCATTTTTTTATTTGTATTTGCAGGAGCTCATCACAACGATGTATATTGGATTTTTAGGTCTCATCTTTGCATCATTCCTAGTTTACATGTGGGAGAAGGACGTCAACGATAAGTTCAGCAATTTCGCACAGGCGCTGTGGTGGGGCGTGGTATGTTTGTGTCAAGCACACAGCTATTGTATAACTGTATCTGAATTATTGAACTCTGACCCAGATAACGCTGTGCACCGTTGGCTATGGCGATATGGTGCCCATCACCTGGCAAGGCAAATTGATTGCCTCGTGCTGTGCCCTATTGGGGATTTCATTCTTTGCGCTGCCTGCGGTAAGCCCAATTGTTTATTTATAAACATCCTGTAGCCGGATTTGAGACTCAACTGCATCTCGTTTGTGCTCTTCTCTTCTCTTCTCTTTTTTTTGTTGTTGTTGTTGTTGTTGCAGGGCATTCTGGGCAGCGGCTTTGCGTTGAAGGTGCAGCAGCAGCAGCGCCAAAAGCACATGATAAGGCGTCGCCAGCCGGCGGCGACGCTCATTCAGGCCGTTTGGCGCTGCTATGCGGCCGATGAGCATTCCGTTTCCGTGGCCACCTGGAAGATACATCAGGTGGCGCTGCCGAGTCCGCCCGCATCGTAAGTAGTCCACGTGCCCCCACGGCCCCCACGCTTGGGCAAACCAATGTTGCATACAACATTTATATCTCTGGGATTAGCAGCGACAATTTAGTGTTCAAGTGTTTTTTAAAAAACTAGCTGAACTCAATTGCAATTAAATGCATTTGGATGCATGAATTAACTCTTAAGTCAACCAAATACAAGTTACAACTTTTAAATGAGATTTCATATGATAATAGATATTTGGTTGCTTACGAGCTAGTTCATGCAACCTTTTTGTACAGATTCACACACAAACACACACAAATCTACACACGCTCACACCATACACACACACACACACACACCGAGCTGTATAGATTAGTGTGACAAAGACGTGTCTACGTGTTTTTTATGAGAATCACAGAGAAAGGCGCCTCTAACAAGATTTTAGTCTGTACAATCCACTACACCCAAAATGAACAGAGCATGTGTAGTTTGTACATACTATTATATATATATACATACACACACACGTAATACCCATATCAACCACAAGTACAACATAGCAGACAGAAAAGAAACAAAAAAAATATATATATCCTATCCGTCTCTCGATTAACAATTTCAGTTTCAGCGTACTTATTTTTGAAAAAACATTTTTTACGTACCTCTATCATTTTCTTTCATAATAATTTTTATATAAACTTTTCAGTTCTGAAAACTGGGAGCGATTATTAAAAAACATAACCGAATATAGGTAAAAGTGATAAAAAAAAAACAAAAAAAAAACAAAAAAACAACTACTCACAAAACAAATAAAACAGCAAAATGATTTCAAATGCAAATGCTATTCATGTTTTGTTTTTAAATAGGGTATTTTGCTTATCAAGCACCAAGCCATAAACATCAACAACTGCATCAAAAGCTCCTAAGTACATTTCAAAAAAGAAAAAAACCCTACACACATTAATCGAGTTTTTGTAATTCGCAGCTTCTAAATAACGCACCCTATTCTGACTATCTCTGTCCACCTACTTGTATCTAACTCTTCTACATTCATACGTCTATCTATCGTACCCAATCTGTTGGCTTTATATTAGAAAAATCTATTGAAAAAAAAACGAAATTATTGTAAAACAATAAACTATGCTAAATTCTGTTTTGCAATTGTTAAATTTATGTTTTCATCGATGATATAAGTAATTTAATCAATGTGATACAAATTGATTTTCATTGTGCTGCTGCTGTGTGATCAAAAACAAAACAAACAAAAAAACATTTAAAAAAAAAAACAATATTTAAAACACACACACGTAAATGCATAAAATGTGTACTATAATTAACATGTGAGTTCCAATCAAGCAATTTAAGTGCTTTTTTATTCCCATTTATTTCTTTCTCTCTCTTTCTCTCTCTCACTCTACTTTATTTAAAATAGTTACAACAGCAAATATGCACAAACACACACAAACACACACACACAAATAAAACTAACACAAAAATTTGTACACATTCTATAAAGCAAATGCACATTTTGCATCTATGTAACTTTGAAGTATACCAAAGTATGTTTAATATCACAATGACACTAGCTTAAAGTTAGATTAATCCAAAAGTAAAAGTCTTAACAAAACTTCTTTAAACAAGATTAATCAAAAGCTCAAGAGACTTTCGAAAGCTTAAAGCTTTACAAGTAGCTTTAAGTGAACAATCTTCAAATCTGAATCTTCAAATAAGAATTGATTTCTTATTGTTTTTTTTTAATCAATAACTTTCTTTCCGATTAATCCAAAGCTCTGACTTTCAGCTGCTGTCACTTAAGCTCCTTTCGCACCTGTCACCTGTCACAACTTCAGCCTAGCACACAACACACACCCACTTACACACTGACACACACATACACACACACACACACGCACACGTAATGCAACTATCTTCTATAACTACGCTCAACTTTATCCCGTTTATTGAAATCCCCAACAAACTCTTTATCGCTATTCTCTCGTTTAACGTGCACCGATTGAGCAGAAAATTGATACAAATATTGTTATTCACAGACGGGCCTCATCCAGTTTTAAGCACAACACATCCTTTGTGGCCCGCCTGCCGACGATAAGGCGCCACAAGAGCCAGACGATCCAGACGCCCGGTCCGGATGGCAATCCAATGTCCAAGCCGCCCGGCTCCTCCAGGGCCTCCACGCGTTACACGCGCACCATACGCGACATAAACGCATCCGTGGAGAACTTGGGTAAGTTCCAATCACAATCTGTTTCCAAAGCCATTTTGCATTTGCGATGATAATGGCTGAGTTCTGTTTGATGATTGCCTCAGCAGTTGTTATGAAGTTCCAATACAGTTCCACTTATTACAATTTCTGTTTGCACACAAACACCTACACACACACACACACAAATGAGAGATGAAAAACAAACAATAACAAGTTATCGTTTTCTATTTGTCTTGGCCCCCAATTGCATGCTCTACCCTCAATACCCTCAGATCTGTGCCAAACTCATTCTATGTCAAAACTTATCTCGCACCATCGACCAAAAGAAAATTCACAAACAATTTCCTTTGCTATTTGCGCCGCGCAACGCAACAGATTGAAAACAATTCACACAAATGATTATGAATTATTTACAGTTTGCATTTTCAGCAGCTTTCCGCATATATGAAAATATAATTTTTTAATTTGAAAAATTCTTAAACAAAGTTTAACTTAAATTCAAACTAGTTTCAACTCACAAATGCCTGAAAACTTTTCACTTTAAATCACATTTTTACAGAAAACAAAAAGTTTATTCACACTCTTTTTAAGCACGTGCTCATTGTTTATATTAAATGTTAATAACATATATATTAAGTGCAATCTTTTTTATATATGTATATATAAATAAAAGCTTGCCTCAAAACACATAAATAGTCCAACATATTCCACTGAAAAAAAATATAAACCTATCCAATTCAAAAGCCATTAATTTCACTTAATAAAAAGATACAATATATAACTTTGACAACTGTAAAAGAAGACTAATTAAAGCCCAGCGGAAAGATTGAAAGATTGGAAATGAGTCTTAATAATTTAATAAAAAATTGCAAGAAATGAGTTTATGGAAATAGAAACCTTGTTTAGAAGATTAAATAGAAAGTTAAAAAAATGTTTATAGACAAAGAAAAGAAAATACTAAAAGGCAATTTGAATAGGGTATCATATCACATATGAACTTAACTTACTAACCCAACCCATCCCATATGCAACTTTTAACAAACTCTTCCCATCCAATCTTAAATGCTTGCTCCATTTTAAATCATACACAAAACACATTCAACACCATTTTTTTACACCTTATGCCAAATGTAGTTATTTTATTTCTTAGTGTTTTTTCGCTGAATGTCTTTTCTCTGCGCACTCACCCACTAAATAAATCGAAAAGAATTAAAGTGTTTGCCCAGCATAAATAAAAAACATTTAAAATAGTTTAAAAGTTGAAACGTGACCATGTCCAAAAAAAAAAAAAAACAACTAATTTCTTTTGTAACTTTTGGTGTGTGTTGATTTTAAACATTTTTGTAACCGTTTTGTGCGACCCATATAGACTACCGTGTCTCTGCATTGATTGATTGATTGATTGATTGACTGATTGGCACACAAACTAAATTAATGAAAAACAAAACAAAGAACAAAAAACAAAAACAACTTTAACATCTGGTTTGACATTTTCAGAGGTAGTACAAAATGGCAAATCCATGAATCCAAGTTTTAGCGAAGATTCAGTTGCTGAAACAACTTGCTTAAAAAATATAAAAAATTCAGACGGTAAGTCTACAAGGTCCCGCCCAGGTTCCAATACAAATACCAAACTACACCTTATAACCAAATAAGATGCATTTATCTTATTTTATACCTTATATTGAGTGTTGTGGTTGTGTCAATGTTGTGGTTGCATTTTAAATTTGAATTTGAATTTGAATTTGATGTTGTTGTTGATTGGTTTAACAAAAAAAAAACAGATACGAAAAAATACTTAACTTTCTAGGATGATGAGGGTTCAACCAAGCCGAAACTAATGCGCTTTCTCACACACACTAACACACCCAAACACACACACAGTGAAGCCAGCGCCGTCGCCCATACAACTGGCCAATAGCATACACAGCGCCAGTCTGGGCACACTGTCCCCACAATCCCCAGAGCCAGCAGCGACTGTTCCCAAGCCGAAGGTCGTCGCTCGATCCTCCAATACGCTGACCATACCCGTTGTGCTCTGCGGCTTCTTGCAAGGCGACTTCTTTGGCTCCACTTTCTCCCTGCGCAATCCGCGCGTTACGCCCGCCCAGGACCTGGAGGCGGGTCACGTGGCGACTGCGATTGAAAATGCCGGCGCTGCTCCAACTCCCGAACCCAGTCCGGGTCGCGGACGTACGGGTCGTTTCTTTGCGGCTGCCTCACATTTTCTGGAAACGGGCACACTGCAAAACGGCGACGGCGGCGGTGGCGGTGGCGGCGGCGCCTTCTATGTGGCAAGTGCGTACTTGAACTTGCAACTAGCTTGAGTTTCGGCTAGAATTTCGTGTATGCCAACGAGGAAGTGTATATCGTTTATCGGCTAGGTTTGGTTATAGCATGCGCTCTCTAGACTGTCGTAGTACTTAGATACGTTTTGCATTTTGTTAGCTCTGTAGTCACTCTAATACGCATCATTTAACTTTTAGGGAGTTTGCAACTGTAAATGAACTCCCCACCAACTGCTCACCTACGCTACATGGCCACACACACAACGCTTGCTTTCAATGCTTTCTCAAAATGCTTTCTCTAATCCCTCCAATTTTCCGCCAAACTAACTAACCGAAATAAAACCCCCCCTTATTATATTGTGATTTGATAAACATATGAATATATATAAATGTAACTAACCTAATATCTGTATACTTATTGTACGATCTATATATTTATTACTATATATGCATAACTGTGTATGTGTGTGTAAAACGCTACTTGTATGTGTTAATTCTGTGTTGTTGGATTGACTTGATTAATGTACAAAAAAAAAAAAACCAAAAAAAAAAAAAATATATAAAATATAAAAAACATAAACATTGCCGCTTCACCACGCGCGCGAAGCAAGCAACCAAAACCTAACGCACAAGTCAATCTCTCTGATTCACAAATTGCCCGCAGATGAGGATGAGGAGCCGCGTTGCACGCAGCTAACAAATCGGCACAAGATCGCCATACGCTTCATACGCAAGGTAAGCCCACACACACATATCAACTCAACATTAAATACCCTACAATATTTTACTTGATTGCAGCTGAAGTATTTTGTGGCACGTCGCAAGTTTAAGGAGGCTTTGAAGCCATACGATGTCAAGGATGTCATGGAACAGTATGCGGCGGGTTAGCTTATAAAAAAAATACTTTACACAAATGCACAGTTATTGATAAAATTTGTTTAAATTTGTTTATAGGTCACGTGGATTTGCTGGGACGCGTGAAAATGCTGCACTTGCGGTACGTATACGTAATATTTGTAGAGAATGTGTTAAATTTAACTTAACTTTAAAGTTGAGTGAGCTTTGACTTTTAGTGAAAACAATTAATAAAATAAATAATATATGTAGCTTATAAGAACTAATAGCTTGAATAATTGAAATCAGTCTAAAAAACTTAAGTAAAATTAATCTTATGAATAAATATAGTCTCAGGAATTAGTCTATAACTAACTATTTCTTTAATATTCTTCCACCCACAGACTAGATCAGATCCTGGGCAAACAGGGCTCGAAGGCAAAGGATGTCTACGCCTCGAAAATCAGCTTGGCCTCGCGCGTGGTCAAAGTCGAGCGACAGGTGAGCAAGGATTTAAAAGAAATTTATATTTATAAAAAAAAAAAAATATTTAAACACGTGCAGGTCGTGGATATTGAGGAGAAACTTGATATTCTAATCAAGGCGTATATGGAGGATCGTGATAGATTCTTGGCGCTTCCGTTACCAGCAAATCCCAAACCCAAAATACATTCCATTAGCCCTAGTCACAGTCACAATCTGCATCACACACACAACCAGAACATGATCGATGTGTGGAAGCGAACCGCAACGCTGAGCGTTCATCCCGAGCTGGTGCCGACGCCGACGACAACATCGCCGCCCGGAACAGCCGGAGCAGCTGGTGCTGCATCTGTGGATCGTCTGGACGGCAACGAGACGGCGCTGACCTCCACACAGACGGTGACAACGACAACAGATGCGATTGCCACACAAACAACAATGCCGCATATACAGCATACAGCGACCAATACTAAGGTATATATATATTAAATAACCCCCTATGTTTCAGTTATACAATTCATATATAAATATATATATTTGCAGTCTTCCGTGCTTAACTCATATCAGCTAACGCCTGAGAAGCAACAGCACAATGATGTATTTATGACTGATTTAGAGAATAGAACTAAAAAACGCGTTACTTTAAGGTAAGTGCGTCTAACAAAGAAATTTATGTTCGGCAAGCCGACTATTGAATGCCCTTGCAGATAATATTAATTAATTCATATAATAATGTGATTGGTGATTGGTAAATTAAACAAAGTAGTTAAAAAGGATTGAAAGACTTTTACTAAAACATTGGACATTTATTTTTTTAGGGGATTAAAATGCGTTGTAGAAGAAATAAAAAAGATTTATTTGATTGAATAAGTTTTTTATAAATGATAATTTTGGTAAAAACAGAAGCAAGATTTTTTGTATAAAATCCCTTTTTAACAGAAACTTTTTATACAAAGATTTTATATAAAATTACATAGTCAGAAATGTTTGCAAAAGAAAACAAATTTAAGATCTTAAGTTGGGAACCTAGATTGCATAAATATAAGCAATTTATGAAGACTCTGCTGTTGTCAAAGAACATTCCATTTAAACCATTTTAATTGACTCTGCAAGGGTATTAGGACTGCCGAATTTCAAGTACATATCTCATGCAGAGATTTATATTGAACAGCCTGCATAGATCCACATCGGAGCCGTATAGCAAACACGAGCAACGCATCAATATGCCAGATGAGGGCGCACAATCCTTGGATTCCAGTGCGAAGCCAACGCCGCCAGATAGTTCAAGTAAGCCAGGCCGTGCCTGAACTCTCCACGAACAAACAAACAAAACAAAAAAAAAAAACAAAAAACCAAATCAAATTTTCCACACCACGCCAAAGAATCATTTTTGTTATTCGAAATAAACGCACATATCACTTGATGAATTTAAATTACCAACGTTTATTATTATTTTTGAGACAAATTGCGCACTCATTAAACATTTTTCAAGAATTCCAATTGGGAACTTGTAATAAATGATGAACCATTTTTGTTTCTACGCAGTTATACTCATTGATGAGTATGAGGATTTCGAGGAGGAGGATCTGAACTGCGAAGGCGAAATGGACCATTTTCCATCGTGGGAAATCGATAGCGACATCGGCGTCGATGTGGACGCGGATGTCGACGGTGACTGTGATGAGTCCACCGAGGACACGGCGCTTTTACACTGCACCACACGCACCGCCATTGTCATAACACCAATTAGCCCAGTGAGTATAAGGCAAATATAATTTAGAAATGTTTTTCACATTTTGTTTTTGCAGGTAAGCTCCGCACTCAATCTACAAAGTTTAAATGACCAAACTACAACGCTTAATAAATCAAATTTGCTTCCGCCAGATTCTGGCTAGTTAATTGCAATTGAAATTAGTCGATATGTAATATCTATCTATAGTTAAACCTACATTTATAAGTGATGAGTGCTGCTCGACCAAGTTTCTAGAGTATCAAAAAACCAATCATAAACATTCACAACAACTTTGATTTTATTTCTAATGACCAAAACTGCAAAACGCTTTAAAAAAAATTAAATCAAATTTGCTGCCGTAAATTTATGTACATATAAATATATACATACATATAAATATAGAACAAGACTCGCAGATACCCAGTAAACAAAGTTTTAACCACAACACAATATTTGATTTAAACAAAAGTAATTTTTTTTCTTACTAGTTTTGTTAGATGCATATATATAATACAATAAACTTCAGCTGTGTAGGGTATAGAAGCGTCTGCATACCATAAACAATTTTGCATAATACTAGCTTAAATAGTTACTGCGATACAAGTGTTCAAGCAAAGATACAGGCGAACATGGCTAAAGCGAATAGTTGTAAAAAACATTCTTAATAGAAAATGCGTGAATAGATAAATGAAAAGTGAATGTAGTTAGTCTGGCATGTAAATAACGAAAGAAGAGTGAAGAAAATGATGTGAACATGGAGTAGAAATCGAGGAGACCATGAATGACAAGTGCAAATGAATTTAAAACAAAATGAGTAGTATATATATATATATATATATATAGCGAATATGTAGTGAAAGTGATTGACCTTAAGTTGAAAAATCGAAATACAAAAGCTATAGTTATACTATAATATTCTAGTGGATACATACATTATGTATGTCAATTTACTGACATATTTTGTGTTCAAAATTATGGGTAGCAACTACTTAAATCAATTGAAATCAAAATATTTAATATAAACTGCTTTAGCGAATACAAATAAAAAGCAAACAATCAAATAATTCAAATTATACTTAGTTCTCTTCTTATTCTTATTCGTTTTTTGCCTTTGCTTTTTTCTTTGCTGGCGGCTCTATTGAGCCTTTAATCTCCTGAAATTCCTCAAAGATTTCGGAGCCAGCAAGGCTCTCGTTCTCCTCGCCAGCCGTTGCATCGCCAATGAACTCAATATGTGTACTGCCATTGAGGCGTATGCAGCGTTTCTTTGATGTCGACGGCCCGTCGCTGGTTGAGTCCTCGTCAAGCAGATCGTCAGCATCCTCCTCCTCCATTTTAGACGGATCATCCTCAAGAAATATGCTGCCATTGTGCGCCTTGCGCACATGCACGTTAAGCTGCGTCGTCGAGCTGAAGGATTTGCTGCAGCCGCCGTCAAAAAAATCACGACAGGTATATCTGGAGCCGTGCACCCGTTGCATGTGATTCGATAAGCCCTGGCGACGTCCAAAGCGCTTATCGCAGATTTTGCAGTGGAACGCAAAGCGTTTGAAGTGCTGTCCCAAAACGTGCACAGAGAGCGACTTCTTGTTGCGCGTCGTGAAGCTGCACTGTTCGCAGCTGTAGGATTGTGTATGCAGCTGCGGATTTATTTATATTTATATAATTATGTCCAAATAAAATATATATATTCATCTCGACTCACCCGCTGATGCGCCTCCATTTCGCTTTTGTGATAGAATCCTTTTTGGCAGACACTGCACGAGTATCGCTTGTTGTTTGAGTGCACAACATTCATGTGGGTATCAAAATTCCTTCGATTCTTAACCACTTTAAGGCAAAGCGGACATTCAATGGACTCGTGCCAATAAGCGTGGTGACTTTTAAGTGCTTCATCATCCTTATAGGACGCCTTGCACAGCGGGCAAATCACATTATCTGCAAATAGAGTAAAGCAGTTATAAGCGTGTTTAACTTTAGAACTTTAGAATACATACTGTTGTTGTGACTGCGCGCCACATGCACTGAAAGCGACATTTTTGAGCGGCACACTTTCTGACAGAACTGACAGATCCATTCGTTATCTTTGGTCTTGGGCTCGTTTTTCTCGAGGCCATCGTGCGAACGTCGCTTGTGTGTGTACAGAGAATTCCAATTGATGTAAGCTTCAGTACAATCCTGCAGAGTTAATTACAATTATGTAAAAGTTGTATACTAAATGAAATAAATCTCAGCCTAACCTCATAATCACACATGTAATACAAACATATTTCGAGCTTGCGATGCGCCATATCCGTGCGCTGTTGCTGAAAGTTGCGCAAGTGATGACGATAGAATTTCATGTCGGTAAATTCCTTGTCACACGGCTGACAAAAGAATAAACCATCCTTGTGTACGCCCGAATCGCGATGTGCGCGCAAATCGCTCTTCTGCTTAAAGTACGCTGAGCAATATTCACAGACATACGCATCACGCAACAGTTCCACATAAACTTCCATGCCAAAGCACGCCGAATCCTCAGCCATGACGTGGGACTGCGGGAAAAGCGCAAGAGATTATTATTTATATGAATACGTTTGGTTAATTCACTAACTTACCATCATCTTCTCATTGTTCTCGCTGAGGAGTCCGCAATTGTTGCACACATGCACCTCGCGCTCTATAATCAGATGCGTCTTCATGTGCAGATTGTAGGTGGCCTCTGTGGCAAATTCGCGGTTGCACAGCTCGCAGCTGATGACGCTGCCATGTGCGGAGCGCTGAAAGAAATAACAAGGTTAATAAAATTAAATGATTCCCATAGAAAGCATCTTCAATTGCTATAACCCTTTTAGCACTCACCAGATGACTATTCAGACGACCGCGTGTCTCAAAATTCGAGCTGCATTCAGAGCAGCTGTAGGTGGTGCTGCTGACATTGGCGTGCGACTTGTTGTGCTCCATAAAGACGACGGGATCACGAAAGTTGCGATCACAGCTGCAAGTGCAAAGGGCAAGTTTAAAATACGAGCTTAACAGGCAAACACAAGACTCACAGGTCACAGAAGAGCGTGCCCTCGGGTTCGTGTGCATAGTACAAATGGTGAAACAAATCATCGATGTTCGTGTCCGCATAGCTGCACACAAAGCAGGCACGCGGCCTATGTCGCTCCAAATGAAATTGATTGTGGAAATTAAAGCTGTAATCGAATAAAACTAATTAGGTAAGACGGCCAAAAATGAGAGCTTTGCAAACTTGCCGTTTCCAGGAGGGAAACTCAAGGCCGCACATCTCACAATACAAGCGAATGCCGCGACGTTTCTTGATAACGTGAGCGCAGGAATGCTTGTTGTACTGCAATATGTTTGAGAAGGTCATGTTGCACTCGGGACAGCAGCCGTAAATAGGTATTCTAAGGGATTAACGTATGTATTAATCAAATTTTTTAAATAAATTGTAACTTGCTTACTCCGCAACTGGTGCATGCAGCACCACCAAATGCATTGCCAGCCATTTTCGTCCCTGCAACTCAGCGCCGCAACCCTCAATGGGACATTTGTAGCGTTCATTTGCCAGCTGATGGCGCTTTAAAATGTGACTGAAGAAATTCTCATATTTGGAGCACTTTAGCGAGCAATGACGGCAAACAACGTTCCAATCGAATTGCAAGGTCTCAAAGCTGGTCTTGACCACAGTCGACAAATACTCGTACAGATCGCCAATGTTATCAGCTGAGGATGAACGGAATGTAAATGGTATGTTTAATATGTGTGTTTGGTTTACTCACATTCTTTAATCAACACGAAATTGAAGGGCTCGACTTTAAATGATTCATCCTCGCTTTGACTTTCATTTTGTGACTGCAAAGTGGCGACTTTGTTTTTGCGCTCCACTTTGAAGTGACGCACATCCGAGTCCGAGGAACCGTCTGTGAAAAGAGCAGCGTAATATTATCGACTTGGATAGGCACATGGTGTGTTTATGGACTCACCATCGTGTTCTAGCAAAAACTCTAGCTCATCATTGTTTTCCTGTTCTTCCTCCTTTTGCTCGGCAGCTGCTGTTTGCTTCTCCAACTGCCGCACTGTGGCCGCTGCCTCGGCAAATTTATCATCGGCCCGCGTCTCCTCATCGTCGAGAATGTCGCGGATGAGTGCGCTTATCTGTTCCTGTTCAACGGGCGCATCACTCGCCTTGACCACTTTTTTCAATTTAATGGGCAAACGTTTTGGGGCTGCGCTTCGAGCTCTCGTCATGCGTAAGGCGACGGGTTCGGGAGCAGTGGCTGCAACAGCCGGTGTTAGCTTCACCGTTTTAACTGGCGCTGCCGACCTTTTCACTGCGGCAGACGTAATTTTTGGCGGCGGCGTCTGCTTTTTTGCGGGTTTTACATTCTTTTTGGTCGCAACTGGGGGCGGCGGCGGTGGAGGTAGGGGTTCCACAAGAGCGCCAGCCTCTTTGATCTTCTTTTTGGCCGCGTTGGCGGCATCCTGCTCGCGCTGCAGCTCGTCTATATCGAAGAATCGTATTAGCGTGTTTACGCATTCCTGGCACAGCAACTGCGAGTTTTGGGAATCGGGCTTGACAACGATTTGAAAATATTTGGCCAGCAGATCGGCGAGTTCAATTTCGATGCCCACTTCATCAAATATTTCCTGATATTGATGTTTTGAATTGTACACTCTGCAATGCAGGCAGCTAGGTCCATTCTCACTGTTTATTTTCGAATTTTCCGACATCTTAACTTTTTACACATAGCACGATGCACTGCCAAAGAACGAGCGTCAGCTGAACGATATGACATGCTTAGTGTTGTAAAATGCCTGCTGTTATCGGTACTCTTACCCAATGCCCTATACAAATTGAGAAAAACGGCATTTTTAGTGCTTTATTTAAAAATCTACAAAAATGTGCTAAATTTTGCTAAAAGTAATGCAGCATACGCAGTAAATGGTGCTGCCAACTCGTGCGTATTGTTGAGTGAAACGAATAAATGGGCACCAAATTTAACTGTTGACCCGCTTGAGCAATGCAAAATAGCTGTAGGAACAATTCACTATCTGCAAAGGATAAAATACGTTAATTGTGTAGTTAAATATTTGTCAGACGGTGCGTACAGATGCAAATGTAAGGGAGCTAAAGCTCTGTGAGTGATTTAAGGTGTGCATATGCAGCGGCTTATTGAAACGCAGCATCATAAGAAGGCTCATTTTGCGATTGACTCTGTTCCAAGAGGTCCACTCCGCGCTGTACAGTGCATGGGACAGCAGAGCACTCTGATAGGTCATCTCGTCAGCTGAATAGCATATAATAAAGATTTGCAGCAGCATCACAAACTGATACGAAGCCATCATGATCATAAAAGCAGTTTCCCGAGTGCGTATGGAAATGGCATAGAAATTCGAAACCAGAACCAAAACCGAGCAGAGCATCTGCACCGAACCGGGCACCTTAATGAAACCATCCACCAAATCCTTGAGCTGCACAATGCGTCCATAGTGAACGCAACAAGCGCGCAACTCCAGCGTAATCTGCTGATCATCCAGCGGCGTCTGAACTGGGCCCAAAGCCTGCAGCCGGGCCGCCAACATGGCCAGCTGCGTCTCCAGAAAATACAACAACGAACCGGAAATCGAGTCGAAGGCAATGTTCAGCCAGCAGGTGGGCATCAGCGACATCACCTGGTACAGATAGAGGCCGTAGTAGCAGCTGGAGCTGGCCAGGTTGCAGGGCTCGTACATGGACAGCGGCAGGGCGTTGTTGTCCACAAACCACTGGGTGACCAGGATCAGGCTAGCAGCCAGCACGGAACTGCAGGCATACAAATCGCGCCATTTGCCGGCTCGCTGCGCTCCTCGGCTATAAATCAGCGACTCCTGCGCGGATCTGGGCCGAAAGCACCAGGCATGCATGTCCTCGATGAGCTTGGCATGCTGCACATTCCTGAGCTTAATGCTCAGCAACTTGGACATGCAGGACACTTCGGTGGCGCACATAAAGAACACCTGAAGAATCACGCTCAGCTGATCGATGTTGGCCACCACGCGTATGGCGAAGAAGAGCAGCATGATGGACACAATGCCAAAGATGAGGCTGGAGCGCAACTGATGCCACATACGTTGCTGCCACGTGGCACTCGGATGCGTTTCCCACATGCCCAGCATAATGAAATACCAAACCTGATACTTATAGAAAGCAGCCGTGATTTCATTGTACGTCGCTTGATTCATGATTGCGATTTCAATTTAACTGAATTAGAAATTCTACCTTGCCGGCGGCTTTTATAGGCCTCGACTGACGCAAGGTCCTGCATTATAATGAGCTCTAATGAGCCCCTTATTAAGCTAAGCTACACTGCACAAAATGCACTCAAACTTACCGAACTGAACAAGGCCAAGTCAAAGGAATGGTTAGCATTAATCGTCCTGATGCGTATAGCCGAGTCCAGACGACGCATCAGCATCAGCATCAGACGTCGATTGCAGCGCTCCGAACCCACCCAATGGCATTTGTAGAGTTCATGGGACAGGCCCAAGCTGCGCTGGGTGAGCTCGCTAAATATATATATAAAAATAAATATTATAATTAAAAATCCCTTAAACTTACCCCGGGAAATAACATAGTATAAAAATCTGTATGAGCATACAATTTTGGTAGATAAAAATCTTCATAAACATCACCGCTTCATCAGATAACTGTAAAGTGATGTATAAATAAATAAACCCCTTTTCTTAGCCTGCCTCAACTCACCTGCGATAGGGCATAAAAATTGGCTGTTAAAACCAGCACCGAGCAGAAAATTTGCGATGAAATCGGTTTATAGACCAAAGTCTCGATATCAGCAGCCAATTGGACAATTTTCATATGATAGATAATGCAGTTTCTCAGCTGCTGCTGCATTTCTTCAGCATTCACCGTTTCGGCAGCAGCATTGCGACCAATGCGCTGCAGTCGCAGTGCCAAAATATCCAATTGGCCACAGACGAATATGAATAAGCCACAACTCAGCGAATCGAAGCAGATGTTGAGAAAGCAGCCCAAGGAGAGGGCAACGTATTGGTACAAGGACATCAGGATGAAGGCAACGGAGCCGCGCACACCGTGAAAAGGATCGTAGGCGGCCAGCGGCAACTCGGAATTATCGATTAAATACTGAGCGAGCAGCATTGTGGTCAAGGATATGATCGATAGAGTTGCATAGGAGTTGCGCACATTGCGACTCAGTTGGCGGGCGAGCAGAAAGACCCGTTGCTCCTCAGGGTCCTGTGGACAAAAATGTGCCTTGTGCATATTGCCAAACAGGCGCAGAAAAGCGACATTATTGAATCTGAAAGCAATCACCTGTAAATTGAATAAATAAGTCTAAAAATTCGATTCAATCTCTTATTAATCAAAGTTTACCTTTCCTGTGTACGCGATTAATGTGGCCAGCAAAAAGAAAGCCTTCACCATCTCATTCATATCATTTAGATTGAAGACAATATGCATAATTAATGACATATTAAAGAGCATTATCCAGAAGAAAATCACATGCCAAAAGTTTAGATGATACAGGACACGTTTCCATTGTCCTTCCTGCGGCCACACCGAGTAATAGCTGAGAAATTGCTTCTGCTTCTGGTAGAAAACGTCCACAGAACTATCAAAATTGAACTCCATTGCGGTGTAAACTTGGCCAATAACTGTTCTGGGTCTTGAGATGGCCAAAGCCTTTTAAAGGCTGCTGTCTGCGCATTGTGCAAACAATTAAAAACTCGTTAAGGATTTAATTGTTATTCAATATGCGACAACTTATAGGGTATACAAAAAGTGAGGCAACATTTTTTGCTTCTGCCTAAACAAAAGTAGTTAAAAGGGAGATTTTAAAATTCCTTAAAATCTGTTTAATTAAAGATATTAAAATATAGCTTGTTAAAAACTAGGTTCTAGTTAATCTTTTTTCGGAAAAATATTCATAATTATCCAACAATTTTGCGCAGTGTATGCGACTTAAAACTCATCCTTGGCTATTGTGTAATGAGCTGAGAACCGTTAAGTAAATATACTAAATTATTTAAGCCACATTTGTTATGGGCGAAGGACCTTTTGACTACATGAGCAAACTTTATGAAGTTAATAATTGTGCTGGCAAAAATGTAAATTAAAGTAACAACAATTTAAAAGAGAAATTTTTGGTTTCGTTATGAAAAAGTTAAGATAAAAAAATGCCTTAGGGAAAATGAAGGAAGCTAAGGGTATAATAAAATATAAAAGTGAATGAATATTTACCTAGCATTAATTAAATATAGTTACCAATGTTTATACTAGTATGGAAAATTATTGGGATCACAGCAATAAATGAAACCATCGTTGGGATTATCGGGCAGGCTAAGAGGACACGTAACGGCCTGGCAATCGGCAAGGACACTCGGTCGCTGTTTCTCGAATACGCTGTTATAGGAGAGAAACACATAGATGCCGTTGCCGTTGTCAAAGTCCCGAACAACCTTATAGATCCACAAAGGAACCGGCAACTTGGCGCCGGACAGGAAGGCGCAGCGATACTCCTGCTGTTCGTCCTGCAGGGTGAGCACCTCGAGGCCGCCGGTCTTAATGCGAAAGGGAGTTTGGACTCCCACCTGACTGCGCAGCCAGCGCTCAATTTTCTCCCAGTTGCCATCGTTGATGGTCTTGAACTGCGGCACAATGTTGATATAGCGAAATGTGCTCGACATTTGATCGCAGAACAGAAAGTCGGCGCTGGCCACCAAATGGCCACTATTGATGACCAGTTCACCGGCTCTTATATACCCTTGGCTGTTGCCGTATATATATCTAAATGCATCGTGCATGTTGTGCTTCATATAGGCAGCTGCCTCCGCGGGCGTGACTATCTGATCTGTCAGGAATTCGACATTAGGTCGCTTGGCAACTGTGGCAAAGGATTTCGATTAAAGCTAAAATATTGGGCAGACATTTCTTACAGTAGCTCTTGTAGTAGACATCACTTTGGGCGTACAGCACACGCCCATTTTTGGTATCATAGCAGGAGCGAAACAGCTCCAGCTGCTGTCCCCCAATCCAATAGCCCACTATGAAGAGCGTCTCAGGACACGCCGCGTCGCGACCCTTTTGAACAGTTGGTTGCATTGGCGAGCCACATCTCATGGGCAGCTCCACCGTAAACCGACCATTATCCTGGCACTCGGTTTCCAGCACATCCTTCGCGTCGCACAACATGTAAAGCCTCATCCCGCTGGCCACCTGCTCTGTACGCAGCAGTTGATAGGCTCCACTCGCATCGCGATACGTGAATATCCTGTTTGTGTTCTCCACCATGTACCGACTTATTTTGCAGTCGCCTTGAATGCCTGACTCAACAGTTTTGTATATAGTTCATATTCCATACCAACAACATACTCATCATTTACCCAGCACGCCAAGCAGCACTAATAAAATGACGCTCCAATATTTCATTTTTAGTATACTCTTTGCTTAATTTTGATTACTAAACTTGTTTCTAAAAAATTAAAAAAAAAAAAACTTAATTTGTATAATTGCTGTACTGAAATTTATGGGGATTTCCCCAATTCTGAAATTTTTAACTTTTCCGATCGAAGTAGACAGCATTTAAAATGTCATCTAGGTAACAAATATGGTTACATCCTAATAAATGCACCATATTTGGAACCTGTCACACAACATTTGTAAAAGACTACCAATAACCAACTCTTATTATTATTATTACAGATTATTGAGTATACTGTTTTTAGTTTTAACCTTAAATTATTATTTTTATTATTTCACTTTTCCCAGATAAATATTTAAAACATTTTTGTTTTTGCTTTTTTGACAGTCCACTCTTGGATAACACTTTATTGCTTCTATCACATACAATGGATAAGCTTTGTTAAAAGAATAGATGTTGCTTGGTTGTTAGCTGAATTCTCATCCGACATTTGTTGTTAAATGTTCGATTATCGTGGTACTGTTCTTTGTTGTTGTAATTATCGACTTTTAATAAATGTGTATGCTAAACATAATCTTTTTTTTGTTATATTTTTTTCTATTTTTTTTCTACTTCAATTGCTTGCAAATTTGCTTTATATATATATATATCGTTGCTATATAAATTTATGTGGTATATGGTATATATATATATATATATATTAAACAAATATATAAACGTTTTAAACGTAGGGGTAAAATAAAAAAGCTTACAACATAAAACATGCAGCATAAGAAAATTAAGAAATGAAAAAATGAAAAATGTAAATGTTACAAAACATAATAATTAAAAAAGAGTTTGTGATAAGGTGGATGTTAAAAACGGATATACCAAATTCTAATATCTTGCACTAGACGGTTAATAGTGGGGATTTTGTGTTGTATTGCAAATGTGGCTACTTGTTCAAAATTGCTGCGCGAAATCTCATACAAATTGAAACTTATATAGAAACGTGGTCATATATCTGTTAATGGGTGTAATACGCGTGGGTTATTCGTTACAATTGATAGAGTTAGTTATAAATGCTAAAAACTATACTTTTGTCTCCTGGTTTTCCTTAGAACAGGCAATAAACAAACGCAATTCTACAACTAACACATTACGATAAGCAACTATTTTTAATTGTTATCCTGCTTGTTGATCAACTTCAATATAACTTTGCCGCCCTGCACGTCCAGAGCATAGAGACTGCCGTCCTTGACCTCATTGTTGAGCACCTCATCGGTGACGCTGACATGGACGCCCGAAGGACCCGAAATGTAAACACAACACTTGTTCACATCGTTGAAAATGTTCGAGCCACTGCCCGAGTACTTTGAATGCATGCCCCAATTGTTGTACAGAGCCGCAGCGGCGGCTGCTGCTGCAGCTGCCACGCCGCCATTCTCCAGATTGGCCGCCGAGGAGCCGCCCTTGGCCATGAACTCATAGAAACCGGGCAGCTTGTAGACCTTCTGCTGCAACTCCTTGGCCGTGTTCGATAGTAAGTAGATGGCGTTGTAGCTGTAGCCATCCATGCTGGCGTAGAGGGTGAGACGTGGTGTAATCGTTCTAAAAGCGAGGTGTAAACAATTAGCGAGTGGATTAACATTAGCTGAAAGAGTGGGCTGATTATCAGCTTGTGTCATTCGAGCGTATCTCGTGCCCCACTGTTTCAATGATCGAACTTACTTGGCGCGCAGAATATTGAACATGCGTATGCCATCGGCCAGTCCACAGATTTGTATAAGATCCTCCTTCGACATGCTAAATATACAAAAACGTGAGAATAGGGGAATAAGCTTTCGAAAGCACGCTCTTTATAGCTTACCGCATGATATCCGCTCCCGAGAAATGGGCAAATGTGGCGAGATAGGCCGTCAGACGATGGTTTGTCAGCCATTGTGTCACTTGTGCGGGCGTTGATTCTGGCATTATGTTCTGATTCTGCTGATGCACACGAACAAAAGATGCAACAAAAAGAGTACAAATTAAATTATGCTAGAGTGTATATATATATATATAAATTGTATGCATACATAATCATCCATATCCGCTGGCACATGCTGCGGCGATACCATATTTGTGGCATCCATTAGTTTCAATGTTGGCGAATTTGTTGATGTCACTGAATTGATCGCAATTGGGCTGCTGCTGGCCGCCGGTGATGCGCTGCTGGCTGTAAATGGCAGCATTCCATCATATTTTGGTATATGCACCGGCGAATTGGGCCACAATTTCATACTGTAATTAAAAAATACAACAAATATTATTATGATAATTGTATTATTTATTAATTGTGTTCATTACAAATTCGATGTTGTCTGGCGTGTTGATAAGCTTTGTTGTGGCAACGACAGGCGTGATCCTTTAGATACAAGCGCATGTTCACGAATGCCGCGAACGGGCCAACAGCAAAACAAGCCAACAGATGCACAGATTTCACACACACAGAGACACTCTTATGTTTATATATAAAACAAGAAAATTGAGTTAGGTGCGTCTGGCCGAGTATAAAATACCCTAGTTAAAATATAAAAGATTTGTATGCAATCAAAAGTTTTTCTTTTTGAGAATTTCTTTTTATGAATAACAGTCCTATTATAAAAAGAGTTTAATTATGTGTAAAAGGCTTAGAAAACTTGAGTTCAGCCAAATTTGGTAAATATATATGATAAAAATCGTAGTTTTTCTATTCAAAAACTTTGTTTTAAACCGATATAGTATAAAAATCAATAGCGTATATCTAACATATAAAGGTAGAAGGAAGTATCTATGTATTTTACACACTGCATGCCAAATTCAAAATACCCTCTACTCGTATAAAAAAGCAGCCACTTCACAATTTGGCTCTCTTTCCTGTCTGGCTCTCTTTTAGTACTTATTATGCTTAATGCTCTCTGTCAGCATTGGCATTTTTTAAAGCATATAGATAAATATATATATATAAATATATATGTACATATATGCATTGATATCCGATATGTTTTTGTTGTGGTTGATTAGTTCTCTTATAAATCGATTCAACCAGCCAAACATAATTAATATTTTACTTATGATCTTCTCCTTTTCGGCTTTGTAAGCTTTTGCTGATGGAGAAATTATTTCGCTTGACCAACTTAATTATCCAGAGAGGTAATCTTTCTAAGACGCCATATGGTTTATTTTTTTTTAGACTTTGAATATAAAATTACGTTGGTAAACAGTTTTAAATACCCCCCTTTAAACGACAGCCACTTCACAAGAGGCCCTTTTTTCTGCTTAAGTGATCAATAAAAGTTTACAACTAGTTACAATAAGAATTCTTGTCGCTACAATCAGAATTATAGACTAGGATATACCCTGTTTTCAGATGATATAAATACTTCAAAATATATCATTTTTATTATTAGATCAGTTTAAAAAAACCCTTTTTCAATGTTATTAATTATTTGTTATATATTATATATAGTAAATTTCCTTTATTTTTTTATATTTTTTTTATTTGAGTTTCATAGCTGTGCTTTTTTGAATTGAATATAAAATAACCAACTGTTTTGTTTACCAAACGAATATGCTCCAAATGAATTATCATACTAGGCATTATAACCGGTTGAAAGCTATACATTTCTACACTATAAATAGCTACAAATGTATGTTATTCGTGTTGATTTGCAGGCATAGCAAGACCGGTTCGTTGAAACCTACCGAGAGATAAACAATTACAGGGAATCCAGAAAATATAACGCTCTTAATACAAACACTCTTATCATAACAAGAGAAACGCCCTGAGATCCTGTAGTAAGAGAGAGACAGAGAGGGAGAGAAAGAGAGGAGTGCAAAGAGAGCCCCAACAAAAACTCGTTTCCGGTCTAAAGATTTTATTGCTCAGCGATCAATAAATCTCAAAACATACATTCGCAAATAAAAAAAAAATATTTCAAAATAGCTGAATTGAATTAAGTACAAAAAGTTGTAGGAGAAAACATTTATAAGCACTGTAAAGTGCTCTTTGAACTAAGTAAACAAATACTTATATTATATATGGAAATGATTGAAAGGCATGAAAAAAATATATGTATACATATATATATACGTATAATTGTAGCTGGGAAAAACTTGAACTTGGACTGGGCTATGGCTATAAAGCTTACATGAAACAGCTCAAAAACAAACCAAACCTCGTATTTATCTGTAAAACTGTCGTTCATAATTCATAGGAAATACCCTAGAATAAATCAAATGCCAAATTATAGGGCAGACATATACAACCCCATAAATATAAATCTTACAACGCAAACAAAAACAAGTTTGACAAAACAAATAAGGGAATATATAGAAATGTTTGAGAAATGCGCAAAATAATTTAGAAACTAGTGCCAATTGATAGATCGCTGGATTTGGATCGATTGAGCTGAAGAACAACAAAATAATTGTATTAATTAAGCTAGACATGTGAACTGATCGATCAATTGATCGATCGTGTAACTCAAATAGGAAAAAAAACTAGATCTTAAGCAATTAAATACGAAGGAATGGGGCATATATAGCTAAGGGTGTGGTTTATCTTAAAAAATTGATTGAAGAAAGTCTACTAAAAGAAGGAAACTATTGAAATCAATTTTATACTAACTAAATTAAGAGTATTTTTATTTGTGCTAGTTATTTGTTTTTTAATCTAAGAACATCTGGATATAGAAAAAGATCCAACAAAGACTGTGTTTACTATCTTCTACTAAACTAACCCGGAACAAACATTTGGAAATACACAAACAAAATTAAAAAGATAGTTCACTATACAACTCTACAATTTAAATATATTTTAAATACAAATAAAGTACTTACTATTCGGGGCTATAGCAGCCCGTTGTGGTCGCTGGCGTCACCAGATCCAGGGATATATCATTCATAATGGTGCACTCGTAGCTGGGCTGAAACTTATCCTGCTCGGATTGCGGACGCTTTTGTATCTTTTCGCGATCCTGTTTGTGCTTGCGATCGGCGCCTTTTAGCTTGAAGACCTAGAAAAAAGTTTATTGTAATTGTTGTTTTTGCTGGTGCCACAATTTGTGGCACTTACCTTGATCTGACAGGCAGCTGCATGCACCGCCTGTTTGCCATTGAGTGCGGCCAGGCCGGCAATGGAGCCGCTGCTGGCATTGCCAAGAGCCGTCCGATTGTCCGCAATGCCGGGCGAAGTGCTTGCTGCTGGATTGTTGTTATTATTGTTGTTGATAGTTGTTGTATTGCTCGTGTTGTTGTTGCTGTTGTTGTTGTTGCTAGTTGTTGTATTGCCAGTGGCACCGTTGCTGTTGTTGCTGCTGCTGCTGCTACTGTTGCTGCTGCTGCTCGAGCTGCTGTTGCCGCTGCCGCTGTTTGTTGTTGAGTTTTCTATATAGGTTTCAATTTGTAGTCGAAATGGTACACCCTTTTCTCCACCGTGCTTCTTTGGTGTAAACTCGGTTGAAATGCAATTGACCTTGATGTAAACACCGACCTCCTTCAACGGATCCCAAAATATCTCGACCGTATTCAATGCATTCGAACTCAATGGCTGCGACACATGGCACAGTCCATACGACAATGGCACATCCACCTCAATGATCCGATCGCCAGGACGAGATGCCTGCCATTGTTGCATCTGCTCGCGTTCCATAAACTGCAAACGACGCTCGTGGAAACAGATTTTGATAACGCTCTGCAAAATGAAAAAGAAAAATTGCACAAAGCAAGTGCAAAGTTCAATTAACGAAATGTTATTTGAAGAGATATGAAAATGGGATAGCTGAAGTTTATATACGCTTGCCAGACCTATCTAGCCATTATATATCTATATACCTCGGAGAAATAAGTATATGTGCATTGATATTATTTAAAACAAAAATGCTAAGAACATAGAGAATGTTTTGGATTTTTTTTATGTAGTACATATAGTACATATTAACAAAAAAATAACAATATTATTTTCATAGGCTTAAAGGATCGAAAAATATTTAGTGAAAAATATTTAGTGAAAAAGTTTAAATTCATATGAAATAAGTATATGTGCATAGTAAGTGAAAATTAAAAATACTAATGAAATAATTTTTTTAGATTTTTTATATATATTATAGCAACACTATAAAAAATATCATTTCTGTCAGAGCCATATTTTTAGGTACCTACATTAATGTTAATGTAATTTTAGATTTACTAACGCAATGAAGCTTATAATTGCTTAGCTTGATTTAGATGGGGTTAAAAACAAAACAAGTTTTTCATACATAAACTCTATTTTAGACTGATTACTAATATGGAAGCATTTTCAAATGAATCTGCAAAGCCTTTTATAAAAATAGCCAAAAAAAAAAGCTATAAATATTAATGTTTAAAAAATACAAATTGCTTGACAAAATCATAGAAACCCTTTAGCAAGGGTATTACAAAGAAGAAGAGCAAAATAAGCAGAAGAAGCCAGTCTTTAAGCTATTTGAGCTTCTCTGATTGCCACATGAGACATTGCCTCAAGTTGTTTTGCGTACAAATTAAGTTTAATTGGGGCATATTAAAATCAATTAACATGCACACAGACATATAACTTTAATATTTCAATATAAGCACATAACTGTCCTCAGTAACAACAACAATCATCTGTTGTCAACGAGCACTCACACACACACACACACACACACAGTTTATAGTCTTAATAGAAACAACCATAACAATAACTCAGTCAATTTAAACTAAATTTTTTCCTCTTTTTTTGCAAATTAGTTTGAACTCAACGCATGTATGCTCAGCGAGTGCAAGCGAGAGCGGCAGGGAAAGAGTGAGATAGCGAATGCTTGACAACTGAATGACAGTTAAAGCTTGCAGACACTTTTGATTCAAATACTTATCCATAGTGTGTTATGCGATCTGCGACATTTGACTCACCTTCAAAATCTTATCACGATAAAAAGATAAATCGCCAATTTTCTTCAATTTGATCTCATAGCTTTGGCCCTGATTTAGATAGGTCAACGTCTCCTCATTGTTCTTGGTCGCAATTGAGGTGGCCGCTGCCAAAATGTACTGAAATCTGCAAAATATATTAAAAAAGATTATATTAATTAAATATAAAAAGAATATACATAAGCTACAAGCTTAAAATAAATTGTTAAATATCTTTACTCTGCAAATAATAAAGATATCTTCAAGATATAGATACCTTCAGAAAGGTTAAATGTTCTAGACGATATCAATGATGTGACTTTTAGATAAGAAAGATTTTCTTTGCTTGCTCTTCAGAGTTATAATTAGATACATGAATGAATGTAAAGAAGCTTAATCTACATACTTCAAATTATCTGCTAAGTCAAAGAGTAAACACATTAAAAAAACGCTTAACTTATCTACTCTATATATATATATATATATATATATTTGTTATACTAGATGTTGTCCGGCGTTGTCCGGCTTATCTACTTACTTATGATCCTCGGCATGTGAAGCACCAGCGGACGAGCTGGGCTCAATTTTGGCTGCCTCGACAATGCTCAGCTGCTGCTGCAGTCCAGAGCCTGCTGCAAATAATTAGTTTAGATATAGATAAATTTAGTTAAATTTCGTTTTTTACTTACGCGCTTGTGGAAAGACCTCGTTGCCCGTGGCAGCTCTGGTTTTCTCAGCAGTTGCTGCATTTCCGTTCAGTTCAAAATCCGTTGCGGCAGCTGGCGAGCCTTGCGGCGAGCCGCAGCCACACACAATGCCGGCGTTCAACTCATGCTTGCCACCTGTTGCAGCAACGGCGCCTAGCGACTCCTGTGCCCCGTGTCCCGTGCGCTGCGGCGAATGATTGGCCTCGCCCAATGGCGACTTATCGATCTTGCCAATGTTAACCAAAGCAACGGAGCTGCTGCTGTTGTTGCTGTCCAAGGGTAGCTTTGTATTCGGTTTGAGCTGCTCGGTTTGCGGCTCTTGTTTGAGTGCCGTCAGGCTCGGGGAGAACGATAAAAAGTTCTCACTGCAAAAAAATAGTTGACCACAAAGTTTTTATTTATTTATTAAGTCCTTCACTCACTTGTTCAAATATGAGTTGCTATTAAACTCGGCGTTCAGATCGAAACCAATATCGTCGCTCCAGCTGCTGCGACCTGCAAAAGAGTCAAAGAGCCAAATATAAGAGAGTATAGAGAATATTGCTTATTAGTTTAGTTTATTTATATAGATAAGCAAAGAGGCCTATTGCCCATAAATTTGTTGAACAAATGTTATCCCATTTCTGTTTCTATGTGACGTCAATTGATTTTGTTTAGCTATCAATTGAAGCAACGTATTTTTTTTTTTTAGGCGTCTGGCGTTAAAAATAATTTATGATATATATAATCGAATACTAATAATATTGCTGAAACACATAAACTAATTCTCTCTCTCTCTCTCGGTTTTCTTTCCGCATATTTTAACATTCGAGCTTAATTAAAACAATTGTGAAAAATGTACAATGATTAACAATCTTTTGCTTTCCTCAACAAATTCCACTCAGTTGAGACTTTATTAAAGATACAGATCTAGATTTTAAATATGTACAAAAATTGTGCATATGAATTTAGATTTCTTTAAACGAGAATAAGATCCATAATTTTAAATTTAGGTCAATTAGTTCATTGTCTAGTGACGCACATGATTAATTATTTGTGGAAGTTACGTGAAGCACGTTTAGTTCAGATATTGCCTATCTGCGTTATGATTACTATCGATATACCCTGTAATCAGTTTGAGTACAAAAATTTAATTGATTTATATAAGAGTCTATTTAACCGCATATTACAGGGTACTTTTAGAGTACACAAAAGTTAATTAAACAAATACTTTGATATATATCTCTCATTTGACTGTTCACACGGCTTGTTAATTTGTCAACTATATTTACATATATAAATGTAGAGGGAAATTGTTTTTTACAGTAATTGCTCAAATGACAGTCCATAGAATTTCAAGAGCACAAAACCGAACCAGGCCCAAATAATAGAAATTAAGGCTAGCCTAGGTCGCAAAACAAATAAAAAGCCATTTGGCGTTATATTTTTCGTTATATAAGTCAAATGGAAAATACTAAATAAAAATATACTCTATAAAAGCTGTAAACCTTTTGTGCACTTAATTATTATTTGCCGTTAGAGGAACACAAAAAAATTAATTAAGCCTTTTTGTCAGCGGCTAATTGCGAAAAACTTTTTCCTAAAAACTAATGAGTCGAAAAGTTTTCAGTAAAATTCAGTTGTTTTAACTAAAAATGAAATTGCTTTAATTGCGGGTTTCTACAAAACGCCGTCAATTTTGTCGCCTTATCTGCCGGCAATTGTCGTGTTGATATCACAGTTCCTGATAAGCCATCACGAGTACCGCGATAGGCCCCCACTAGCTTAGTGTATAAACAAAAAAATAAAAAAAGAGTTAAAATTATATGGCAATGTCTCCGGGCACATGTCTACATATATCTGTATCAGCATTTATTGTTGTTGTAGCTGTAATTAGGCCAATGGCAATATTTGTTGCTGGGCTTTTGCGTGATTTTGGCAGCTGAATTTTAGAAATATTATTTCTCAGTCTGTCTATATGTTTAATTTAAATTTCTTTGTGGGCGTGTTTGGAAAATTTTCAAGCTTCTTTTTTTTTTAAATTTAAGCATTATAAAATTATATATTTTAATTGCATATCAACACAGCTTGTTCTATTCTTACAGTGCTTAATTAATTAACATCACGTCTTGCATGTATGTGTTAAGTTAATCAAAGAAATTAACTGACATATTATAAAAAAATGGAAAAAAAAGTATTTAGAGTAATCTTTGATTTGAAGCTGTGAATGAAATTGCTTTAATTGTGTCAATTTATAGAATTATATTGAGCTTTTTAACTATGTTTGAATTATGGAAGCTTGGCAGCTGCCTTAGAAAATAATAACTTCCTAATACAACAATTTATAGTTTTATTTTTATAAATAAATGTTTTAAAAATTTCTGTAAAAATTATTTAATATATTTCTTACTTTTATGAGGACTACAAAAATAATTAAATTTTAAATGTTAGCTCACGATATGGGCAATAAAAATCGATTTTATGACAAGCGCACACACAACTGAGAGCACGTATAGCTCATAGATATATTGATTAATTAGCAAATATAAATTTTTGTTTATAAAACAATTAGCACATGCGCCTTGGCATCGAAGTTGTTATAAGTGCATGATACATTAAAATAAGAGCAAGCTATAGGCTCGATAGATTTAATACAATGGAAATTCTTCAGCTGTGGATGTTGTTAAGTAGAAGAAGAAAACCTCATTCTTATTAAATCGATTCGAATATATATCCGCCCGGTAATTAAGATCGCCATCAAATCGCACGTTATCCAAAAACCGGTTGCCGATTGTTGTTAATTTGTGTTTTAGACATTTGGCCAGAAACTTCGGCGAACTGGATGATATTATTTTGGCCATAACTTTTTGAATGCCAAGGCATTTGGAACTGTAAAACCAATGCCAAAAACTGTGCAACATGTTTAAATAGATTCAAGTGCCAATTTGAATGCTTCAAACATGATTGGCACAAAAGGGGTTTAAAAATAAAATAATATTTTTAAATAGTGTATTTTAGTAAAACTAAATTCTTTGTATTTTCTTAGTGTTATATCATTTGCTCAACTATTTTTATATTTCAATTATATGGTTTTGAAAAGGAGAGTTTTCTGGTAGCTCAACAATATTTAATATAATTTATTGTGTTCAAAAGCAAAAGGAAAAAACCCCAAAATATAATAAGTAACAAATATTATATAGAGCTTGTTAAACTGATCAAAGCCGAAGATAACTTTTTAAACACAGCTGTAAGCATGATTGAATTTAAATAAACTAAAACTAAAAAACATATTATATTTGTTTCTTTGAAATGCTAATGCGCTTTAAGCCGAGACAAAGTAAAACTTTTCCATTAATTAGATATGCTTGATTTCTCACCTGAATGCTTTTCGCGTTTGTGTTTATCTTTCTCGTGGTGTGCCACCTTGTTGGGTATATCGCCAGATTGTTGTGTTGTCGGTGAATTTTCACTTTGACCGATATCCAATGAGTCCCAATCCATTCGTCTTTTGCGTGAGCCACTGTCTGAATAAATTGTCCGTACGTCGATTATTTGCGGTCCCGGCGAATCCTTGGACTGTCCGTCTGCAGCGAGACGAACCGAAACGAATCGAAACGTATCGATTAGCCATTAGCGAATGCGTTAGCTTGATTTTCTTGGATGATGGTACGATGAATTTTTGAATATTTTTATCGGACAGCGATGAGTTTTGTGGATACATATGTATATAGCCTGACTATTTTTTGTTTAGATTTCTTCTTACCTGTCCAAGATTCTTCAGAGTTTGGTGGTGAGTCAACAAAGTTAATCACTTGCTCATAATCCGATCCAATATGCTGATGATGATAGCCGCTTATGAAATGACGATTTTGGATCTATAAAAAAATAGAGAAAGAAAAGCGACATTTATTTAGAATCTTTTACATGCAGTCGGCCTTTGGATTTACTTTTCGAAAACTGAACTTTTGTGTTTTATTTTAGAATTTCTCTAGCACGTTGTTCAATTGAAATGTCTAGTGTTTGCCAGTCGAGGCATTGCCTCAACCTCAGCCTCAGTCGCAGTCGCAGCCTCAGTCGCATTATCACTCGATGCTACCTAAAATGGAATAGGGGTCCTAAACCTTGCTGATAATAAATGCTCTACTAAATGGATGTGAGAGAATTGTTGTGCCTATCAAACACTCAATTCTCATGTCTTTGTATGTGTGTGTGTGTACACTGTACATCAACATGTTTTTTTTGTTTTGTTTGTTTGTTTTGTTTTGAGTATAAAGTGAGAGTAAAGAAAATCGGAAAGTCACACATTTCTAGAATCGATTTATTGCAATTTGCTCTATATACGGGTTAAGTACTTGAGATTTCATTTGTTTACGTCGACAACTTGGTGGAATTCAATTTTGTTGCGTTCTCAAAAGATAAGCGAGTTGTGTAAATAAAAAGCTGAAGAGACGCGACCTGTTAAATGTGATTCGTTAATTTCCCTTATGAAAGAAAGTTGAGAAGAGCATTTATTCCAGAAAAAAAGATATATACAAATAAAGAACCAACTAAAGTCTAATAAATTGACTTTGGTTACGTAACATTTTCGCATACGATGTAAGCACCTTGTTTGTCTATTTACCTGTCTGTGGCAGTCAATTTGTTATATGATACCGATTCTATTCTAATTTGAAGTATTTACACACACACACATACACATTCATACTCTTTCCCTCGATTTGTATATACTTAAGTTCCAATTAAGGGTGGCACAACAAAGAAATATTGAAATATGCTATCAAATAAATATAAAACTTATACATGTTTGATGTAGTGTATTTTTTTTTATGCGGGCAACTAATAAATATCAAATTCACTTGTATAAATATTGTTTTAATTATAGTGTAAGCAAACAAGCAAACACTTTTTATATTTGCTTTTTGTTGGGGTAGTAACTTGGTTGGATTGGATTGACAGAGGTACAAGTTATAGAAGCTGACTTTATAATTGATTTCATTAGCCTAAGGTTTGAACCCCCAATTCAAACTTTTATTTAATTTACCCTAAACCCTTATCATGTATTCACAAGTTCTTAGCAATCTTTTTTTTTGGCTTACCTGATTAAGATTTTCACCGTTGGTCTGGTGCGTATGAATGTTGTTGTTGTTGTTATTGGTATTGTGGTTGTTGTTATTATTGTTGTTATTATTATTATTATTCTGATACTGATTATGGTTTCGATTCAAATTGTTATTGAATTCCATTTGGTCGAAATCGTTGAAAATGCTTAAATCAAATTTCGTTGAAATCCGCGATGTTTGCAGTTGTTGTTGTTGTTCTTGTTGTGATGGTAAATGAATATGTTGCTGCTGTTGTTGTTGATGTTGTTGTTGTTGTTGTTGCAATGAATATTGTGGATCAAAAATGCTTTGTAAATCCAACAGGCCGGAATTTTGCGATAGAAACGAAAGCGCCATTCGGTATAAAAAGCAAACTTCCTTTTCAAATTCTGCTCTTTACTTTTTTCACAATGTTTATTACGAAATTTTATTTGTTATAGGTATTTTAAAAAAAAAAATTAAATTGTCCACAAATACCGTTAATACGCACTCCTTTTGATTTTTAAGAAACACGGTGTTTTTTAGGGTGTCACCAAACACGAGCTTTCGCGGGCAATTTTGTCAAGTTTTTGCAGCCGCCTTATAAATTATATATATTTTATAGTAATATATATTTTGTAAAATATGTTGTTGTAAGCAACAAAAAGATATTTACGTTTATTCGAAGTAGAAATAAGTTTTAGTTTTTTCTATGTTTAGGTCAACATTTTGTAATATTTTTTTTAAATGTCTACGAAGAAGAAAAATAAAGGCACTTTTTTGTTGATATTTTTTATGTTTTTTGATTTTTTTCTTTTCTTAGCACAGCACTTAGATTTTGGATACAACTAACAACCAAATAATATCTATAGTTTTTTTTTTTTTTGTTTTGTTTTAACAAATTTTCTTTGTAACTATATTTACGTTGAATTGATAAAAAATTCGTTGTGCGTTCTGCGGGCGGGCGGGGGATGCCTTGACGAAATTAAAAGAGCACAAAAAACGAATTGTATAGTTTCTTGATCCCAGTTGTCTCACGCTGACGATGGCTGCGCAGTAGTGTATTTTCAATTTTTAACAGCATTTTGTTCCGGAGATACATATAGCTTGATTGCGATTGATATTCATTTGACATGCGTTGCAGTCGTATTTCAGATTTCTCCATTTATCGTTAAGTTTCTTTACTCGCTGGCAATGCACAAAAGTTAGAAAAGCAGCTTTGACTTTTGTTTTAATTTTTTAAACCGTTAACGGTTGCTCCTTCTTTCTATTTGCTTAAGAAAAAAGGCACGTTTTCTTAATCCACTTAAAATTTTATTTAAAATTTGTTTGTTGTTTTTGTTTTTAGCGCTCGTCTCCTTTTTAGGGGGCTTTTTAAACCGCTGTCAGATTGCTACGGACATTCTAGCGGTATTGTATTGAAACCTTTGCGTGAATATAACTGTATATAAAGCAGTTGCGTGGTTTATTCTCTCTCTCGCTTCAACTAGTTGTCGCTTTGGTTTTTTTTTCCAACGTGAGCTTTGTTTTATTTTTCTGTGTGGCACGCTGTCAGATATTTGACATTCTAATTTAGCACTTATACGATTTCGCTTTATATTGTTTCTTGACTTTGTGTCAGTTTTCTGTTTTTACCAAAAAAAAAATTATCTTTTCTTGGTGAGGTTTTTATGTTGCTGCAGTTAGGACACTGTCACAAGGCGCACATTATAAGACCAGGAGGTTTTACAATTAGATAGTGTTATTTATCAGTTTAATCAATCAAATTTTGCATTTGTTTTGTGGCTTTTTACAATACTGGGCTTGAGAGCACTTTTGGGCACTTGTTTTTAGTTAACACCAAATTATTTGTCACGTTAAGCACGATTATTTATTTTTAGTATATTTTTTATATATTTATTTTTGATATTTTTAGTAGCTTTTACTTGAGACACCCTGAGGCACAACTATTCCAGACGCGTTACAGATTTATTCTGTTTAGTCGCTGTGTGTGAAAATCGCTGCAGAGCTTTGCTAATATTTTTTTGTTCCCTTTTCTGTTTTGTTGTTTTTGCTGCTTCAAGTTTAATCGCTGCTCACATAGACGAGAGAGTATCGCCGTTGTCGTTGTGTGTGTGTTATTTATAGAAGCCGTTGGCTGTCTCTCTCGTTATATGCGTGTGTGTGCGTTGGTTGAGTGCTCCAAACTGATAAAGTTTTGAAAGCCTTCTTCAGGTTTGTATGCGTGTTGTTTTTGTTGTCCGGTTATGTGTGAAGTGTTATATATATTTTTTGTTGCTTGTATTAAGTTTTTAATTAGAGCCTTTTTTTAGGTTTTACACACGCAGTTTTTTTTAGTGTTTCGAAACTGGTTTTCGAGCTGCAGCGCTAATTATTAAAATTTGCATCGAATTAACAATCGAATATTTGTTTGTTTATTTTATCGATCAGATTTTTTTTATTTGCGCGCAATTTGAATATTTCTTTGAGTTATATATTTTTTCTTTTCTTCTTTTAACAGAGGTTCATTAACTTTGTTTTATTTTTGGTTGTTGCCAATTTAAATACGTTCTTAACTATTTTAATTATTTTGTTTTATGCCGGTTTATTTGTGATTTGGCGCTATAGGAGCACTTTTAATCCGACGAAGCGAGGCTTCGAAAAGCCCAAAGAGACGAGCATTTTGTGTGGCCAGAACCTTGGTCGAGCGGCAACCAACACGGACACGAGGTTTAAATATCAATGAGTTGTGTGAATATTCGCCGTTAGCGGGAAACTACAGATACAGTTTCAGTTTCAGTTCCCGAATTCAAATCCCCAGACTCAAAGCGCAAACCGAACGCGAGCCGACGACGACAGCGACAACGACGATGATCAGTGGCAGAGAAGAAATAACAAAAAAAACCACAACTTGTGATTACGACGGACACGGGACGATGAGAGATTGCGACTGCGACTGCGGCGACGGCTGCTGCGGCTGCTGATTGTTGATCAAGTTGATTGTTGGTTGGATGCTGCCGCGACTGCGACGGCTCTGCTGACGCTGACGTTTGCTGCTTTCCTAATTGACAACAATGTGCGCGCGCTGCGCTCGATTATTTTTTTTATATTGTTGTTGTTGCTCTTTCAAATTGAAAAGGGCTTTGTTGTTGTCGCTGCTGCTGCACTGCTCTCAGCTGTTTTGCACGTTTTCTTATCTGCTGTTGTTTTGATTACAGTTGCAGTCGTCTTCTTTTGTTTTATTTTTTTTTTATATTATTTCTTTGTGCTTTGCATTTATCAAACGCTTTATTTCACTTGCACCCGCGCACTGTTACTCGAGACAATGCTGACACTCGCTTGACTTACGGCTGCTGCGTTTCACTGTGAATGTCGTCTCGCGCGACACAATAACAAATTAATTATTTCAAATAGAGCGAAATTTTCCTCGATTTATGTTGATTGCGCGCGATGTGTGCTTGCAATTGAATCCAATTCAATAGGCTTTAATGCGTATGCTTATATATTTGCACTGACCGATGTGTGTGTGAGCTGTCCACTCAGAAGCTTTCAATGGCTGCCGTTGGCTACTATTGTTGTTGTTGTTTGTAGTTGTTGTTCGCACTTTTGCTGCGCGCGTCGATGACGTATTTTGGCACGCACACGTAATAAAGGTAAGGGAAAAATTGGGAGAGTCTGCAAAATAGCACAAACACGGCGTTTTGGGGCTGCGGCGGCGTCGTCGCTGTCGCTTTGCGCGCTAATTAATTTTTTTTGCTTGTGAGATAAACAGAAAAAATCGCCGACGTGTTATTGCTGCTACTAGTTGTTATCGTTGTTGTTATTATGGGTTGACCGCTTGTTGTTTTTGTTGTAGTAGTTGTTTAGACTCGCACAAAACTTGTGTTTTAGCCGATGGAAGCAAACGTACTGATTTGGTGAGCGCACGTCACACGCTAATATAAATTTTAGCTCAGTCTCTCATGTTTACCAGCTGACTGACGTTTGGGGCGTTCACTCTTTAGTCCAAAGAGAGCATGGCGGCCTCAATGGCGCTCTTTCCACACGCACACAAACAAATGTGCGTATATGCAAATGCCTGTGGAATGCAGTACAAAACAAAAGCAAAGGAAATTGCTATCGCCACGCACAGGGGAAGAAGCATCATCATCAGCAGCAGTTGTCTCTCTCCAGCTATCTGTGTGTGCCAATCAAAAGAAATGAAGTAAAAAGAAACAAGTTTTATGGGGCCTGACTTGCATTTGCAAGCGAATAACAGCAACAATGCGTAATATCAACAAAGAGGCTCAACAGTTGAGCAGCTGTTGCGCTTAAGAGTAGCAACAAAAAGAGCGGAGACCGTTGCACCTGTCTCCACCAGTGCTTTTTGCGTGGGCGCGCTGACTTCTCTTGCTCTCACAAACAACTTTGTCATTTGTATGCCGAAGCGCATATGAGCGCAAATATCCAAATGATGCGCAAATGCATTTGATTCTCCTTATTATGGAGGCGATCAGACATTAAGTTAGCAGCGCCTAATTGTCAACAAATGGTGTAACTCTTTATTTTTGATTTAAAATTTTAAATTTGTAGAAGCTAAATTTTGTAAACGTTCTACAAATTTTGTGCTTTAGCTAATTCACATTAATTATTGCTCGGCTTTGACATTTTTATATGTGTGAATTGTTTTCTTTCTGGTTTCATTCATAAGTCGACTTGTGTTAATTGAAAGTTTAATTGACAAAAGCAAATTGAAAAGTCGCCGAAATTGCTGGTTAACGGCAGTCTGGCATCTTAAACATTGCGTTCAATCAATACTTATGACAACAGCAAAAAATGAATAATAAAAAACTAGGTTTTATAAGTCTGAAGTTGACATTTTTATGCTTTCTTTGCACATTTCATCAATTGGTGGCAATGAGAGATGCCAAATTAAATGTTGTTCAATTGTTTTTAAATTGCCATCAATAGCAAGGTTTCAAGTGAAATTAATTTATTTTGCACATTGAAAGTCAAAGACGCAATTCGTTGTAATAAAAAAAAAAAACATTTTGCACTCATGCATCGATATAGATCGGACAGTTGCTTATTGATTCTTATAGATTGTATCAGATAATAAAAAAAATGTTTGCCGACTTTGGTCTTAATTAATTTGCCATGATCAATTTTTAGGGGTTTCAATTAGCGGCTGCCCATATTAAGTTTATTGCTAATTTATAATAATTAGCGGAATGTAGGCCTTTTATTTATTTATTTTATTTATTCTGTGTATATTAAATAAATAAATACATTTGATGCCATAAGCTTACACACGTATAGGTAGTGCTGGACTCAATATTAAATAAATAATAAAATAAATTTAAAATATGGCACAAATGTTAAATTTTTATCAAAATTAACACGTTTAACAAAGCTTTCGCCAAGGTCAGTTAACAATTTTAAATAAGGCGCGCTCGCTGTCATTTGCACCAAGTTCGCTTTACAGCACTACGCCACTTAATATATCGATAACATAACGGTAACAGCAACTCTGCGCGCAAAAAAACAACAACAAATCGTTAACCGAAAAGCGCAAATATTATAATGGAATTATCGCCCATTAGTCAAATTGAGGAGAGAAAACCAACATTAACCGCCGACGGCTTGGTGCAAACCTCAAATTCACCCTTCGAGCCCACCGCCACAACAACAGCAGTCACAACGACCACACAGACAACGGCAACGGCGCCAACAACAACCGTTTCACAGGAGACGCAAACATCGAACGGCGTCGGAATCGGCGGCCCTCTCACAGTCGATCAGCTGGACATCGAAATTCTGCCGATCATCTACGATATTGTGCGCTGGTAAGTTGTTGCTGTTGTTGCTCTGGCAGGTGGCAGTTGAGTCAAACACAGACACAGCTTGATAAACTTTGCCTTGCCAACTGCGCAGCTAACAAATTTAGTTAAGTGAAAAATTAGCTGAAAACAACTTATATAACGAAAAATGCTTTGCTCGTTTACAGCGTCGAAAAGGATCCCATCGAGAACGCGGTAAAGTTGCGTGAGTCACAGGACTGCAATCATAAGGTAAACATCAGAAGCTCAACTATTAAATGCGCAATAATAAAATCCGAATTTGCAGATCTTTGAGCTGCAAAAACGCTTCGAATCAGCGCGTGAGCAAATCAAGCAGCTGCCGGGCATCGAGTACAACAAAGAGGAGCAGCAGCAGCGCCTGGACCTGTTGCGCAGTCAGCTGAAGCTAAAGCAGCAGCTTATACGCAAATACAAGGATACGGAGTTCTAGACCAAGCACACACAGAGACACACACAGGCAAAATGGTGCTGCGTTTGCTGATGCGCTACTTTGCCAACAATGAGCAGCTCATACAGCGCATGGCCGACAGTTATCCTATGCGACGAGCTGCCCAACTGGTCGTCTCGCTGATGTACCGCACAAAGAGCTTGGCCAGGGACCAGGGACTGCACGAGATGACGCCGGAGCGATTCAAGTGAGTACCCTAAAACAGCTCAATTGGAAAATCCACTAAAAACAAACCTTCCAATTACAGATCTTTTGTGAATATGTTTAGGAACAATGTGCGTGAAGAGTTGGAGGGCGTTAAAAAAGACCTAAAAAATAAGAAAAACAATTAAATTATGTAACATTATAAATGCCAACAGCTTAAAGCACATAAATAACTAAATTATTGTAAATTTTAAAAGCAAAAACACGTTTAGGAACATAAATTATAATTCAAGAATATATTTGCTTGTAGTTTAATAATGCTAGAATGATATCTCATTTAAATGTTATGAACTTTGGTGGAGCTTGCAACACTGGCAATTTCGCATGTATTTGAATAATGCTGGAATGACACCCAGCTTCAAAGTGCTCAACTGAGCAGACCACTTAAATATCGTTTAATTAAAATTAAAATCTCAATTTCAACTTTTAGACTTTGTCAAACTGTAAATTTATTATGTAAAATACGTTTCAACGTCATTTTATATGTACTTAAAGAAAATAATTAGAAAATTAAATGAAATAGTGCAAAAATCAATAATTTTTTCTCTCCACTTTAATCTACAAAATTGAAACAAATACAATTTGGTAAATATCTGATGCATTATTTACCAAATTGTTGGCGCGAACTGTTCAAATTGGACGAAAACAAAAATAGACATTTATTTCTTAGCACAATTTACACACAATTCACGCACAGCGCGGTCAAAGTCGTCTTAGCGCGTGTCGCCCGTAGCAAAAATTAATTACTCTACACAATTCTCAATTTCTCTCAAATATCAACGGTTGCTGCATGTCTCACATTAAAGCACAACCGTTTTGGCCAAAAATACTTTTGGAGCTTAACAACTAGCGAATTTTGAATACAAAAAACAAATTTTTTCCTTTTTTTTTCTAAAACGATTGCTCTTTAGTTTTGCATGGACTCCGGCACAGCCTCCATGGAGCTAACGACTCCGTTCAGCGTCGCCGCCGAGCCTCCATTTGGCTGCGTGCGATTGTTGCGTTTCCGCTTGCCGCCGCGCCGACTTCCCTCGCGCCGCTCGCCGCCGTTCTGCTTGCCATCCTCGCCGCCATCCTTGCTGCCGCCCGCACCCGAGGAGGAGCCCTGTCCGCCGTTGTGACGCTGCTGATTGCTGCTGCTGTTGCTGCCGGTGCCGTTGTGGGCACGCGACTGCATCTTGGCCGGCTTGGGCCGATACGGCGAGGCAGCCGCTTGTGGCATGGGCTTCAGTATGTTGCCCACGGCCTTGGTGCGGCCCTCGCGAAAGACGAGACGCTGACCGGCCCGTATGTACTCGGGCTGCTTAATGAAGCGGAACTTGACGCGCGCCTTGTCGCCGGTGCGCAGGCAATTGCAAGACATGTGCACAATGGAGGCTGTCTGGCGTATGCTGCCACAGTGTACCATGGCCTGGTAGCGGGCCGAGATCGTTGTCGGATGATGCAGCACAAGGATTTCGCCCTCGAACTCCCAGCACGCCTGCGGCTTCAGCTCCGGCGACACCATGACCATGCCCTTTCGCAGATACGTCCGCTTGATCTTCTTCAGCGCAAAGCTGGCCGTTTGGCCGCAGCGCACACGCTCCACGTTCATGCGCTTCCGATGGATGCTCTTGATGGTGATGGGCACAAAGGTGCCCACCGCGTTCGGGCCCAGCATAAGCACATCGTTCAGCCGTATGGTGCCCTGCAGACAGGTGCCCGACACCACGGTGCCCACGCCGGGCACGGAGTAAACGTCGTCAATTTGAAATTCTGGCGGCAGATTCTCGGAACCGGCCATGCGTGTACTCAACAGATTGAGGAACATTTTGAGCAGTCCCAGATTGTCGCCGTTCACGTTGGACACCTGAAAGATGGGGCACAGGCGCTCACTGACGAAATTCGTGGCACTCAGGACGACATCGTCCTGGGTGCGCACCACAACGGGCACCTTGCGGCAGCCTTGCGATTTGAGCATCTTGAAGAGCAGCTTCATATTGTCCTGCAGCACGTTCGGCGGGCACATGTCGATTTTGGTGACCACCACAAAGACTGGCACGGCCAAAGCCAGGGCCAGGCCCAGATGCTCCTTGGTCATGCCAATAATGCCCGCATTGGCGCCAATCTAAAAGGAATACAACGTTACATTTAAATACATAAATCTATTGTATTATTTCACCCACCATCAGCATGCCAAAGTCGGGCGCATGTCCTGTCATGCCAAACACTGTGGTCTTCAGGTAACGCTCGTGACCCGCCAGATCTATGAAGGTGATCACCTTGGCGGACTTCTCGCATATTTTGACCCAGTCCAGATGACCATGATCCGGCTTGTTAACCACATTGCCCACGCCATCGAAACCCAGTATATCGTTGCCCACCGAGCTGGTGCGTCCGCTTTCGATCTCATGCTTATGCCTGAACAGACGCTGCCTGGCATGGCCACGCCCATTGTCCAATTCACCGTGCGTCAGCACGCCCAGCAGTGTCGATTTGCCCGCATCCACATTGCCCACCACAGCAACGCTGCAGGATTAGAAAGAATAATGAGTAACAATTTATGCTGCAGTGGTTTTAAAGCTCATTGCGCACCGTATTTCCATAAAATCTGTAGTATCGATATGCTTGCGTATTAGAAACTGTGCCGTCTTGCCCTTGTCCACGGTGCGCACCCTTAAGCTGACCAAATCCGCATCGATGCTGACGACCAGTTGACGCAGCGTCTGCACCGAAGCCTCAAATTGCTCAGCGTCCAGGCCGTTATCACTGCCATCTGCGAGACATTGAAGACGTGAGCTTGGACTTGGCATATTTGGAGTGGCATCGATTGCTACTCACCCTCGCCGACGCCTATTTCGTAGATGGTCTCACCGCAGCCGTCCGCGATGCGATCGAGCAGGCGCCGCTCGAGCAGCTGCAGCTGCGCCTCGGTCGGCGCGACGAGCACATCCTTGCTTCGTATGCTGGCATAGTCGATGCTCAGCTGCTGCAACTGCTGCGTGGGCAGCCCGTCCACGGTGAAGATATTGCTGCGAGCGCTTTTAATGCCCACGCCCACGGCTACGCCGTTGGAAGGCGGCGGCGGCGCTGGTGAAGTCGCCGTATTGTTCATGTTGGGTGTCTAACTAAGCTTGGCGTGTCCTTTATATCCTTGGAATCATTGCCTGACTGTGTGTTTGGTTGTGTGTGTTTGTGCACGTACAGTTTGTTTCTGAAAACGAAACCGCCAATTAACATTTACCTTCAGTTAAGCATTTACATTTGTCATTTATTATTAATGATTTCCTAACCTAGCCCACGCCCATTTGCTTTAGTAGAGTTTGGATCGACGTGCGTTTTGTTTGCATTTCACTGATGGAATAAGCGAACCAGTGGCAGATGCTCTGCTTTTATACTATATGCTGATGAAACGCCGTTCACTGGCTGATGCAATGCGTGCAGGAAGTTGCTTGCTGGGAGAGTTGCAGTTGAGCGAAGGAGAAAGCTAGCAAGCGTCTGCAGTTGCATTCATATGCCAATGCACTCTTCGAAGAAGAACGGCCAAAAAGTATTTCATGCAAAGAGCGCTTGTTGAGCAAGCCAATTGAAGCGCCTTTTATTTCATTCGAATGCGAAAAGACCTTGCCGAACATCCAGAACAATTCTCTCAGAGCGCTTAGCAGCTGTGAGCTTGAGAGATAGAGAGAGAGAGAGCGACACGAAGCTCCTACTATTTAATTCGAATGCGAAATAGCCGTTACTGTAATCGCCGCAGAAAGCGCGACGATGTTGTCGAGGAAGAACAAGCACCAGCTGCTGTGGGCAGTTTGCAAACAGCTGTTGTCGCACGAAGATGCCAGCTCGGGGGGGTCCACTGGTATATATGTGTGCGTGTGTGCTTCTAATCTGGCAGACCATAAGACGCTTTACAACTGTTTGTTTATTTGTTTTGGTTGGTTTATTTTGTTTTTATTTTTTATTTAGCTTCTCTTTGCTGCGTTTATGTAAGTCGATTTTGTTGACGTACACAAAAAGCTCAAACATTGTTGTTGCACTTTGTTTGCTGTTTTCATAAAAAAAAACGCAAATTCTGAAACATTTTATTTTTAGCGCTCATACGCAGGTGCATTTGTGTGTGTCACTGCATATGTGAAAGACAAAGCCAAAACACAACAATTTCTGCGAGCGCCTTTTCTTTTGTTGTGCTTTTTTCTTAGTTGTTTTGTATATTCGGGGCGAAAATTGGATAACAAAGCTGAACGCAAAAATCAGCTGCAGGTAATCGCAATTACAATTGATGATGCACTCACGAATCCAATTGCAGTTAAAACAAAAAGTGAAAGGGTTGTTTTGATCTGAAGAACTCCTGTTGCAGCGGGACTCGCTTCTAACTGTAGAAAAAGCCCCCCGCCAAGTTTTACATTTAACGGCTTACTTACAGTTCATGCAGTTCTTTGTTTTTTATTGGTGTTATTGTTTTAGCACTGTGCACATTGAATTTCGCGTCTGCCACATTCACTAATATTACACTAAAATGTACATAATTAGTAAATGCCTACGAATTGTTTTTCTCGTCTGTCCAAGCCACGTAAAATTGTCTGGCGTTGCCAGCGCGTCAAAAACACACAGTGGCAACGTTGCCCGGCACTTACCGATAACAATGACTTTCTTCTGGCTATCGTTATCTTAATAGGCGGTGACTTTAAAATAAGCAAAAAGGGGAAGTGGTAAAGCTAAATATATGTACTTTACTATTTAATTGTTATCTTGAAATTATAAATGTATGGCTAATTTAAAAGTCGATTTGTCAACAGCTTGTATTGCGGTTTTGTTTAATTTTAGCTTGACACAATTTGATTAGAGCTAACCACATTTAAAATTTGCTGGAACTTTCGTCAACATTTTAAAAAAAATGTGTATTTTGTAATAGACAGAACGTGACTGCCTGACTCATGGCAAATATGTATGTAGTTGCATAGCAGGAAAACTTGCTATACACACGTATCCACAGTGGATCATGACATATTGAACCTAGATCAACTAAAATACTTAAATAGAGTATAACTTTTAAATAAATAGAGATATTGAACTGAAAACTGCACTGGTAAGATTAGGTAAAATCATCTCAGAAATTGAGCCAGCAAATGCATTATTTATAATTTTTATAAAAACTAAATGAGTAATTAAAATTCAAACATAACACTTTTTTTTACAAGTTATACTCCTTTCAAATTGATTTGGCTTTGACTGGGTTCAACAAGTTGTGAGCCACTGTAGACACATACAACATACATACATGTATGTATGTATGTTTTCATGTGCGCAAATATAGTTTTCACCTTTGAATTCCGCTCGCATATTTTTCCTGATAACTCGCATAACTTTGTTAAACACCGCAATCATTTGAAAACTGAATTCTTTCATTGCAATTTATATTTAAGCGACGCAATTGCTTTTTAATTTCAGCTGAATTTAAATCGAAGTTCTTTAAACTCGCAAACAACTGCCAAAATTTTCAATGTCAACAAGTTTTTATTTTTGCTTCTTCGTTTCTTTTGTGTCTGCCGCGTGCGCTAGTGCTGCTGCTTCTTACTGCACACAAGCCCGCGCGCGCCCTCTCACTCTCACCCCCAACCCGTACGCTCTCTTAGGCAAAAGGCGTTGCTAGGCATAATGCTTAAGCGCACACACTTACACGGCTGTAAATACGCGTGCGTATATATGTGTCTGTGTATGCGTGCCGGCAGCACAAGAGTTATGCAAGCCAGAAATAAATAAATTATGAATGAATATTTTTGTATTTTTACAGTTCTTTTTAATGTGTATGATAGTCTAAAAAAATAGTTACAAATTATAAAAAATGTTTTCAACAATTTTGGTACAAGTTTTTTCGCATTCGTCTGTGATTTCAGCCAAAAAGTTTGCTTACTGTTATGAATTGAATATGTATGCATGTATGTTTGTGTGTGTATATGTGGTTCAAAGTTTTGGGTTGTTTTCTTTTGTGTGGGGAGGCAAATCAGTTTGTAAGTTGGTTAGAAGTGTTGTAAAATAGGATTTCAATTAAACACTTCTGCTTCTCTGCTCACAAACGCATAAACATATATATGTATGTGTGTGGGGAGGGAGAAAAGTAATGCTAATGCTATAAATATATATATGTATGTATATATTCCAACACGCTCTCAAATGGTTGCTGCTCCCCCGCGCACACAACTGGCAATGACTTTTTTCTGGAGTGTTTGTCGTCGTTTTCCATCACTTTGCATATATGCATACAATATATTCTTTTTTTGTTTTTATATAAGATCAAAACTGTAAAACTATGGATTTGTATGTATATGTATATATATATGTATGTATATGTAATGTTTTTGTATGTATTGTTCTTGTTTTGTGGGAGGTAAAAACAAGAGACTGCGGCATATTTTGGTGTCGTTGGAAACGGTTTGCTTTTCGTGTAGTGGAAACATGGTTGTTGGATTTTGTGTGTAGTGGAAACGGGCTTTAATCGCTTGGAAATATATAAATGTTGTTATGGTTGTACATATTTTGTTGTTCGCTTTCTCGCCCATTTGCTGATGCGCGCTTCCAACTATAACTAATAATTTTTTGTGGTTTAGTTTGTTTTTAACTTTTGAAAATACCCTTAATATATTAATATATATAATTATTATATTTTATGTGTGTTCTGTTCTTAGCGCTCACTTGGATGCCATTTATTTTGTATAGTTTTTGTTGTTGTTTTTGTGTGTTGTGTGTAGCATGACCCCCATTTGAAAGAAGTAGTTGTATGTTTTCGTCCACTCGCTTCTACTTCAGTTCGTATGTATGTGTGTGTGTGTTTGTGTCTGTGTGTGTGTTGGGTTTTGGTTGTGGTTTAGGCAGATGGCGCAACTTCACCAGTTTTCTTGGCCTGCTCAGCACTGGCACCAGCGATTGCCACCTCCTCAAAGTTCTCGACCAGATCGGGGACATCATCATCACCAGCATCCGCAGCAGCAGCAGCGACGCCGGCAGCGGCAGCGCCACCAGCAGCACTGCTCTTATTGGCAATCTGCGAGGCGATCTTCTTCAGCTGATTGATATCCTGTGGGCCCAATTGCGTCAGGATGCCGGGCAGCATTTCCGAGATCGTCTTGTTCTCGCCATGACCGGTAATGGCGAACGTGTTCGTCGGCAGCGAAGCCTGCGCTTTCGGGTTGTTGAAATGAATGACGGTGCCGTCATTTTTGATAATATTCACTTCCTCAATGCCGGGTATGGTATTGACCGAAAGTTTTTTCAGCGATGACTGCAACTTCTTGTCATCGGTTGCCGGGGTCGAGTGCACAATCTTCTTCTTGCGGCGTGGGGTACCCTTGCCGCCAATGCGCACCTGCGCCTGCAACTTCTTTAGCTTCTCTGGATTCATCTGTAAGACACACACACACACGCGTGCACACGACAGGCAGGAAAAATCGTATTGTTAGAATATTTGTGTTTTTCTGTATTTAAATTTGAGGTTGCAATTACTTTGATTCTACTATAATTTAGCACAGAGCTAAGCCCGAAAACACGTGCGCCCAGTTGTAGTCAAATGTCAAAAAGAAATCGCCATGATAAAAATGGCAAAGCAGTATGTATGTGTAGTACTGCTAACAAACACTAAAGTTCGTATTGGGTATCGACTAAGATTATAAAATTAACAAAATATGCTGATCTGAATTGTGTGAATGCCCTATAAAATAAACTAATTATTTTTAGGTAATATAATAGGTATTAATATTACAGTTTACAAGGGTTAAATGCTTATTGATTGTTTGATATTTACAACGATGTATCGTGAAGCTATCGATTAAGAACAGCTGTGTTTGTGGGTAATAAACACAGCACGGCTGGCAAGTGTTGTACAATTCCTCACTGAGTCCATTGTAGGCAGGGCAGCGCTGCTAGCTCGGTTTAACGAGAGTTAAGATTAGTAAAAATAATTTGTTTGCCGATAAGATAAGGCGCATTATATGGTTTGATTTAATTAAAGTAACTGGCTGAGCTTTCAAAACGCACTGACCGCCTGCAAGCTTACACGTGTACAAATAATATTATCAAGAGTATACAAGGAGACTAAAGAAACGACAACTGCAACAAGTGGAAGTTTCTATTTAATTATTTAACTAATATATACCAGCGCCGCCTGTAGCACGCGCAACAAGGCCTTAAACGTAAGTTTGCATTTGCTGTATTTGTGTCTGCCACAATAACTATTTACCCTACCTCCTAAGACAGTGGATAATTTGAGCGATTTTGACGACTTGGACGATTTCGCCATGGACTTCTGGGGCATTTTTATGTTCTTCCTTTTGACGTTCCTCATCATGAGCTGCTGCGGCTATTGCTGCACGAGCAAACGTCGTGGCACTGTACTTTCCAGTAAGTCTACTTGTTGTTTCTTCACTTCCTTTTTCTTTCCATTGCGTTAATCTCATGGGCTCTTATGACTCATCGTAATCGCTCCCTCGAGGGGAATTACACATATTGAAATACAGCCACCCACACGCACACTTGCCAACATCATGGTTTATATGTATATGCATATCAGCGTTAAAAACTTCATGACTAATAGTGTTTCAATGCAAGAGTTTCAGTTTTCTTGACGTCAATTCAATTAATTCTTATTTACCATTTTCTCTTTTCACGTTAATCTGTTTTTTCGAACATGTTCGTTTCTATGCCACACAACCTTGTTGATTTTCGCATTTTCTTAGACACGCTCATTCGTAAACAATAAATTACGGCACTGGGCGCGCTCTTCGCTTTTAATTAATTATAATCGATATATGCTGCATTTACTATTTATAGATGTATTTATGTGTAGGCCCATTTAGCTATCACCAGGTAGATGACTAATAATTATCTAATTATTGTGTTCTATCTTATCTAAAGGCTTTGTTCGACTGTCACCCTGTCGCCTGACATTGGCAATTAAGTTTGTCGTGTGGCCTTTAGTTGCTCTACAATAAATATAATAAATTTAAACTATTTTTTTTAATAGTTTTCTGATATTCAGAGAACAATTTAAATATCATTAGCAAAACTTCATCCATGCATAAGCCTAATATTTAAAACCATATATTTCTTATTCAGTATTTAGTAATTATTAATAAGCATTCGTTATATTTGATCTAATTTTCTTATCCAACAATTATATATATAACTTATAGCAGTAGATTACACAAACCAACTTATTTGCTGTCCATTTACTCTGCATCAAAGTTTGACTTTAATCATTGAAGACTTCTAGTTCTATGTACATAACATTTTTACCAAATGTCTTAACATAATTTAATCCATGTTTTGGGTTAAAAGCTTGCACTTACCAACTTTTTATATGCCCCAAACAATTATAGAGTAGTAATATCATTTTTATATATCAAAAGTAAACGCCATTACTGATAACAAATTTTACTTTTCATTTATCTATACACAATATATATTGTATTTTTTGTTGTTTTAATGGATTTTTTTTACGATAGATAAATTGAATTTGAATTTGAAGCATAAGTAAAAGGTATATGTAAAATAAAGTTCAGTACACGGGAAACTTTCGAACCTTTTAAAAGACGTCGTGCGGTTAAGTTCTTCAGCATGGTTTATATATACTGCGCTGTTTGGATACCCATTCTGGTGTTATTCTGTGTTTTTATGTTAATAGTTGTATTGAGGATTATAAAAACGCGTCGGTTGAGAATGCAGACCTCGACTGTGATCTCTAGCGGTAAGCGAAGAGTCGAGCTATGATTTATAGAAATTTAAAGCACTTTTCCTCAAGCAATGATAAGATGCTCGAAGATAGCGTCAGGTTTTTTATGTTTCTGCGAATTAAATTTAGAATATATTGAAATCTTATCGCTTCGGTTTGTTGAGTGGCATAAATAAATTTTTGTCATTTGCATTGCTACTCAGATTGTTAAGTGTAATCGTCGACATTTACGAATTTGCTGCCCAATTTAGTATTAAAATTATATTAATTTCGACACGTTTCATAGATTGCATAACTGACGTCAGTCCAGGTATAAGGTTTAAGATCTATATAACGCCACTTGTTGACAAATTGATTGAGCTTTCTTTAAATATAGAATTCAAGCGAAAATACTTATGTTCTATATTAGGAATTATAATTAATGCGGTGTTAAATTAATGCGCAAAATTAGGTATTGGCATGGTTTATGATTAAGCCCAATTCTGCGATAATTTTTGACTATTTCTGTATTGAGTCAACTTGAAGTTATAAATCTAATCCAAAAATGAATGACCTTGTCAAGGTTAGCCAGGGTACATTTCTTAAATTCACAATGTGCGTGTTCAAAAATTCATATTTTAAGTGTTTGTTTCTATGAAAGCTTTTTGATATAATACGCCAAAAGATATATATAGTATAACAAAATTATAATATAAAACGCGAATTTTAATTGAAAGCAACTTGCAAAGAAAAATACTTAAAATCGCCATTTGCAAGCTTCTTTCTTATCTGTAAAATGGCAAGCCCAAGTTTTGCCTTATGCGAGCTTGAAAAATATTCAACAAATTAGCATGAACATTTATAGTTGTATATATAAATACATAGATTAGTCATATGACTAATTTTACAAACAAATTTGGTTTACGAGCTGATAATTAAAATTCATAATGTGTTGTTATAGATGTATTCAAGCTTTATATTTCTTGCACTTGACGTTTACTTGACCTTTTTATTCAATTTGTTTTGGGTTTTCCCCATTTCTCAATTTTTTGATACTTTGATTTGATTGGATGTCATTGCGATAGGTGTAATTTAATAATTATGTACTTATGTTAATCACAGTTTGACGTCAGCAGACGCCACCTCGATTTTTGTGGTAATCCACATAAATAATGATTATCGCTGGCGATACGAGATGGTCAAGGTTTCAATTGGTTTAACCAGATTCCATTAGGGAATCTAATTGGCCGAAAGTTGGTATAAAAAAGAAAAGTTTCGCATAATATAATCGTCGATCCATTGACGCAAAACGCTGTTGTAAATTCTGCGTCCACTTTAATATATATATTTTTATAGTCTACTGCGTGTTCGATTCGAACGTGTTTTCCATAATCAGTTTATATTTTATAAGCCGTGACGTCGACGTGGCGTCTACTTGGCATTCCATATCTTATCTGATAAATGCTGTTTCTTATGGTTGTTGCTTCAAGCCCAGTTAGCCAAGGAAATTCTTTTAAATAAGCCGTTCACACGCACCGAACATTTATTTAACGCCAAACTTTAAAGAAATGCACAACGCGTAGCCCGCAAGTGAAGTTCAACTCAAAAACAAATGCAAACAATTCGAAATAATAGTTTTAAAACATAAATAAATACCACACTTACAACATGGCACACGAGCCCACCGATCTGGATCTGGAAATCTCAACAATTGTCCTGCTCTGCCTGCTTGTCATTGTCCTTGTGGCCATACTGACGGTCATCATACGCCATCATATCCAAAAGCGTAGACAACGCAACGGTTATTACATCTATAATTATTAGTTGATCAGTGATGTTTTTAAAGTGGAGCTGTCTCCAGTTAATAATAATAAGCTGCCTGTTAGTATATTAATATTTATAAATATATAAATTATGTTATAGAAATTTTTGTCTTTTTATTGAAATGTTTAAATGTGATTTTACTATTTAAATGAATTGATTGCTTGAAATAGAGTTTGAAGGATATGTGTTATATATAGTTATATATATTATCAACTAGCGTGAACTAAAAATACTTTGTACAGAGTATCAGCAAGTCATGCATATTGCTTACAGCTTTGATTTAGTTATTTGTTATTACGGATTTATTTTTATTTATAACCATACTTAGGCGATGTTGTTGCTTGCATAAGACTTCAGTTGCATGTCGCAATTGTTTGCTTACCTTTTTTTTTTTATATGCAGGCAAATAAAAATCTTTCCATTCAATCAGGGCAAATAATAAGAACTCGTAACTGATTAAAGTTGAAGCCGTCGACTGTCGCTGACAGGCTCTTCAAATGACAGTTAAATCAGTTATCCACACACATACGCACACATCCATTGTATAGATCTAAAAATATATACATATATACGCAGCTGAAAAGCGGGCTACAATTTTCTGAAGGACAGCGCAACAGGTCCTTATGCATATCCTCAGTGCTCTAAGCAACTGTTTTTGAGTTTCGCATTTATTTTCTTGCGTTGTTTCTCTTATCAGCAGCTGCTTTTCCTTTTACCATTTTTTTTTCTCTCTACCGACTTGGCTCATCCGAGTGGCAAATGGCATTGCAGTTGTTTGGTTGTAAGTCATTTGCATTTGTGATTTCGTTGTGAGCTGAACGGACAAAGATAATGAGATTTGTTTAAGTGTAGAATGGATTGGCTGGCATTTCTCCCATTGGCCGTGCTAATAGTCATGGGCGGCTTCATTATCGCAACTATTCACTTTATACGCTGCTGCTTTGTGGCCAAAATGTATGTTGAACTTTTTCGACAGGCCGGTGAGTGAAATTGTTGGCTAAATTTGTTGAAGAACTATTAAAAAAATATTAAATTCATCCTTTGGTTGAATAAAATTTTTGTTTGTTTTGTTAACTTGGCCTTGAATTAACTTATTAATTTATAAAAATTACATTTACACCTCAGTAGAGTGAAAATTCACTATTCTCTGCCTGAACAGGAAAATTTACTTTTGTTTTCTTATTATAATTATGAGCTTAAAATAATACTTGAATGTTGTCGAAGAAGAAATTATTTTATGCATTATGCATAACTAAATCTTAACTATTAACTGTTATTTTATTATATTATATAACCTATTAATTATCAGCTATCCATGCTAGTGAGTAACTATTTTGAGAAATAGATATGCTCATGAGATTTCGTTTGTTAATTTGTTGTCACTCTTTAATTAAAAACGTGTTTTCTGAAAATTGTTTTACGTATGAACTGTGAGCTTTACATGCTCACATGACTCATTCAAAAATAGCTTTGGGATTTTCAATGCGTTTAGCTGAAATGCAATGTGATGTTGTCTCAGTTGCAATTCTCATTTTGTCATAGTTGGAAGCTTTTAAGTTTTTCGCGCATTTATTAAATATGTCTGATTTAAATAGTGTATACGCCTCATATATGGGATTAAGTAATAATAATTATAACAATGGCCAGGAGGACAAGCATTCCGATCCGTTTTTAGCAAATGTCGGAACATTTATTATTTCTTTTATCGTCTTCGCGGGATTTGGTGCCATTTGTGGCCTCTGTTGTTATATTTGTTGCAGTGATGATAATAAACAAAAATCAGATCCAAAGCCACAGAATGGAGTAACTGATAGTAAGAAATCTCTTTTTAACTAATGCAAATATTCAAGTAATTGTTTTTTGTATACAACTTCATATGAAAAACCGGTTCGAATAAATGTGCCAGTTTATGAATGCTTGTGGGTTTTCACAATGCACTCATGGGCTTGTCTAATTGCTTATGCAATTTTATGTTTGACACACGCACAAAAACTTGGCAATCATTTCATTTTATTGGCAAACAAAAGTGAAATGAAATATACAAGAAACAGTTACAATTCCTTAAGAAAGTTGCTTAATTGATGGTTATGCATTTTACAGCTTTGGAAGTAACCGCTTTGGCTTTGGAGCTGTCAAACGATGTGGCCGAAACATATGATTCTGATTGTTTGGGCTCATGTGACATATTTCAGTGTTGCAGTGATTGAAAACAAGTTCGATTCATATTTATAGTACTGCCAAATAAGATATAAAAGCCCTATTTATAACTTTGCCCAATAAGAATATACTATCTAACAATTGCGTATGCATTTCTATAAGTATTTTAAATATACATATGTTAAATTTCATTTGTTTTGGTTTTTTTTAATGTAATATTTTATAAGCTTTTTTCTCATTCAGAAAGAATTTCCCCCATAAGTTGTGGCTACTTTATATGAGATAGAATAAGCTCGGGCTTTTCCAGTTTTATAGAATCTTACAGCTGACAATCTTATAAGTGGATTTGCAAAGCTGAACTTGTCTCAGTTACATTTGTCGTGTCGTATTAGCAAAACGCGTTTGTTTTTCATCTCGGAAAGATTTTATAATTCATATTAAAATGCCGGATTCAAACTCATATCCTATTCGCATTGGCGATGAAACCATTTACATTAACTCGTTTCAAGACAGGGAAAGTTTTGAAAAATTTCACGACGATACGGGTTTTAAAGTTTTTGCTGGATTCGTTATTTTCATAGCTGTCATAACTGTTCTTTGTAGCTGCATTCAATGTTGTAGGCGACGCCGACAACAACAAAGCGAACAAGTGGAATATTATAATCGTAAATATTTGATTTAATTTAAAAATCATTTTAAGTTTAACAATTGAGTTTAAGTGAGTTTAGCAGAAATGGAAATTACGCTTTTAAATCTATTCTATTAAGTGAAAAAAGAATAATTATTCACTGCATTCTAAAAAACCAGTTTCAGTAAATAGAATGTATGTATGTGGGTTTTCCACATTGTCGTCATTGTCTATTATAGTAAAAACATGATAACAGTGTTGATTCATTAAACAAAAATCGGATTTATAAAATATTCATTCATAACACAATATAAAAATTTAAAAACGGTGTAAATGAAATGGCATTGACAACGCTTTTATTTACATTTTAAAATGACAAAGCTTAAGCTTCTTTGTCTTCACTTTAAATAAAGTAATTATTTGCTTCAGCCTAAAAGTGAGCTACAAAATAAATAACTTTGTCTATAATTGACTTTCGTAGCAGTTACTTATCATTTATAACTTTAACTTACTTGTTAAATTCAACTTATGTATTATAATTAGATCATTTTGTTGAAATATATTAAGTTATATATATTTATATAAATATGAACTTATTTGTATATATATATTTTACAATATTTAGATTCCGCCTAAAAGCGTGCAAATATTTATTAAAAAGCTTGGCTTTACTTATTTTGAACTCAGTGCAAAGTCTTAAATGATGTTGATTACTAATATATAATATACATAACTTTACTATAAATAGGTTTATATATGCGTTGACCCGCGTCTTTTTTAATAATACAAACATTAATCACGAACCGCTATTTTGTATGATTTATTTATGTTTTTTAAACATTTAACCGCAATTTTAACTTTTACATTTATTTTGGATTACTCTGTTAGAAACTCGCTTTAGTCGCTTTGTTCTTTTCAACGGGTCTACACTCGATGGTGCATGATCTTAAAGAATCCGGTCTATACGCGGTTTTTGCTTTAATTATTATCGTATCTTGTTTGCGTTACGGCATGGAGTATTGTTGCAGGCCATGTAGAGGAGAGGACGATTCCAATCATTTTCAAATCGATGATAGAGAAAATGATTCGGATATCGAATACAGAGAAGATGATGATTTATGTTAGTATCACATATATATGAGAAGTGAACTTAATTATTATTATTTTTTTTATATATGTATTTTCTTGCTTCAGCTAATCATAGTGATAATTACCTAATTAAGCAAATGAATTGCAATCGATGAACAAAGGTGTTTGATGTGTGAGTTTTACTACACTCATTTTTTTACGTATATATTTATATAGAATGCCGATTGGTTGAATCATACGAGTTCGTTTTGCACTTTCGGCATGAATGCAACTATTTTTGAAAGTGAATATTGGTCATTTATGACCGAACGAATGCATCTGAATTGGAGAACTGTCATCTACGAAATGATCGCATTATTTGTACTCAGTGTTTTGGCTATTGTCTATGCCTGGTTTATAGAACGAGATGTGTGTGAAAAACCAGTTTTGCAAAAGCAAACTAAATTAGTGACTGTGAAAGTGATATCTTAATCAAAATCATAAAGCAATTAATGTGTAAGCTATTAAAAAAGTAAAGTAAAGATAAAAATGAGACTTGAAGCTCAACCTTTTAGCTAATCATAATTCCGATTCCAGTTTCCTTTACCACTTAGAATTATTAAATGTTGTTCGCTATAATGACAATTATTTTCTTAATAGTATTCCATCATAATAACTAACAATTCATATTTTTTATATATTATCTGAATAGTTGTGCACTAAGCCAAGTTTAGTTGTTCGGGAATATCCTTAAAATGCAGAACTATACGTTAGAAGTTGACTATACCGCATACAATTACAATTCTAATGTAACTGTATTTTTGAGCGTTTGTAAAGTGCTTTTCAAGATGATCAGCTATGGCCTGATCTTCGGTTCGATCAGCTATATTGTGCAATATAAACGTGCTCAGCGTCGTGTTAAAACTTTAGCTGATTTAAGTAAGTTAATTTTCGGTTTTTTCGGTTTTCAGTTAAAAAAATCTTAAAAATATTTTTTCGACTTAACTGTGTTGGAATAAGTATGCAGTCTTATTTTTCTAACCGTGTTGTTATCTTTATGATTCTTGAGATAGCCCTTATATTATTTGCTTTGAGAAGTCGCAATTCATTGGATGACTTGTCCAATTTTTTATCGCTGGCAGTTCGTCTATGCATTTTGTTAGTCGTTGCGTGTTTGCTGCGTTGTGCGTATCGGCATTACTTAATTTTCTTTAACTTAGCCATGGATAATGCCGGACTTTATTGGATATTGTTTTTTACCTTTGCCATCTTCTTTATGACCTCGTGTGCGGCGTTCTTGACACGCGGTCGCAGCCGTCGAGCGGACTTGATGAAGGGCGCAGGTCTGTCAAACTGACGAACAAGTGCCATTGTTTTTTTCTATATTATCATTACTTGTGTGTGTGTGCGTGTTTGTGATTTGCTGATAACAGGCGATAAAAAGATTATTCGTATAAGTCCAAATGATAATAATTGTGCTTCTCTACTTAAAAATTACACCTCATGTGCTTTCTCTGCCCATGTAATTGTTGTCAATTGAAATGATGACAACGTGAATGAATCAATTGCAAAGCTTATTAATTAGTAGCAAAAAATAAAAAAAAAAAAAAGTAGCAAAATAGTTAATCTTGTGTTTGAATTGCTGTTGATTTAATTTAAAGTTGTTGTCGATAACTTTCCTGTTTTTTTAATGGTCATATCTTAGAGTCTGTTAGAGTAATAGTTATAAATAGTTGCTTTTAAATACTTTTTTTGTTCAGGGTGTCTACTTGTTAGTCACAGCCGATTAAATCCACTTTGTTTTTTTTTTTAAATGTGCCCAAATTGCAATTTTGAAAGTGTGGTGAATACCCCTTCCTATTTATGTTGCCTATCTGTAATTTGTTATCAGTGTTATTGGCCAAAAAAAATATTTCGGTGATAGGCTAAGAATGAAACAGGTAGTTAGTTCAGTTTTAGCTTTAATAGAATAAGTGTCTCCGTTTTGAATTCTAATGCAAGGCTTTGTTGTTGGCATTATTTTCTTTGTCATCACTTTGACAATAACCATTGTTTGTTTTACAATGGCGTGCATAAAACAGAGAAAATACTACGCAAGCAGGGGTAAAAAACAAGTTTATATCTATAAATTTTATATAGGTTTTATTATTATTCTGTATCGTGTTATTGGGTCAGTTCTGAATTTCGTGCAAAAACGAAATGAAAGCAAGCAAAGAGTTTTTCTTTAACACTTTTGTAAACCCCCCCTACTATGAAAAAAGCTAACAGCTTATTGCTTATCAGTGATATCAGTCCAACAATGTGGCAATAGCCCAATCAACAATTGCAGGCAATTTTATGTAGAGTTAGTTTACATTTACCTTTTATTCACTGCGATTGTCTGTTGTCGGTTTACAATGTATCTTTATATTTTTGGAATTTTTATATTGGTGTTTGGCTTTTCAGTCATGATAGGTGGTTGTATAGCTGCATATAGAATGAATGAGAGGAAAAATCTAAGACTCGCAAACAATGGTAAAATATAGTCCTAAGTTTATAATCAATACATAAGTTTAACATTGTTGCTAGGTTTAAAGCACATGCCATAAATGCCAAGTGAAAATAATTTTATATCAAGTATTTAACTTATTTACAAGTGCTTGCTTTATAACTATTTGTTCTATTAGCCACTTCGTGCGCGGCCTAATCAATTGAAAAACTCGCGATAAACAAGTTAAGAGCAACAATTGGCAATTATCGACTAGGATATACCCAGCAATAAGAGTTAAAACAAGCTAAAAATGTCAGTTTTTAATCAATATACAATTGTTTACATTGGTATTTAAAAACACAGTTTGACATAGCCAATGCGAGTTATACCAGTTACAGGGTATTCAACTCATATACGTGCCCGCTTATCAAGTGATAAATATGAGTGTTCCTAGTTCCATTTTGATCACATTGCTGGTCAATTTGTGACACGCAGTTTTCATTGTCAGGCCAAAGGCAGCGTTTCAACAAATGGCAGCCGGAACTATAATTGGTTTAAGTATAGGATTTATAATATTTGTGATTATCGCTGCTGTGGTTTATATGAAACGGCGAGCAGACGCTGGCGCGAATGTGGGCTATGTTTTAAGTGAAGGCGCTGGTAAAAAACCCGCATAATAATCGCACTTACAGTCTAAATGCTTATTAGTATATCAGTGATTAATGTGATTTGATTTTGATTCCTTTTTAATTGCAGCGCCCGTTGTGGTTACATCGGCCACGCACACGGCGCCTGGCGGCTACACCGTTACCCAAATACCAGCCACAACCTATCAGCCTCAAACCTTTGGAACACCATATCCAGCACAGACCACAGGGTAAGCATCACAGAGATGAGTCTATTGCCAGCACATTCTATTTAACACACACTTTTCTTCTTTCTTTCTCATCCTCTTAGCAATGTGAGCGTGCAGATGCCCATGCCCATGCCTGGAGCACAGCAGACGATGCCTGGGTAAGTTGCAGTCTCACTCAGAGAATGCCACTGTTCCTAATGGGCTTAAATGGGAATCAAGTTTCCTCTTAGGGCTCTTATGTGCTATTGAATATCTATAGACAGTGTTATTCTCCGAGTGTTAAAATCATATATTAAAGCCCTTTAAGTAACTATCTTATGTCTAATTGCAGCATGCCGCCGCACGTTGTGGCATATCCGCCCATGCCACAGCCGGGCGCTGGAGCGGCCAACATGAACCCGCCATCGTATGACATGGCCATGGCAACCGCCGGACCGACCGTTATGCCGCCCGGTGGCTACGAGAAGCAGATGCCCTACAATCCCAACTATGCACAATAAGCAGATTGTGCCAATTGTCTGGACAATTGATTTGCCTTCTTTTGTTTGCTGGCGCGCATTTTCGAGCTGTTTACGAACTGTTGTTCATAGCACACGTAATCTTCTCTGAATTCGACATACGTACGCTTTAGAATTGCTTAATTATATTAGCTGTAATGCATTACAATGCCATTATACCATTTATTTTTGGGCATTTTGGGGCTGACGAAAACTACCAAAGCGAAAGAGCCATCTATTTGTATTCATTGTATTTAAACAAACACAACAACAAAATTTCTTAAGTCATTCACACCTTATTGTGATGTACATACATTTAGTAAAACTTAATTTTAATTTATATAATAACCATAAGAGAGTGAAAAAAATATATACATACTTATAGACCAAAAAACTTACAAAAAAAAAGAACCAAAAAATAAATTTGAAATTGAAATTTGAAATTTGTTAATAAAAAAAAGTAAAATGCACATAATTATGTAATTTGATATGCATATTTTTGTGTATTTTCATTACACTACAAATTCTACTCGACATAATTATTTAGTTTTTTAAAAAAATTTAGTTCATCTATATATTTTTTACCATTTGTTAGGCCTTATTAAATAAGGATAATTATATTCTAATAGGCATTCAAAGAGTTAGTCATAGGAATTGGGGTTTTATAATTCGATTTAAGATATCAAAATGCATATTTCTAAAATGAGTTTATGGGCTATTTCAAGAACATTATTTATCTAATTGTACAAAATGAAAAAATAATATCCCTGCTATCTAACATATCTGTACTTAATTGTTTCGAACTTTCGTTGCAATCTATAAAACGTTGAATATGTCTACACATATGTATGTATGTTAAGAATAAGCTTATTAAGCGAACAACAGAGTTACCTGATTTATTTAGCGCCTGTCATGGATTATTATCTTAATGCTAATGCGTTGCAGTAAAGCGAAACAAATTGCTAGCAAATCCTTTGGCAACGCTTTCGTCAAGCCAATAAATTGGTAATAACTCATAGGGTTTTGGCTTATACATTTTGACTGCCGCCACGTTGGTGCAAGGAATAAAATGATAAAGAAGTTGGCGTTGCAACTGATGCTGCTGCAGCAGCTGATGGGGCATTTGGCTGCTGTGGAGAATTGTCCCGATCAAGAATTTTGCCCGTCGGACACGCGACATGTGATGTGCACCAATACCAAGGTACGTAAGCGACTTTTGTGTGAGTTCAGCGAGTTTGTACAACTGGAGGGGATGAGGATTTTAGGGTTTCGATAAGCGCTGCGGTGAGGTTTATCATAAGATCATACCCGTCAACGGCGGCCTGATGAACAACATTCTGTTGCAAGTGAATATGTTTCGCAACTATGTGGCCAGCGGACTGTTCGGCATGAAGCCAGCTAGCAAAATGCCGACCATGATGTGGGATACATATTTGGCCACAACGGCGGAACGGCTGCTCCGCGAATGCGATGTTGAGGGCAAGTTTTGTTCGAATTCAAAGACATACAACTTTGTGCCTACCATCCAAATGTCGGGCTCAACAAAGGGCGATGAAAGTAATGTTGGTAGCGATATAATCAATCATTTCATGCCCAATTGGCTGATGGATGGTTTCGGGTGTCATATGAATAAGAAAGAGCAATTTGTTAGCTTTCTAGAGGGGTGAGTAGCAAGATTTTGAATTTATTATTTAATCTATAGCTATATAATAATATCCATTCACAGCAAATGCGTTGGTCACTATATACCGCTGATACAGGATCATGGCGATCGCATGGGCTGCGCCGTCCGCATCTCTGAAAAGGAAGGCGAGCAAGACAAGGTGCTGAGCATGATCTGCAATCTGTCGCGGGCGAGTGTTAACGGTATGCCACACTACGAGATAAATGATGTGCCCGGACAGTATTGCACCTCTGGACGTAATCGACTTTATCCCTTTCTGTGCACACCAAACGTGCAGGTCAATTACAATTTTGTGCCGCTAACTGGCATGGATATGGCTGTTTCTTCGGAAGCTTTACGTAATATTGATATCTCTGATGATGCCGATAATGATAATGGTGATTTTCATGATGATGCTGCAGCTATAATTGAAAATGAACGGATGAGAAACATAATTGAGAAATTGAAGAAGGGATAGGATAAATATGATGCAGAAGGCTACGGTGAAATGGAAGAAGAAGAGAAAATCAATAGCTCGTTGAATTGAAAGAGAGTACGAATAAAGAGACATTTAATTAACTGAATAATATATGTATTGTTAATTATAATTAATGATAAATAAAAAGCAAAAAATGAAATAAAATAAAATTTGTATTAAAATGAAGTAAAAATAAAAATAATAAAAATGAAAATAAAATAAAAATAAAATATTATTAAAATTAAAATAAGTAAAATAAAATAAAAATAAAAATAAAAATAAAAATAAAAATAAAAATAAAAATAAAAATAAAAATAAAAATAAATAATAGTATTGGGTAAATGAGTGGCTTATACATTGCCCATTTATTGACCAAGTTCTTTAATTGATTGTCCGACCATGTCCAATGACCAATGCGTGGGGCGTGGCCAATTGGGCGGCTGCGGGCAGATAGCTTCGCTTGGTTACAAATCGATTTGCGGGCCAAATCTATAAGAGACTGTGCGCTGGAGCCACAGCCGACCAAATTGGCTGCACGTGCGAAATGTGGAGCACTAACTGCTGCTGGCTGCTGTGGCTTTGGCCCATCTCGGTGCTGGCCTTCGACTACTGTGATCCTGTGCTCTGCCCAGGGCCGGAGCGTCACATAGCCTGCAACAATTTTGGCGTAAGTTCGATCACGCACTTAACCCTCGATCGTTAACGGTTCAAATGCGCTCCTTTGCAGGAACTGGCGGAGAGCTGCAGCCCCGATGCGCATGTGGTGCGGATAACGGCAAACAGGCGCAACATGATTCTCAACGAACTGAACGAGTATCGGGATCGCATTGCGGGCGGCGGCTTGATTGGCTTCAATCCGGCCACACGGATGGCGACGCTGCAGTGGGACCCGGAGCTGGCCAGCTTTGCGGAGCTGAACGTGAAGCGCTGTGCGCTGGTCAACGATCATTGTCGCAACAGCGATCAGTTTCGCAACGTCGCCCAGGTTGTGGCCGAGGGCGGCTGGCAGGGTGCGCCCAGCGACGGCAACGCAACGGGAGATGAGGATGCGCCCGTCGAGCATCACACCGAGGATGAGGTGATAATGGCCACGCTGGAGCAAATGTTTGCCGAGTACAAAGAGTGCAGCATGCGTGACATTATCGCATACAGTCCACCCCTAAACAGGTAAGACACTCACCACCCCCACCCGCAATCCTATCTGCCCGACATATCCGTTTGACTCTCGAAGAATTCTGTATTTACACATTAGCAAGTGCATTGCGTACTTTACGCAGCTCGTCAGGGACAGCACCACCCACGTGGGCTGCGGCATTCTGCGCCAGACACGCAACACCACCAACAACGCCGGCCACTGGCTGCTCAGCACCCATCAGTATATGACCTGTAACTTTGTGCGGGGCAACGATGTCAATGCGCCCGTCTATCAGAGCGGCGATCGCTCGGCCACCGAATGCCGCAACGGACGCAATCCGACATTCATCAATCTGTGCTCCATCAACGAGGTGTACGATAAGAGTGGATTGGTCGGCTTTGGTTTCTACTGAGAGGCCTTACATTATGGTTAATAAAAATTAAATGCGATACGAAAAATTCCCAGCTAACAATATTGTATTGAATTGCATGATTATATAAAAAATCAACCTTTGACCTTTTAAGTTCCGTCTAACAACAGTCTCTAAGTTAAATCTATTTAAGTCCCTAAAATTGAATTGCATTTGAATATTGTTGTTGTTGCTGTTACAAGTGCTGACACCAGTTTTTTTGGACCGTTGTTTTTCTGTGGCACCTACGGGCGCCTCTTGTCGCAGGTGGTGCCACTCAAAGTCGGTGGTGCAAAGTTTGCCGACAATTCAGCATCGCTTCGTTCGACGTTGACAACTTCAGCAAACAATTTTTATCGCTCTCGCGCCACACCTTCAACAGTTTTATGCGTTTTTTTTTTATTATGTGGTCGGGCACGGGGGCGGGGGGCGTGGCTGGGGGCCAAACGAAAAATGCAAACGCAGCGTGAAATGCGCGACAACCGCAAATGATGCGCAACAAAATGTGCGAGCATTTTTATAAAAAAAATATACATAAATAAATGTATATAAAAAAAAGCGTCTCTGCCAAATTAAATGGATTTTACATTGTAATAAAATGCGCACCGCATTTTTTGTGCCATTTATTTAATTAAATCAAAGATTTTTTTTGTGATTTTTATTTATTTATTTGTTTTTTATGCAATGTGCATTAATTGTTGCCGGCATGCCAACTAATTCATTATTCAACATTAAAATGTGCATTATTTGTGGACAATAGCTAATATATTTTATGGCCTGGCTACAATAATGAGAAATAATTATTTTAAGGCATTTATAGGGTGTTTAAGCTGTTTATCAATTGGGATTATATGCCATAGAAATTAAGTGATATTTAATAAATATATTATAGTAACTATAACTTTGTTCAATTGCTGTATTAGAGTGTGGAATGTGTAAATAATTGGTGATATAGCAATTGTTAATTGGCTGAAGCAAATGATGCGAATTAAATTAAATAAAAAAATAATATTTGCTTAATATTTTCTGCACACATGTCGTATGCGTAATTTCAGCCATACATTCGCTTAAGTACCGTAAAAAATGTGTAGGTTGTGTTGAGTAAGTTTTGAAACAGCTCCAACGTAATGGGTCTTATGTTCCCGAGAAGTACCTGTAATAAATATTAATTAAAAGCGTTAATAATGTTATTAAATTTTTCATTAACTCTTACCGACGCTGGCCGCTGTGCACGCAAAATCATAAATAATATATTTTTACGTACGCTAGCGTCAAATTCAAACCACTCCGTTTCGTAGGCAGCCACGGCAACGGCCAAGTTCTGCAGTAAATTAAAGGCAGCTTTAAAGCAACTCAAAACGGGCCAGTTTCTTACCTGTTCCCTTAGCTCATTGGCATACCAATAGAGCGCCAATATCTGGGCGAGTATCATGTTTATATACGCACCCACTATGGCCACATGGGCGGTGGTGTTCACCTAAAGGGGAAAGGACAAAGGACTGTGCTTTGAATGGTTGGCAATGGGAAACGCACTCAGATACACTTACAAACATGAGCATAAAAAGCAGCGCACAGAGCAGCGCCCCAAAGGCCAAAAACTCGAGCAGAAATACATATGTTGTTAGCTTATTGATGGTCTGTATATATCTGGAGATGAGTAATGTTAGCAGCCACAAGCATAGGGGCCAATTTCAATGGCTCACTCAATGATCCGCTGATGATAGATAATGCATTCGATTATCTCCTGGGAGAGCTGCTGCCGGCTAACCAGCATGTGGTTGAGGCTACGCAAACGATGTTGCAGCGCCTTGCACATCACAATGCCGAACATGATAAAGGCCACACAGAGACTCGTATAGGGTATGTACATGCAGCAGCCCATCGGTGTGATGAGCAAGTGAATGACGTACCAAATTTGATAGTAGGGCGTCGCATACTCCTCTATGCCCGGCAGCTTGCTGCCAAACGGCAACACTGCAAGTACTCAAAGTAATTACAACTCTGTTGGACTGCTGTTGCCTAAGCTTTCGATTAATGCAAGGCAGAGAAAAGCTATCAGTTTTTGGTAACTTCAATCAGTCTGAGAGCTTCCATACATGATTTAAAAGTTAGTCAAAGTATTATTTAAAAACACTAAATATCATTCATTCAAAAGCTTCTTTAAAATTATTTTGTTTAAAAGTGCATTAAAGCTTTGTTTTGATTGCGATTTAAAAGCTTTTGATTTAAGCTTAAAGAACATACAATCCATAAAGCTTTAATTTAAGTTCATGCTAATTGAAAGCTCATGCAATTAATCCAAAAGCTTGGCAGTCAAAAGCTTACCTCGTTCACTGGAGCTTAGCGGATACAAACCAAAGCCGATGCAGGTGAGCAGCCCAAAGAACAGATTGGCGCGAGCCATGAGGCGACCCTGCTGATTGACCTCCTCCAAGAGGCTTGTCACAAAGCTATCCTTTAAAATTTGCAGTTGATAATAGTATCTCCTCAGATCGCTAATCAGCTGCACATAGCTCTGCTGATCGAATATTAGTAAATAGGCGCGCAGTATTGTGTTTATCCACAGGACCAGCATGTAGGAGTTGCGTATGATGCCCGTGATGCCCTCGTCGGTGGTGAACATGTACAGCAGCTGGGTGGCCACGTGCAGGATGCTCAGCGTCAGGCAAATGAAGCGCTTCACATTGTTCTCGTAGAGCAGCGCCCAGAAGCGCAGTATCTTAACGTTCATATAGATTAGCTGGATATCCTCGAACATATTGAAAGGCGCTTCAAATAAAACTTAACTTTTTTACAGCAGAGCGCCGGCTTTTATAGCTGCGCCTTGGGTTATGCTATAATTATTATAATTTTTTGCTTGACTCATGCGAACGCCTTGCAAAGGCTCCCAGCGCCATTTCTGTGATGCAATTTCTTTCCTCTATTTTTTTTACTTTTTTTCCATTGCCCAAATTGCTGTTCATGAGTTGGCAGTTTATTTGATTACCTGTTAGCTGATTAATTTATTTGCATTTCAGCTAAGCTTTGTATCGATTACCAAAAAGCTGCAAAAGGAGTCAAGTATAGAAATTTATATAAATTTGCATTTTATTTGTAGTTTTTCATTCAACGAATTTATGTTATTTTTTTTTGTAGTTTCATTCAGTTGAAAGCGTTTTTATTTTATCATAAATTTGTAAATATGTAATTAGTGCTGATAACTCCGCCTGGCTGATTATGTTAATAATATACCATCATAGTTGATAACAAGTGAGTAATTTGGTTGCATTGATAATTGTTGTTGTTGTGTGCTAATGCAATTATCGAATATATTTACATATATTTATTTATTTACGCTGCAATCAGCTAAATTTCAACAGCCAGCTGATTAGTTAAATCTAAACACTATTGATAAAAAATATATTAAATAATTTGAATAGAAGGGATGGTCGATTTTTAAATACTCTAAGTTAAAGATGTTTGTTTATTCACATTGGAATAGAATTTAAATATAAGAGATTTTAAATATTCGATTTTAAATTTCAAACATAATAGAAGGATCAATCCAAAAAAAATAAAAACTAATAAATGGAGAAACTTTAGATGTAGAATCAAGAAAGAGGACAAACCATAATCAAAATGGTCTCAAACATGAAAATCAGTTTCGTTTTGGCAAAGTTATTGGAGTTTGAAGTCCGGGAGGAGTACTTTATATGGGATTGGAGAGGTTTACAAGTCTTTTTTTCCCCCGTTTTTTGCTTGATTTTTGACAAAAAATTTGACCCCCTCAGAAATACTTTTAAAGTTGATTTTTATACTAATTTTGATATCCGCAATCGATTAAAAATAAAATCGGAGGAATCTAAATTTTTCAAAATTTTTTTTTTCGAAATTTCACAAGGGGGGAGTACAGTGTTTTTTTCAGAAAAAAGTCGAAAAATAAAAAATCGAAAAAATTTCATAACTTTAAATGTAGAATCAAGAAAGACGACAAACCATAATCAAAATGGTGCCAAACTTAAAAATCGGAATTTTGGCAAAGTTTTTGAAGTTTATATGGGATTTGAAAAGCTTAAATGTAAAATTTTTGCAACATTTTTTAATAATTATTTTTTAATGAATTTTTATTCTATTATCCGTAAAGAGCTCTATATACCCTTTAAATATATTTATCTATTTCAATGATTGCATTAAGCAATTATCTGTTATTTATCAATGCTTCTCTTAGATTAAATATACAAAAAAACAACATTAAATCAGATACCTCTGTTAAAATCAGTCGCAATTAGTTTTCAGTTCTTCTCTAGCACTTGATTTGTTCAGTTCAACATGGTGCTAATAGTTTTTACCCTGTTGCTAGTTCTGCTAGCCCTGATCTATAAACTGGCTATGAGTCCGTATCAGGTGTTCAAGGAACGTGGAATTGCATATGAGACACCCAGGCCTTTTATAGGCAATTTGAGTGTGCGAGTTATGCTGGGCCTCACTTCATTTCTGGGTTTACTGGTTAACAAGTACTTGAAGACTAAGAACCATAAGGTTTTTGGTTTTTACAATGTTCGCGAACCGTTCTTTGTGCTGCACGACGTGGAGGTAATCAAGCGTGTGGGCATCCAGGACTTTGAACACTTCACCAATCATCGACAACTGATACCCGAGTCCAGCGAGTCCATGTTCTCGAAGAGCCTGACAGCGCTCAAGGACGACAAATGGCGTGAAATGCGAAATACTCTGACGCCAGCCTTCACTGGAAGCAAACTGAAGGCCATGTTTGAGCTGATCAACGAGTGCAGCGTCGAAGGTGTTCGGTTTATTGAGGAGGAACTGCGAATGGCCAACGGGACGGAGATCGAGCTGGAGATGAAGGACTACTTTGGACGCTATGCGAACGATGTTGTTGCGTCTGCTGCATTTGGCATTAAGGTCAACTCTTTTGTGGATAAAAAAAATCAGTTTTATACACTTGCAAATTCTGTGACACGTTCCTCTTATTTAACCATGATTAAGGTTATTCTATATGGCATAATGCCAAAGGTTATGAAGGTAAATATATGTGGGAATATAATAGAATAGATATTGATATAGATAAAAAACATAAATATATTAACTTATATTTAATACCAAAAATCGAGCTAACTAAATATATTTCCCCAATCACTTTTCAGGCTTTGCGCGTAAAACTTTTTAATCCCAAAAAAATCGACTACTTTAATCGTCTCGTTTTCGATGCTATGAAATATCGGGCGGAACATAATATTATACGACCCGATATGATACATCTGCTGATGGAGGCCAAGCGTCAGTTCCAGGTGCAGCAGCAGCAGCAGCAGGATAAGAGCACTCCGGAGAACTCCTCGGAGCACGCAGAGTTCAACGACGAGGATCTGTTGGCGCAGTGTTTGTTGTTTTTCTTTGTGGGCTTCGAGGTGATGTCTGCGAGTCTCTGCTTTCTCACCTATGAATTGTGCAAGAATCCCGAAGTGCAATCGAAGCTATATGAAGAAATTGCCGAGGTGGAAAAGGAGCTGCAGGGAAAACCGCTCAACTATAATATGCTGAGTAAAATGAAATATATGGATATGGTCATATCGGAGTTGTTGCGCTTGTGGCCGCCTGCATTTAGCTTGGATCGTGTGTGCGGCAAGGATATCGATATGTACGATGAGAACAATGAGTTGCTGGTCAAGTTTAGAAAGGGCGACGTTATTGTTATACCCATAATTGCGTTGCATCGTGATCCTGACAACTTTCCGGAACCCGAACTCTTTAAGCCCGAACGCTTCTTGGAGGAGAACAAAGCTAACATAAAACCGTTTACTTATTTGCCTTTTGGGCTGGGACCACGCAGTTGTATTGGTAAGTCAAATTTAACTTTAAATGAATTTAAATAAATTATTTGCCAACTCTTTGCAGGCAATCGCATGGCTTTAATGGAGGTCAAATCGATTATCTACCATTTGGTTAGTAAATTTCAGTTGATACCTGCCGAGAGAACGGTAAAGAATATGATGCAGAGTCTAAACGGTTTCCACATGCAGCCCAAGGAAAAGTTTTGGATTAAGTTGGTGCCCCGAAAAGCTCGCTAAGTGCACCCAAAATTTTGAGTTTATATAATATTGATCAGCTTATCATAATCATAATTGTTGCCATGCCCGTAAACTGCATTGTCTATAATTAAACTTGATAAGATTACGATAAATTCAAGCGCCGGCAACTGATAAGAAATATGTGTAATGGCTTTCAAATCGTTTTCTTCTCTTTACTTTTGTTAATGAGTATACAAAAATAAAAAAAACATATGAAATGTTTAATTTCTATGCTGCCTATCACAACAGCTGGTAAATGACTCATTTTCAGAGAGAGTCATTTTAACATTTTAATTGAACCAATTGAGTTCATTCATTTGGACTTCTGTTTGCCATTCTATGCTTTACTTACTATATTATATACTATGCTTAATTTAACTATACTACGAATTTATTTGGTTTTTCTATTGATATCATATCTTTTGGGTACAAAAAATAAAACGTTTACAAAAATATTTATAGATAAGTAATTGTGCGAAATGTATTTGGCGGTGAGTTTGTTTTTGTTTGTTTTTTGAACGGGTTTCTCATTATACACTAGGTTGGGGTATTTTAATACTGGCTTTAATTGTGTAACGCTTGAAAGAACACAGGGATCCAAACATTTATTAAAGTTAAAAAAACTCTGAAAAAAATTCGGATAAAAACATTCATATATGAGAAATTGGATAACTATTAGATTTTTCTATATTTTAATTATAAATTATTTTATTTTATTTAAATCGCGTATTTTTTGATATTAGTTTATCAATTAAACATTTAAAACATTTGTTATATTTAAGATTGTCCCAGATCTAATGATGCAATTTATATGAATATTGATATATTTTTATACTTTATAAAAAAAAGGCGTACAAACCGGTTTAGTGAATAGCTATGCATTTAAGTGTGTAAAGTAATTTATAGAATCAAGCAGACTACTCGCTAGATAGAGCAACAGAGAGAGCGATAAAATATTATAGTAAAAGAGGGAGAGCGAAATAGAGATACAGAGAGCGTAGGTTAAAATAACATATATAAAGAGCGAAATTGTTATTGAATTTTCAGTTGCGAACGTGCGTTTGAAACGCGCAAGTGAATATAAACAAAAAAGAATAAGCAAAACAAATAATATAAACATATACATACTTATATAATATATGTATAAGTTATTTGATCATATAATATAAAAAAAACATTGGTGAAATGTTTTTGATTGGCTTTACGCTCGTGATCATTGTGATCGGATTGCTGTACAAATGGTCTGTGGCCAAGCATCGGACCTTTGAGGAACGGGGCGTGCCCCACGAGAAGCCGACGCCGCTGCTGGGCAATTTCACCTTGAAGGAATTGTTTGGCGGCACTTCCCATTTCCGGCGACAAATCGAACAGCATATGGCATTCAAAGATACCAAAGTCTATGGGCTTTACTTTCTGCGTGATCCGATTTTTATTCTACGAGATCTGAAGCTGATCAAAGACGTGGGCGTTAAACAGTTCGATAGCTTTATGAATCATGTGGGCACGGAGCAGATTGAAACGCTGCTCTCGAAGAGTCTGCTCAGGCTGAGGAATCGTGAGTGGCGGGAGATGCGGAATATTCTGACGCCCACATTTACCGGCAGTAAAATGCGTTCCATGTACGGACTGATCAACGCCTGCAGCGATGTGGGCGTGGCCTATATTGACAAGCAGCTGGAGGAGGCGACAGGAGATGGGCTGGAACTGGAAATGAAGGATTACTTTACGCGCTTCGCCAACGATGTGATTGCCTCGGCCGCCTTTGGCATCAAAGTCAACTCGTTCGAGGAGAAAGACAATAAGTTCTTTGAGATCGGCAAGACCGTAACGACAATCAAGGGAGTGGCAATCTTAAAGGGTATACTCTTCACATTTATGCCAAAGTTAATGAAGGTGGGCTTAAAAAACACAATCACCTACAAAATATATACTTAAAATCTTTCCTAATTTACTTAAACAGGCTTTGCGCATTAGCATTCTGGATGAAAAGATAATTGGCTACTTCAGATCACTTGTGTTCGATGCCATTAAATATCGTGTGGAGCATAAGATTATACGACCCGATATGATCCATCTGCTGATGGAGGCGCAACGCAAGGCGGAAGATAATACAGAAACTGACAAAAGGTTCGAGGACGATGATCTGCTGGCGCAGTGTTTGCTCTTCTTCTTCGCGGGCTACGAGACGGTGTCCACCTGCCTGTGCTTCCTCACCTACGAGCTGTGCATGAATCCGGAAGTGCAAGCGCAGCTCTACGCGGAAATTGCTGAGGTAGAGCAGCAGTTGGCCGGTCAGCCCCTGGACTACGATACCCTAACGCACATGAAGTACATGGATATGGTTGTCTCGGAGGCTCTGCGCAAATGGCCGCCAGCATCGCGCACCGATCGCGGCTGTGATAACGACATCGATCTAATCGATGATAACGATGAGGTTGTTCTGTCTCTCAAGAAGGGCGATCGATTGTTTATACCCATTATGGGCTTACACTACGATCCCGAGAATTTCCCAGAACCCGACAAATTTCAGCCCGAACGCTTTTCGGAGGAAAACAAACACACAATTAAACCTTTCACCTATTTGCCCTTTGGCCTGGGACCTCGCAATTGCATTGGTGCGTATAGAAAACAGTTAAAAGATAAATTCATTTCCTATAGTCAATTTTCTAATTTTCTTTTAGGCAACCGCATGGCTCTAATGGAGGTTAAGTCTATTATTTACCATATGCTAGTCAAGTTTGAATTGCAGCCAGCCGAGAAAACCGTTCAGAATATGATGGACAGCATTTTGGGCTTTCAAATGGTGCCCAAGGAGAAGTTCTGGATCAAATTTGTGTACAGGCAGCAAACAAAATAAATGCGATTTAAACAAAATTAAAGTTCATAAATGTTTTTGTTATTGAGTCAAGTGCAAATATTTTCATAAACATCCAATGCACAAATAACTGCTTCACTTTTGGCCAATTAATCATTTGGCATTCTAATTAAAACTTTATTCTATATGCAACTTAAGTCGCTGTCTGTGCGCACAATGCATTTCATTAATCAACCTTAAGTCGCAGGAAATTGTCAAGCTTCAATTAATTAATTTCACATTTTTTTTCCCCCATTTTATATTATTTATGCTAATGCATCAAAGGGAAATCTTCGCTCTGAGTGTGCTGCGAACAGACCGCAAAAGTTTTGAGTCCCAGTTAATTACAAGTAATCGAATATAAAGCGTTGAGCTTCCTTTTGTTCAATGCCAACGACAGCGCCATCAGCCATGTTAAAAGGAACTTATTATCCTTGCATTTAAATGCGATTGCATATTGAACAGAAATATTGTAAATGTAAATGTTGTAAATGTATTTGTAAGTTTCTTTTGCATATGTTTTATTTGCATTTTATATTTGCTTTAGATAAGCTTAAGACTCTTATGGGTTTAAGATTTTCACCTTTTTTATATTTCATTGAATAGAGTAAAATAAATAAAGAGGATTGCTGCAATTTTAGCAATTTATTAGACATTTTAAGCTGACTGCTTTTCATATTTGAGCCTTATCCCAACAAATAACATTTATATCTTAACGCAATTTTAATTACATAAAAACCAAAATATATATATATTTCAATTTAAAACCATGGGCAACAAGTAAGCAAAACCTTTCTCTATAAATTCTCACATATAAATCCTTTTTTTCTGCCAGAAAAATTCATCTTTCAAAAACTTTTTTCGGCCCTTTTTTTGCATAATTAAGTGAAGACAAAGCCAAGTTAAGTTTACCATACAAAGCAAACAAAAACCTTTCATAAACCTGTTAATTCATTTACCAATTAGGCTAAAAAAAAATTAATGTATATAAAATAATAATCTAACCCTTAGAGCAACAAATTGTTAGAAAGAATTTCTTGTGTCCAATGGCCGCAACATTTGCAGTTGACTGTGAAGGCAGTTTAATTTGGCCAAAAGAAACGTTGGACAAAAACTTTTTGACATTTCGTTATTTATGTGCTTTGGGATATTTAGGCAAAAAGTTTTGCCCGACTAAGCAGTTAATGCGATATTGATTTATTCGCCAGCAGCACCAGCTGCCTCGTAATAAATATTATGCAGCTGATATAAATAGATATACATATAGACTTATATATATATATATATATAATATAAAGAGCTGATCCTTTAAACTTTGTTTTGATTTCAATTCAAAATTATACGCAGTTCTGGCTACAGCCAGGACTTAAGTCCAAGTTTCAAGTTCATGAATTCACCGTTTAATATTTAGACATAAGACAGATGTGCACAACAAGTCAATACCCTGTATATACTCAATTATATTACGTTAAGATAATTGAGTGTTTATTGATATAATAATGTAATATATAGAGAGTTAACTAAAACATTATTGTATAATGGTTTATAGTCGATTATAATCGATGCCTTAATTGTACAACCGTAAATCTATTTTTACCATTTTTTTTTAAACCTGTTTAACCAACTGTAATGATTACAGGGTATTTACAAAAACAAATGCTGGCGATTAAGCTGTGAGTTTTGCGTAGATACTTTCGGCCCAAGTTTTCATGAGCTGCCAGACAGCTGAAGCCAAAGATCTCGAATATCAAAGTGCGACAGGCGAAAAAGTTGAAGTTTCTATCAAAAGGCAACAAAGTTTGCGCTGAAAAACTTGGACTTGGCCAACAACTTGGTCGACAAAAGGCGCGAAAAAAAACGGTCAAATCGTTTTTTTTTTATCGTTTTGGCGATTTTCATTTTATATTTCTGGCGAATTTGGCCAAGAGGCGAAAAGTTGTTAATTATTTTCGCTGGACATTACAAAACAATGGCTCAAACTTTGGCCAAATCTATGACTGCCAGCGACATTTGAACATTTTTTTTTTTGCACAACAAACTCAAACTAAACGTTAAGCATTAATGGTCATATTTTGGCCAAGCTGCATTTGTTGGTCTGGCCATGCGGCTTAAGTGCTTGGCAAATTGTGTAGACTTGTAATTTGTAACTGGTGCAGCGGCAGGGCCTTTTTGGGGCATGCCACTTGGTGTCTGCCACTTGGTGGCGCTTAAAGCCAAAATCCTTTTGGTCAGTTGGCAGGCAGCTTGACCGCCAGTTGACCCATTTGCATAATTATTCATTGCGCAGCATTATGGGCATAAATAAAATGATGCTTCACTGCGCAGACACACACACTCTAACACACACACACACACACACACTCACACACACTCGCTTGTATTACTCCTGTTAGCTGTCAGATAATGCCTTGTAGCGCATAATAAACTCCTGTGAGCCTTTCCTTTAGTCCTTCGTTCTGCGTACTGCGCTTTTTGCGTCTTATTTATTGTTTAGCATTTTTTATGGCCGTGGCAAAGTTTACTTGCCACACATACGAATATAGATACAGCCAGCAACATTTTCGCAATTTTACCAAAATTCACTGAAATACATTTGCACTCGGAACTCAATTGGCAAACCAATTTATTTCCTGCTGTGCGCCAATGCATTTTTAAACAATATTGCATAATCAATAAAAATTGTTTGGCCAATATACTAACGCAAATTGAAATAGCTGTATTTATATAAAGAATTTTCATTGGAACTTCAACATATATATATTTATATATTTTTTGATGCCTGTATAAACACTTTAAAAGATTAATAAACATTTTTAAAGTATTATAGTTTGTTTTTATTTATTTTAGGATTTTTAATTATTTATTTAGAGCGTAAAAAGTGCTTTTGATACTAAGCTGTATTGTCTTAGCCTGGGCATATTTATTTCGATACACTCTTATTAAAATCCATAAAGTAATCTCTGAAAATAGCAATTTCAGCTGGTGCCATTGTTTCGCACACATATTTCTGCCTGTCTCTCTGTTCGCTGGCTCAATTCTATTTAAATTCTTGTAGACAATGAGCAACCGCAAAAGCAGCTTGCGCCAAAATGACGCACAAAGTTTTCTAAAGCTTCAGCAGTTCACATAAAACTTGCATGACTGTGTGTGTGTGTGTGTGTGCGTGTGGTTGCGTGCATGTGTATGTGTGTCGGGTCTGACGACAACCTTAACACCGAAATACTCAATTAAATAAAGTTCTACTCGAAATTGCATTACATTTATGAACGTGAGTGTTGCCCTCCATTGCTCGGCTGCCATTTTTATATTGGCCCCTTTATTTTTGCCCCTCCGCCCACTTAAGACCCCACAGCTATCCACACATGACCACAAGCTGCAAAAGTTTTGCAGCTTATATAAAAATATTATATTGCACGTTACATATTTCTGTGTGTGTGTGTGTGTGTGTGGATATATAAACCGCAGAAACAAGTACTTATATAAGTACAATAAGTGAGCTGCACATTTCGATTGTCAAGTGCAAATCATATAAAATGGAATTTTCCGTTTCCGCTTCCGGTTTGAGCGACCAGCGCGTTTTCGTACCTGTGTGCGTGACCTCGCAGCTTAGAACAGTTTAGTGGACTTTACAAGTCCCCTCGTATACGAATTGTTTTTTAATACCCTTGAAATGGGTAATAATTTAATGGAGACAAAAAGCTAAGTTGTTAGAGGTTTGTTCAATTATTCAACTCGATTCATCAAATGAGTTGTACTTTAGTTAGCAAAAGGGATCTTAATAATCTATAATATGTAAAAAATCACTCTTAAACATATGTCAGTTCGATGCTAAGCAAACTTTTCAATTTACATAAACACCATATTAACTTTAACGCAACTCAACCAATCGTAAATGCAATATAATATATATTTCACATAAATCAACACTGGCAATTATTAAACCCAGTTAAGCCTAATTATTGAAATTGTGTGCGCACAACTTGAAGCCAGATATGATTCATGGCAAACCCATCCTTTGGCCACTCTTCAAAGTCCTGCAATTAATATAATTCCATGGCAATAGTAGTGAATAGCCCAATGTATGCTTTTCTATAGACTGGATTAAAATGCAAAGTGCTGCCTGGAAGCGTATTTGATATGCCAGCCAATTGTCGGTTTTTGCGGTTTGGCAAATGTTTAAGCTTTTCGGCTTATACGGCCCCAGAATGGCAGTACTTAGTCAAATTGGCGATAAGTCCTCCACACGGCATTAAACAGAGCAACACATGAAAATACTATGCAAATAATTTATTTCATGTCCATTCTCCGCTCTTAAACCCTACGGTTTTTGTCAAAGAGATGCGACTGTGCTTGCTGCGCTCTCTTAGAGGCTTACGCTAAGAATTTCTCTTCGTTTACATGAAGAGCGCAAAGGTAAAATGTTGTACGTCAAGCACGAAGAAGAAGTCAAATGTTAAAACCTTTAGACCATTAGATGCGCACTTGATATGGCTTAATTTGATTTGAAATGTTTTTAACTTTTTCAAAAGTAATAATTGAATGTGAAATAAACTTTAGGAGTTGGCTTCAACTGTGGATTTAAATTGAAACTTAACTTTCACAAATTATTACAAATTATACGCAACTGATATAGATATTCTTATGAATGCGAATAGGAACTAAGTTTTTGTATAAATCTATTTTTGTTATTTTTGAATATTCCTAATATAATACAATCTTATTACATTTCCAATTTAGCACCGATTTACGTGCGAAATGAATTTATGGTGTAGCTTTAACTTTTCGATTTTTTTTCTCCAGTCATTTTTATTTAGCCTTTATATTGATGATTCAGTAAAATACCAATTAAATGCAAGTCATCAATTGGCTATTTTAGTACTTAGCATTAAATTGCCTAATATACTTGATATAGATTTAAAGCCCAATTTAACAGTTGCTTAGCTTGTGCTACATTTTATTTGTATATACTTAAAGTGGGGATTATAATTATGTCAAATAATACATATAAATATTTAATATTTATGTCTTGCTTGTCTGTCAAAGAGTCATATTTAACAATATGTTGTTTAGGGTTAGATTATTTTTAAGGGCATTTAATGTGCAGCATTCCGAAGAAAAATCGTTGCCTGTTTTTATTGTAATTATTTAGGGGGCTATATAAATAGCGAGTGACTTAACCTGGCATTTGACTTTTTATGACAGCCGAAAGTGCCTACTTAAGGAATCAAAAGCATAAAAAATAATGTTAATTTCAATATTTGTCGTATTAAATGCGCATAAAAGTCAAAAGCTGCGCATGTGTGTAACATATTTATGCCAAATAATGGAATTTGTTCATTTGAGCCTGTTAACGTTTTTCGTTTGTCGCTTTCGCTTTCATTTTTTACATCTTTCATTTTTGGTTGCTTTTATATTTTTTATTTCCTCGTGTGCCATGCGTTTATCGTAAATGCGTGAAATTTAAATAAAACGTGCTTTTATATTTTTGAACAGATTGTCGAGCAGCTGCCGCCGGTTGCCGGTTACCGGTGTGACTTGGCTTTAAAGCGGCCCTCAATCAGTCAGTTAGTCAGTCAGTCAGTCAGTCAGTCAGTCAGTCAGCTTGTCTGTCAGCCAGTCGTTGAGTTTTCGCCGCTGGGGTCGCGCCGGGAGTCACGCACTTTTCACACACACACACAGACGCAAATACGCGAAGAGCAGCTCATACGGGTTGTCGTATGTTACGCAGGATGCCGACAGATGGCGACACTCACACACACACACACACACACACACATGCAGACGCGTGCGGGAAATGTGACAGGATGTCATTTCGCTACGCATCCGAAACATAAACACGTCGCGCTCTGGCTTTGTGTCTCTTGAAAATTATGCTGCTAAAAGGCGGCAAATGTTTATATTTCCGTGCCTGCCTGTGTGTGTGTGTGTGTGTGTGTGTGCATGTGAAACTATGCAAAAATTTGCATACGAATCTGTCGCTTTTCCTTCCGTAGTTTCCCGGCCATACTTATTTAAAATACACGTAATATTCATAATATGACACAAACGCGTGTTAAATATATGCAAAACTTGTTGAGCTCCATCGGGAAATTGTGACAACTGCCTTTAATAGTTGCTGCTGCGATTTTCGCAAAGTTCTTCGCCAACACTTGCTGGTAAAAAAGCAGTTGTTAATTTTATGGCCGCTTTTTTTTTGCTACATCAGTGTAAAATATAAAATGCAAATATTTGCAAGTCATGCAAAATTTATTATCAAATGTGCATAGATATATATACATTTCAGTTTTATTGGCATTTTTTATGCGGGTCAACCACAAAAGCCGTAAAACTAATTTTGATTTCAATACAATATGCATTTTAGCTGGCTTTTGGCCGCTTAGCCGCAATTCCACAATGCACACAATTAATTTTAATTTTTCCGCTAATTCGTTTTTTTGGTTGATGTTTGAATAAATGAGTTAGTGCGAATATTGTAAATAATAGTCTGACATTTGCTAGTTAATTGAATTTAAATTAGATATATGTATAAGATTAAAGTTATAAGCGTTTTGAAAATTATGAAAATGTTCAAATCAGAGCTTTTTGAAAATTGCACTTTATTGTTACTTTAATTAAATTCTTAATTAAAAACCATTAAATACCATTTATTCAATTTTAAAATAATAAAAGATTTTATTTTCTGCTTTTTGGGCTATTATATGCAATAAATTGAATTTGTTCTATTTGATTTACAAAAATTTTAATTAACATTGTACTGTTGACCACTGTGCTTTAGGCTAAACATAATTAAAATGCAATCTGTTCGCAGTTGACACAATATGCGCATTTTATTTAACTAAGCATCATTAATGCAACTATTTACATTTTATTGGGTTTAATTATTTGCAATATTCAGGTCATACAGGTTATAAATACTAAGTCACAGCGTATGCTTTATTAAATTAGTTTATTGTGCAAAATCCACTAAAGCCCACGAAATGTAAGTTTGTCATGAACGCAAGTTTTGTGGAAATGCAAATGCAGCTGGAGCCAGCGAAGTCTATATAATTAGAACAGAAAATGAAATATCAAGTAACGAGTGAGGTAAGAAAAGCGCTGAATGTTGTGTGCACTGTGTCTGTGCGTGTGTGTGTGTGTGCTTGGGTGTTTTTCTGTGTGTGCTCCGTGCTCCAGTTAGTAAATACAAAGTACAAATTGCACAAATAATGATACAGTTGGTAAACTTTCGCTGATGTTGCCACATGTGCTGATGTTGCATGATGTTGCTCCACAGCCTAAAAACAACATGTGTGCATAGACTGTAGGTGTAAGTATGTGTGTGTGTGTGTGTGTGAATATGTGTTATTTAGCAGACCCTGCGGCATGTACAGACTGTCATTTGGCTTATTGATTTTTACTTGCAGCTCCGGCACTGAGAAGAGCATCTTAAAGTTTTTCCTTTAAAGAAAACCACATTTTGCCTCGGGTAAAAGGAAATTTAGTACGCTTTCTGCATGCTTATTAAAATACAAAACAAGCTTTCCATTTTCCCTGGTATAAATATAAATATAGTTATAAATATAGATTTTATACAGCATTTACAATTGTTGACAAGAGATTTTAAACAAACTTTATATGTGAGAAGTCAGGCAAAGGAATAGACAAGTACAAAGAGTAAGACAATATCAGAGATTTACTTTTACATAATATATTAATTAAGTTTTCTTTCACTATATTTAAAAATGACTTCATTATTTTTGATTTTATTTTGGCTTGACTGATAAAATGTATTTACAAGCATTTAAATCCTGCCTCTAGCTGTGTTAAATATAATAAAATAAATAACTAATATATGCCTTAAGAGGCTGACGCTGACTTTATTATTGAATTTACACACAAGTTGTGGAATATACTCGCCTCGAGTGTGTTAGTGACTGAAAAGTTTGTGGTGCAAAACTTGTGGCGCCCCAAAAACCCCTCTGGGCCCAAAAGGCATTCACTTAGCTTGGCAAATAAATTTAATAAGCGCATCAAGTGAGATGGCCCCCAGGAAGTTCTTATGCAACTTGTTGGCCAAAAGGCAAGCGACAAGTTTCACAAATTTCTTTTGGGCCAAGTGATTCGCAATAATTAACTGTTATAGGCCAATTTGAAATGGGCTTGTGTGTGTGTGTGTGTGTGTGTGTGTATGGCATGCAACTTTGGTGGGGTCATGTTGGGTTTATCGCCAGCTGCCTGCGCAGGCTTATTTATGACCACTTTATGGCCACATTGCAGACCTATTAACAATGTGCAGTCAAATTTAATTTTTCGCTACAGCATTGACCAGCACACCAAGCACAAGAAATAATCGAGTGTGTGTGAGTGTGTGTGTGTGTGTGTTTGAGGCGAGAAAGCAGCCATGGCAAAACATATAAAAAGTGAAAATTTATGTGACAGCATTTGAAATTTATTTGCTGCAACGTTTGCATGGCGGCTGCGCCGGCGATTTGTGTCTGCAACAAAATAAAGTTCCATTGACCCATTTTGTGGGGCGAACAGCAGCAAAAGACACGAATAGGACAATACTCATACGCCCCGTGGTGTGGCAATCGCCATGCATGCAAAGTTCTTCCTAGGCAGCAAATGCGCAGACGATTAGTGCGCCATTTGCTGTTGTCTGTGTGAGCACACACACAAACACAGACACACACACAGACACACACACATATATACTGGCTGTGGCTGGCTGCTGTTATTTACTGTTATTTGTTTAGCCGGGTTCCTGTTTATTTTTCGGCTTATTTGTTGCCATTGTTGGCTGTCATTGTTATTACTGGCACAGTGTTGTCCTGGACCAGTTTATGCTGCACTTGCGCCAACGTCACAAAATGAAATATTTAAGTGCGCATTAGCCGCATGCCCCATTTACCCCAAATGCCCAAACCGTAGCCCCAATTCCCCGTTCCCCGTTCCCCATTCCCCTGACCCAACACCCAGCTCGGTAACCATTCGCATTTGCCGTCCTGGGGCGCAGAGTAATTGCAAAAATTACCACAAGCACTGCAAGAGGCTGCATTCCAAATGAATGAATGAGAATTGCAATGATTTCTGTGCCAAGAAGCAGGGAAAAAGGGGATGTGCCATATGATAGGAAAAACCCGTCCGTATGCTGATTTCAATTGATTCTTGCTTTGCGGCTGCTGTGTGCTTCGTTTGCTTCGTTAACGTTGAAATCGACATTGCAGCTCTGGTTTTGACTCTGGTCAGGTGCCGCACGCATGTTCGAGCAGCTTGCATAGCTGTGGGCGTGGCAATGCTACACACACACACGCACACAAACACACAGATGCTCACAGGCACAAAGGCATATTATAAATACCACAATTCATTTGACCATAAACTGAGCAACAACAACAACAACAACAACAACAACAGCAATTGTTCTTTTGCTACCATGTTAAAAGCCATTTAAAGTTTTCCTAATTGTTTTTTCACTGACAAAAATGAAAAATTGATTTTTGATTAGACTTTATCATTTTAAACGAGTTGCATATTTCATAAATTGTGTGTGTCGGCAAAAAAAAAGTTGCAAAAAGACTTTAAAAGATATTATGAAAATTTAAATATACGCATTTAGATACCCCGTGAGCTGATTTATAGAGTTTTGGCATAGCCAAATAAATTGAATTATTAAATTATCTTTATTTGGTTACATCTACAAATGTAGACTTTAAACTTTTTAACAGGGTATATCTTAGTTAAACATTCCTTGTTTTAGCATGCATTACCTGTTATTTTACAATCAGTTCTTATCAATTTTGTGCTTTGTACCAAAGTGGAAGCTCGTAAGCCAACTGCTTCAGGCACTTGATGTTACTTTCTGTTTCGTTCATTATGAAAAACCCTTTTTCCGACATTTTGTGGCTTAAAACTTAATAAAAACAGTTGCCCAGCACTGTGAGTGCACTTCAAACAATAAACGAACGAAGCATTCAAGCATTCAAGTATTTTTAGTATTTGTTTTTATATTTTTGGAGCACTCGCTACAGTCGCAACTTTGCTCACATGAACTCACATTTTTATTTAAGCTCAACTGTTGGTTTGTTTATTATTTTTTTTTTAGCAGTTGTTGAAGGACTTGTGGTCAGCAATTTGGGCAGGAGCTGTAAAGTTCGTGCGCATTCGAAAATATGCCTTGAACCCAACTTAATTAGCTTGCAATTAATTGCATTAATTTGCAAAATGCAAAACTCAAATTTAATTAACACAAATAAACACATGCGCAGGCACGAACAAAGACGCCTAATTTGCGTTGCAAATTGAAATAGTTTAGGCCAAATTTACTAAGTGGAAAATTCCAGACTCATGCTGCCGGCAATATAGTTATGCGCACAGCTCATATTTGGCCCCCAAAGGCAAGGCATTAAAAAATAACACCAAAAGTTGGCGGAAGCATCTGATGTGTGCTCTGAAAGTTGGCAAGCATTTCAATAATCGCTGCGTAAAAACAAATGTTGAAGAAAAACACTTAAAGAGCCTTTACATAAATTTGCGAATTTAAATTGTTGTGAGAACGGCAAAACCTTTTACTTTTTGAAGAGTATGGTTTCTGTGGAGATTAGTTTAAAGATAGTTAAGCTTTAGCTAGTGAAAGTTTTTAAAACTGAATTGGTTTTAACAAAGCTTATTAAAAAGTTCTCAGAAGATAAAAACAACTCAAATCTGTTTTCTCAATTATGAGCAAGAATTTACGTTAAAAGCTCTCGAAATTTAAAAGTTAGTTTAGCGAAGCTTTAAGGTGCTTTCAAAGCTGTTTACTCAAACGAACAACAGCATTTTATATATTAAATAAATAATTTAATAAAGTTTTTAAAACTGAATTGGTTTTAACAAAGCTTATTAAAAAGTTCTCAGAAGATAAAAACAACTTAAATCTGTTTTCTCAATTATGGACAAGAATTTCCGTTAAAAGCTCTCGAAATTTAAAAGTTAGTTTAGCGAAGCTTTAATGTGCTTTCAAAGCTGTTTACTCAAACGAACAACAGCATTTTATATATTAAATAAATAATGTAGTAAAGCCCCAAAAGAGGTCACAATTTGGTCAGCCGCAGCCGCAGCAACTTCAACTTTGTCTCTTTTGTATTGCAAGCTGAACAAGCTTTGAGCGCTGCCCATTGAAACGAACATTTTGTTTAATTGAAGTACAATATGAAATGTGCCAGCTGACTGCACAAATCTAACGACATTTTCTTTATATTTTTTTGTTCATTTTTCCATTCGGTGGGCATTACTATTTTCTACTTATTTTGTTTGGCATTTGTGTAGCGACACGTAAAAAATGTGAACAATGAAAGATGCTTGATAGTTCGACTTTTTGACTTAAGCACACAGCACACTGAGCAGCTGTAATTGGAAAAACATCCCGAAGAGTGTAAGCGAATTTAATAAATATATGTGTGTTATAAAAAGTAAACGACAAATATAATTATAAGTAACTGAAAGCTTGCAAGAATGAACGTTAAGTAGTTTATTTTGACTGGAGCGATAATTGAAATGCCAGTCGCCGTCAGATGCTGGTTGAAAGAAATCATAGCATACATTTGAGAGCAGGCGCATTATAAATTGCATTGTCGTGAGCTTACTGTGGATGTTGCTGCTGTTGCTGCTGCTGATGCTGCTTGTGGCTGTTTGTATCGCATTGCATTGGCATCGAGTGGGAAAAATCAATTTGCAGCTATCAAAACGTTGCAGATGGATTTGTTGGTATTTGCCAAGCAATCGAAGTTTTCCAGTGGCTGCTGCTAAAAAAAGGCAATAATTGCAGTACTCGACTAAGCTGACAGAGAACTTAATAAGGCTTACTTAGCCAAGTGAGCGCAGCGAACTCAGCACACCAACCTATGGGGCGTATGCGTGATTTAATTTTTCTGCTTCGTTTTTCCGCTTCTTAAATGGGCTGTCACACACACAAACACACACACACATACACCTACACACATTTTAGTTAGCTGGGCTGGGGCACAGATAGTGGCGCCATAAAGTTTAAAGACAAATGTGCTGATTATAACGATAGCACTTGATTAACGTGGAGGCTGTTATGCAAATGAGCAGCCGCACGCACACAAATAGGCGATGGTTGGGGGGCGTGGCAAAAAGGTGTCGCTCACTTGACAGCCCTAATGAAGCCAAAAGGCAACGGCAAAGGCAAAGGCAATTGGCAATGGCAATGGCAGCTCTGTCGGCCAACAAGCGACAGCGGACGCTGTCAGCGAAGAAACCGCTAACACAATCACGAAAGCAAATAAGCAAACAAGCAAACAGTTAGTCAGACAGATTCCCCTCCAGTTTTAGCCAGTTTCGGTTTGACACATAGACAGTTGAGACAACAATTTTGGTTTTTGCCATTTTTGTTTGGCCATGTTTTGTGCATTGTTTGCGCTGCTGGCTTTTAGCTTTACTTTCGCCCTAATTAAAACGCTTGAGTCTGTCAATTGGCTGATTTAGGCCTAGTTAGAGCAGTTGCTTTTAAGCCGCTTTAATTAGCCAGCCATATCTTGGCCAGGCCCATAAATGACTAAACAAATTTCACGCGCTGCATATTTCCGGGCGCCGCATTTTCAGCATTTCGCTATTGTAAAATATGCGCAGCATTCATAAGCTCGAGCTCCAGCTCCGGACAGACAGACAGACAGACAGTGGGACAGACAGTTGGACAGACACTGTGCACAGTGACAGAGAACTGACAGTCAGACAATTGCGGCTGCTTGCGGGGCCGGCCTTTTATATTTGGCTTTGTATTGCCGCCGACGCTGCCGCATACAACAGCGTAAAGTATCATTAATAAAAAAATAATGCCACAAGAAGAATAGCGCACATACACAAACACACACACACAAGCAAACTGCTGTGCCGCAGCGCCAACAACAACAACAACAACAACAACAACACGGTAACGTCTCTAATTGAATTTCTTATGGTCCATTAACTGTCAGTCCAGAAATCCGCAGAGTCAGTGGGTGGATGAGGTGGGGCAAAGGCATGAAAGGGAGTGAGAGGGAAAGAGAGAGATGTGGGACGTTTTTGGTGGTTCAAGGTATGATACTTATATAACACCAACTGAATGAGTAAGCAACGAAAATGTAAACGTGACAGTTTTTAACAATATTTAAGATGTCAGCATGATATATCGTTTAATTTATGTATTCTATACTGTATGTGTGTGTATTTGTGTTTGTATTTGTACTTGTGTGTGTGGGCTTAATACAGGCAACTGTCCTGCGACAGAAATAAATTTAATAAAAACGTTTTGCAAGTATTTTCCGTAGGAGATAAATACTTAAGTGATATTTTGTGTTCGAGCACTTTTTGTCATATTATATAATTAGCTTAAAGATGAGTTCGACGCTTTCACAATTTGCATACAAATCAACAGAGATAAATTGAATTTATCTGTTGCTATCAAATAGATAATATTTAAGCATATGATTAATCTTAAGTAATGTTATCTTAGGGAAGTCTTCGTAGGCTTTTAAAAGCTTGACTGATGTTGATGATATATAATTTATATTTATTTATTATGCTTGCTCCCACTTTCAGCCAATGTCATCTGTATTTTAGCTGTAGATTGAATAAAATGGGATTTGCAGGCTGCATTTGCATATTGCAATGTTTTTATTTTGCTGCGCAGGCGTTTTACAATTTTCCGCTTCAACTATTCACAATATCGGGCGGCAGTAGCTGCTAAATAAAATAAAGGAAACTGCTGAAGGGTGGAGCGCGGGGGCAGGGTGAAAGGGGCTGCAGGTAATGCAGGTTACTGAATGCCGCTCGACGACGGCTTCCTCATCCGGTGGCTGCTGACTTATTTATGCAAATATTTGTAGCATTCGCTTCAGAAATGCTTTAAGCTGTTTATATTTTTTTTATTTTATTTCTCTTTTTCTAATATATATTTAAAATATTTTACGCAAAGCTGCTGCTGCAGCTGAATGCTGCCAGTGTTGGTTGCCCGGACAGCACTCAGGATTTAAATTTTTTACACTAACTTTAATGGAAATCAGCGTCTAAAACGTTGCAAATTTCGTCCATTGATTTTTCATGCGTACAAATTGCTTGCAACATGCAGCGGCACGTTGCTGGCCAGCAATAATGAGCCATTAGTAGCAATTACGACTTACCAATTGGCAACGAGGTAAGCCTTCAGCCATTTTCCATTACGAGACAGTTGCTCCGGCAACGGGCGACAGGCCATTCAATTGCTGCGCTGCCTACGCGGCGTATGTGTAATGTGCTTTGACTGTGTGCGGCCAACCCGCTGTGCCGTCTCCGTTTGCATCCCATGCAGCCAAATTGACATTCAACTGCCAGTTTTTTTTTTTCGGGAGGAACTGCAATTTCATTACGTTAGCTCATGTTGAGTACTTATCAGCGCGCCAACTGTGTTTTTTCACTTTTTATTGCCACTAGTTGCGTTTGGCAACTCCCCCCGCCCCCCACCGCGCTAAGCTCCTGCCCCAACTGTATGCCAGACACGTACAGCCTTTATATTCCTGCTGCTGTTGCTGCTTCTGCTGTGCTGTTGTTGTTGTTGTTGTTGCTGCTGCTGCCTGTGGGGCTCAGTGTCAATGGCAAGTGCTGAGCTCTGGCACCCTGGAGCATAGTTAATAATAATTGCTTGCTTGGCATTGAACATGAACCTTCATCAATTTGGGATTACGACTAAAGCCTACAGCCCCCGTCCTTGCCACGTTTTTGGTGGAGGTTTATTAAAATTGTCACGTCCTTTGTTACTGCAGCGAAATAAATATATTTAGCTGTCCAGTTAGTTCAGTTTAGTTTAAAATATATACATATATAAAAAAAAAAATTGCCTTGAGTCGAAAAGCAAAAAGTTTTCTGCACAAATGAGTTGTTTGCTCATGTGCCGCTCCAGTGGATGGCTAATTAGCTTAGTTCGAGAGCGCAGCACTTTGAGTTATTCGTTGTGTTTGGCCTTTGGACTTACGCTTTAATAAATAATTATTTCAGTTTGGCAGCAGCCGTTTGATGTTGCCTTTGGCCAAATACTTGGCAGCTGAAAGAGCATATAATAAGCATACGCTAAAGTTCCGTAATTTGTTTGCGCCATCGAAACGTTAAGTTGGCATATTTTTTATTTGGTTTGGCAAAAACTTGTTTGATTTGTACTTTAAGAGAAGTTCGTTATAAATTGGTTTAAAAATTTTAGCTGCTGTCTTTTATAAATACTTCTTATTATACAACTTTAAGCTAATTTCATCTTTCTTGTAATTTAATCAGTCTTTCAAAAACTATGTCTGCGGTAATTTCAAAAATTAATTTTAACTTTATTTTACAGCTATTTTAATAATCAACTTTTATATTCATTGGTGTTTTCCCTGTGAATTGTTGGTGAAATTGTTTTGCAAAAGATTTGCTTTAGCAATGTTAAGTCGATGTAATCAGGCATGACTTTCATTAAAAGCATGCGTACTTAATTAATTTCAATTAGCAGCATGATACACACACACACTCACTCACACACACAGTTCATTGGTTGGTTTCACATTGCCGGTTTCCTTTTGCAATAAGCGGCAAACTAATTTTGTTTTTCCACTTTTGTGCATTATGTGTTGAATATGCAGAAGAACTTTGATGAAGCACAAATTGATTGCGCTCTCCGCACGTGTCCTGTCAGTCATCATCTGTGTATGTGTCTGTGTGTTCGTGCTATTTTTTTTTTGTGCGCTTCTAGCTTAGTGGCCATGTTTTTGATATTAAAATTCCTTGTTGAAAACAATTTAAAATATTCCATAGCATACTCTGAGGCGCCTCCTGCATGCTATTGCATGCCATTTGCATGTGAGCTCGTAAGTAGTTGTTATTATTGTTGTTGTTGTTGTTATTGTTGTTGCTTTTCCACTTTGCAAGTCGATTCTCTAGAGCGCTGTCTGCGTATTTTTATGTGCAAACAAATAACTCTGGCCACACACGAGATATAGATACAGATACGCTACGATTACATATAAGTGTGTGTATTGCTTTTCTTTTGCCGCTGCCAGAAGCTGTGTGCTTTACTAAACCACCCACCCAAAACCTCCTTTTATACAAGTGCAATAAACTTGCCTTGACTTTGATTGACAGCTTTGGGGCTTTTCGGTCGCATGCCACAGTCAGTCGTGTTCAAGTTGTAACCGGAAAGCAAAGGATTAAGAGGCAATGCCATTGTCCAAATACCCTTTATATTCAACTGTTAACAAACAAAGTTATGTAAAATAATATCGTTGTACCAATTAACTTCTTAATAACATATTTCAAAGGCATTAAACGGAATTTGCATTCAATTTGTTATAATTTCTAATCGTACTTTCAATAAGCCTTAACACATTTAATGATGAGATTCAATTAGTCTTTGCTTGGCCTCAAACACAGTATTAAATTAAATACCCATTTATTGTACTTAATGCATCATTATTCCATTTAGTCTTACAATTAACAGTTCAATGTATTTATTTAAATTGGTATCGAAAGGCTGTGACTTGAAATCCCTTTTAAATTTTGGATTTGAATTTAAGTTAGCTGCGTCAGGCGGCATAATTAATGTTAATAAATTTATGAACTTCCACGCACACACAAATTCCGATTCAAATTGCAATTGTTGGAGCTCAGTTCAGCTATGCCTAATCATATGCAAATTCTAATTACAGTCTACGCGTGTGTATACCGTTAGAAAATTGGAAATACTGTTGCTGCGCATGTTGGGCCGACATGTGCATTGTTTATTTTATGCAAATTTCATGCTCGATTGATACAAGTGGAAATTTCCAAAGTCTATTGTTCGATATTTTCATCAGTGTGCGAGCGACAACAACAGGGGATGAGAATTCGCAAATTTTCAAACCCCAACCCCCAGCCGCCATCCAATCAATTGATAAACAATTAACAATATTTTTTTTTTTTTGATGAATATCCCGTATTTATATTTACATATGTTTTGGCAATTTTTATTGAGCAGATATTATTTATAGATCGTTTTTATTTTTTTGTTTGACATCAGTTAAAGCTATTCTAATTACTCATATGTTGCGGAAAATTGAATTTTCTATTACTCCTGTGGCTGCTGCACTTGAACAGCTTCTGGCCACAGACGAGAGCCGACTGAGAGAAAGCCCTACGGCCGTGTGGAGCACTGATAAGGGTGCAGTTTTCATATTGGGAAATTCACAATTGAGCGCTTCGAAGTGCTTACAAATGCAACTTGTGGCCAACCAGCTTTTGGTCTGCACGGGCCAAAAGGGCCGACGCCACAACGAGGCGAGCTAAGTCTGCAATATGATTATATACATATACATATATATATATATATATTTGGTTATTATATAAGCTGCCAGACTGACCGACCGACCTGCTGTTATGCTGTATGGCTTGCTTAAATCAAAATTTAAATTGTGTGAATTGTGCATATTTTGATTGAGTTTGCAATACTGACAGACTATGCGGTTCACCCGACACTACTGTCTTCTGTAATAGACGGCTCGATGGGCAGGTTTCAAAATTGTTTATGAGCCCTGTTGTTGTTATTCCTGTTTTCTGTGTAATTTCGTAAAATTATTCATAATTATTTCAGTTTGATTTGTATGACAACGTCAATTCATGCCAACAAAGTAAGCTCGTTGGTAAATAAATTGAGGTAAGCAAATGAAATAACTTTAAATTACAGGTAAATCAGTTGCTTAAGTTGACATATTTAATTGTTACTTATGTTTAAGTTAAGAGGAATTCATTAAGTGAGATCTTTTTGTAGTGCAATATTAAATTAAAATATTATTGTATGCTGTAATCACTTGGCATTTGTTAACCCTTCTAATTAACTGATTTAAAGGCATTTACCAGATAACAAAATTGTTTACTTAGATCCCGCTTAACTTGACGTTACACATTTTCTCCCTCAAACTAATTGTAATTTTATAAAGCTCTGACTGCCGCAGCTTTATTATTAAAAACTTTTGTGAATTACATTTGCATAAAAGATTTTTTAATAAAACAACAAAAAGTTTCATAAATATTGTTACAGTAAAGTGAAAGTACTTTGGTTGGAATATATAAATATAAGAATATAAATGTAGGTTTTGACGTGGGGTAGACTTTAAGTATTTGTTCACATTATATTTGCATTTGCATTTTTTTTCTCCTTGGTCTGCTGCTTAAGGCTTCACTTGTGGTCCGATTAAAACACTTATGTGAGTCAACAATAACAACAACAACAACAACAACAATGAAAAGAACAACGCTGGCGACATGGGGCAAACTCTCAACACTCAACGAAACAACAAACAATTGCAAATGCCATCAAAAGTTACTCAAAAGTTCAAAAGTTGGTCAAGCATTTTGCAAATAGCCAACCCGACAGAACAACAGACCAGACTAACAGACCGACTTACCGTAAGACCCGAGAGCTCGAAAGCGATGCGATTTGAAGTATCCTTGGGCTTGGCTGCGGGCTGAGGGGCCCCATCATCATCAGTTGGCCAGGTTTTTTCTAAGGGCCAAGTGCTTTATTACTTATTCAAGTTCCTCATTCAAAAGTTTTCATTAACTGGGCTGCGGATATATAGCCGGCAGAGCCTCAGGTACGAGTGCTAATTGTTGAAGAGAAAATAGCAAATTTAATAAGTTTTTAAGCAGTTATTCGAGTTGCCATTTCCAGCGGATTCCCAACAGGGCCGGAACGAGGTGGTGTTCAAGTGTTTTTCGCAAAAGTGCCTTTTGAATGCACACAAAAGTTAAGTTATCTATGCAATCTGAATGCACAATGCCAGCCAGTTAAAGCCAGTCTGAAGTATCTGGTTATTGTTTAAAACAATGCTTTTATTGTTGACTTAGTACTGGCTACAGCTGGTGTTAACAGTTTGTTACATTTTGGTTTTAACATTTTCAACAAAAATCATATTTAAAAACACAGAATATATTTTTTGCCATTTGTTGAATTTTAAGAGCATTCATAATTAATGCAAATAATTAATTATGTTGCTGCACGTTTGCAATTTCATTAATTGCGCGTTTATTAATGTCAACAATAAACAACAAGCAACAACACCAACAACAACTCGAAAGCGCATAATTAATGCTGCGAAATGTGCATAAATTCAAAATGTGCTCCAAAAGCCAACGGCAAAAACAGTACAATTTCCAAAAAGGGGGCGTTTCCGGGCAGGGGGCGTGGCTACACAGAATACTGTAAGGAAGGTCAGGTGAGTGTGCGTCACCGAGAGTGATAAATACTGGCTGCCATATGTGCATAAAGGATTAAAGTTTTAAGCCCGTCGCTTTATTAATTTGCATGTTGCATATTTTAAGGGGCACGCGATGCGCGCATAAATCAAGCGTATTACACAAAAGTGCGTATTTTAAACATTAAAATTATCAAATAAAACACATGCGACTAAATAACATAATCAGCGCTGCCAAACAGCTGCTTCCAGCCCAACAAATTGGCTACAATCAAAATCGCATATTTATGTGCCACAAAAAAGGTATTCGAAGGAGATAAAAATAAAACGTAATCAGTAGGTAAGTGTGTGTATGTGTGTGTGTGTGTGTATTTATGTAAACCGTGTGCACAAACAAGAGATTTTATTGTGCACAATTTTAAAAGGTAAAATCATTTGATTTGTGCCATAAGCCAAATGTATTTTAAATGTTAGTTTAAGATTGGCAAATAGAAATGAAGTAAGATAACATGTCGAAACTTATGCAGTTGTTCTTGTTCTGACTTGTTGTTGTTTATTTTCGTTTAACAATTTTATACCCATTAAAAAATAGGTTCACTAAACGGCATACCCGAACTCAGAAAGTATATATCATTGACCTTAATGTCTATTGAAGTAGATGTCTATTTATTTACATTAAAGGAAAAATGGTTTTTTATTATGTTTAAAGGAAGGACTTGAAAAAAAAACGTGCCCACTTTGTGTTCTGGGACAAAATTAAAAAACCAAAAAATTTCTTAAGTTTTATGCTTTGAGAGCAACAAAAAGAAAGTAAACCACAGAATTCAACAGAATCTGCTGACAAATTGATACTGGTTGCATTTTCAAGAATTCGCTACAACCAATTTGCTTTCATTAGGCAGACAGGGAGGCTTGGGGCGCTGAGCGTGTCATTTCCATGTAGAGGGCATTAAATTAGTACACCCCAAAGTACACCTAAGACGTAATAGAGATTTACGGAGCGGACAATAAAGCGCACACAGAATGGAGTGCTCATGACATCAAAAGCGATTGCACCCTGGATACAATTGCCGCAGACAAAAGCCAAATTGGGCAACTTTATGCTAAGTTTTATGGTTAGACATTTGGCATTTGAGCAGCTTTCTTTGCCATTACGTTTTTGTCATAAAAAAGTTCGGATATATACGTGTGTGCTGTGTGTCTGTGTGTGTGTGTGTGTGCTGTGTGTGTTTGCGTGTGGGTGCCATGTGTCAGAGTCGGGGCTAATTAAGAAGTGCTAATGAAAAATCCAACATACATTTGAAGTTTACCAAAACTTTTGGGCCATGTCCATGCAAGATGTAACATGTTTTCTTTATACGAGAGCATTTTGCATGCGTGCGTCAAGTTTTTAATTAAATAAAGTCTTTGCCTTTGTTTTTGCCTGTTGCAAGTTTGCCCTTTGCAGTTTCTTTTCTCCTTTTGTTTTAGGTTGTTTTTTCTTGTTTTTTTTTTATCTCAGTCTTTCTTGTTTTTGTTTTGTGTCTTTAGTGCAGCTGCAAAAACTTCGGGCAACTAAAATTAAGTCAAGAAATTTTTAAGTTGCAACTTGGTTTTCACATTAAATGCATGGCATGACATGGCTGGAAAAATATCTTAAAGATACATTTTGGGGGACAAGCTTAAAGCTGCGACAGCTGGATTAACTGGAGCTCATCAAAAGTACAATGAGATATATAAAAGGCGAAATGAGAATGAAAGAGGCGAAATAAACAGAGAAAACTAATAACAAAATACAAACAATTTGAGGCTATATAAATTTGTATGTGTTTGCGTGCGTCTCTGCTTATTTTTTGAGGGGGATGCGCGCCACTGGACTGGGCATGCCAGGGGGGCCGTCTGCAGGTGGCCGGGCACGCAGTTGGGCTTGAAAAGATAGGTAAACAAAATCACGTTAGGTAAATATTATTCCATTTGCACCGACTCATGAGCCCTTGCGACAGAACGCCGTCGCCGTGGCACTCACTTTGGGGATTTGTTTGGTTTTATTTTTTCATTCAGTCGCTGTTGTTTTGCGTTTTTCGAAAACAAATTTCAATTTTAATATTTTGGCATTTGCTTCTTGATTGTTATTTCTTTTCTTATTTTTTTTTTATTATTATTATTGTTGTGTGCTTCTTTCCTTTTGTTGTTGCGTCTGGCGGCGGCGTTGACATCAAAAGCGGCAAATGATGAAAGAGGCGCTGGGGAATAAAGTGCCAAGTTTTCTTTTTATGGCTACAAGAAAAATTGAAAAACAATTGTCAGAAATCATCAAAAATCAACAGCAAACGGCAAATAGCAAAGTTCTCGGCCTTCGAACTTCTGAAAGGGCTGACGAAGCATAACCAAAAGTAAATCTAAAATTATTTTTGTATACTTTCAATAAATTTCTTGTAGCTCATCAAATGCATGTAATTCGATTTATTCTGTAGATATATTTTTTCTGTATGATTTTGGCAATTATTTACATCAAATAACATGCTAACAAATTGTGTTTTATTATTGCCAAAATTATTGTAAATTCCATAAATTGATTGTGATTGAGATTGTGTGTGTGTGTGTGTGTTTGTGTCTGTGTGTGTGTCGTAAATCTGAAATCAAAACTCAAAAATATCTACACGAGAATTTTTCATGTCAATAACTTGCTTGAGCACGTTTCTTTTGACAATGCGTACAACGTACAATGTTTTGTCATATTGACAATTTTTGCCGAGCTTCGTGCTTCACACTGATTCCACAGCCGGAATATATTTGTATGTGTGCGAATTGTGTGTTGTATGTGACTATAGAAAGGACATTTTACTGTCCGGCCATAAGTAATATTTTGGTATGCCAGCTTGAATTCTGTCAAGCAGATGTCAGACGACTGCACTGTCTGCTCCTCCACCTTTTGCCCCCTCGACTGCTCCTGCTCCAGTTGCTGCGCCTCCAGCTGCAGTTGCCCCCATTCAATTGTCACTTGGATTTCGAGCAAACGTGTGTACTATCTTCAGTTTTACAAGGCAACAGACTGTGCGCAACTAATGCATACCAAAATTTCTGACATGTTAAAAGTTGAATGCGATTTTTTCTCTAACTTTTCTTTTCGTTTTGAATGTGAATTTATTTACATTTAAATATTTAAGGACTTAAGTTAGTTTGTATATACATAAAAAAAATGTATTTGTTTATATGATAAATTCAAACAACAATAGTTTTTTATAGTTAGAAAAGCACTTTACATAACATTATTTTACAATTCTCCATTAATCATTTTAATAACACTTAACAACATTTATTTATAAATTCACTAAAGCCAAGTTCCAATATAAAAAAAAATCTTTAATTTAATTTGAATGTTAATGTTAATTTGTGCATATTTATTGAAATTGACATAAAATTGCAGCATTGATTTGCGCTCGAATGGAGTCAGGAAGTATAAACATTAGGATATCATTTCGATTTACTTTGCGCTATTGCTTTGGCACTCAATACACTAAGCGCATTACACATACGCGCCGTATGCCCAAGGGAGATATTTGTAACTGAGTCGAAGCTGATGCTTACTACATGCCCTTTTTATGCCCCCCCTTAGCCCCTATGCCTTAGTGGTAGCACATTCAGTTGATTCGCTTAGCTGGTAAAGCAGACTCATACAGATCTAATGCCATGTAAAATGCTTTGAAATACCAACTGCAGCAGCAGCAGCAACAACCCAAACAACAAAATCATCGTAAGCTGTGAAAACTGAAAGATGCAGAAGCACCAGCACAAGTAAAAGAAAACGAAAACGAAAAAGAAAAAGAGAAAAGAAAACTGAAGCAGACGCAATGTAAGTGAGTAAAATCCTTTGGCGCTTTACTTTCATTTTGATGGCCTCGCCGTTGCCAAGGACTGCGAAATGAAGTGCAAAAGTGTAAAGTCGTAACTGAAATGGTTTTGCGGCTTAAAACGCATGTCGCTACAATTAAGGGAGACAGCTTTGGTTTTGGTTTACTTTGGGGTTTTTAGTTGCACATCTTAAGTTCTTGCCTAGTTTGCTTACATATGGACTTGAGTAATTTAAAACTCGATAGCGTTTGACTGTTCATTTGCGCTTGCCTTTAATATTTTATGTGCCTGACCAGAACAGTTCAGACCCGACCAGTTCGGGCCCGACCAAGTCGCAATTTTGCCTCGCTGACATCATAAATCAGCTGCCAGCTGGTTTTCGAGTTCACTCTTTGCTGTTCACAGCCAAAAGCCGGGCCAACCGAAGGAACCAGCCAACGGTTAGTAACAAGCAACAAATTGCCGGTCTGCGGCCAGTTGATAAATATACACGACTTGCCTCACTTGTTAACCAAACTAACTGTGCCAAGATGCTGGTTTCAGCTACGCTATCAGTTGCCTTAATTATAACGAACTTTGCTGCGACATCAAACATCAATTTTGGTCAGCATAAATATGTCAAGCGTGAGCTATGCTTCAACTGCTTCACGCAAATCAAAATGTATCCAACGAGTTCTGGAAATGTATTTTGCAGCAGCCTCTGCTAAGCTGGCAATTATTTAGTAGAGTATATTTATGATAAAACTCAAATAATACCAAAGAGGAAACTTGTGAGCCAAGTATAAATCATAATATAAAATAAAAAACTTTAACTTATTTAATACTTATGGTCATAATATATTTTATTATAACAATTTGTATCAATATAAATCGGTTATAATTAAAGCTGATGAGTTTAAATATATATTTATTTACCTAAACATGCATACATTTATAAAACATTTAAAAACAAACACTATGATCCAAATGTAGTTTGTTCAAATCTCTTGCGGAATTCCAAGCGCATTTACTCTCTAAAACGCTTAAGCTTATTCCAGTGAACATTTTTGGCCTTTAAAACGTACGTTTTTCGGTCTGGTACTGCAATGAACTTATTCTAATGCCAAAGCGGATGCGACAGAGACGGCGTCGAAATAGCTGCAGACCGCGACGGAAACATAAATTCGGTCAGGTTCGTTTGCGCAAACCCTGACAGTTAGTGGCGGGGCCAGCAACAAAGTGGCCGCTGCCAGCGGAAATGCAGACTGAAACTTTAAATTACTGTGAGATTTGAAGGGTTTGCTCTTGCGACCATTAAGTGCTGGCAGCGCATTTAAATTATATAATAAAAGTAAAGAAAAACTCTATTGAAATATTTTATATTCAAGCATAATGACGAGGAGATGTCCTACGAAAGTGGCACTAAATAAATGCTTGGTTAAAATAAGTGCTTATACTATCGTAACAAGGTTAATAAACAGTTAAATGTATGTTCAATCAAATAGCAGCATTAAATCGACATTTGCACAAACTGGTCTACAAACTATTTTGCCCCAAAATGTATGCTATGTATTTTATTTGCATGTGAATTTCGTACTGGGAGTGTTGAGTTATTTGTGCTGCCCAAAATTTGAATTATTTGTGAGTGCCACTTAACACATGCTTTAACATTGAGAGATTAGTTTGGTTAGAAACCGACAGATGGCCAACACGATAATAGCAAGTGTAAGTGCAAGGGTAAGGGTATGGAAACGCAGTTGTAAATCATCATCTAAATGGATTTCAGCTGAAGCATGCTTTAGTGGCTGCGTTAAGAGTTCGTTTGCACTCTCAATTCGAGTGCTAATTGCCGGAAATAAAAATGAAAATCACATCCGGCGCTGTTGCAGCGGCAGCTGCTGCGGAAACGAACGCCGCAGCAACCAGAGAAGCTTTTGCTACAATAAATGAATTTTCATTGCGACTGCATTTTTATACGATTTTTTTTCCTTCGTTCTTGTATTTGTATATTACATTTTTTTTTGTTTTATTATTATTATTATTCATTTATTGTGCACTCTTCTGCTACGTTTGCGCTGCGCATTGCAGCTGCAACATGAAAATACTCACGCTATAATGCAAAACTTGGTCGTGTTTTATTATTACCTTTTATAATTTAGTTTTTTATTATTGTTTTGCTTGTTGCGACTTGACTGGCATTTTGGCCGAGTTTGCTGCATACAGCATTCAGCGGCATTAGCCAACAATGGCAAATCATGATGGCGCCTAATTTAATTTTCCATCGCGCCAAACAATGGCGGCAATAGCGGCATAGCATTAATTTGACTCTGCATAAAATTTGGAATTATATTGTGGCGCACGCACAAAGAGATGCGGAAATCGGACAAGCTACTAGTGACTGTATAGTACTCTATATACTTATATTAGCAGTAGAGGGAACCTAGTAATTATCTCTCTGAATTGCCTAGCTTCTATAAATTATATGTGATTGGTATGGAAAAAGATTTATTGAATCTATTGTAATCTCTTCTTATGTATTTATAAATTTTATTTTATACCCAACAAACACCATGAAACAATCGTTGGACCTTTCACTAGCCAAGTTTTGCCCCTGTCGCCATTTATTGCATATTTCTGTATATATTCTGACTCGCATATTGCCATTCCGCATACGCCGTGTTGTCAAGCCTTTTGCCATGCTGCTTTTGGGGTCGTTTGGGATCGTCGCACTGTTTACTTATTGCCTAATTGCATGAATATTTTTGCATGGGCTACCATTTGTTTATTATTGTTGATTTGTCGTGTTTAAAAGGCCATGGAATAAATTGTACGCCAATTTAAATACAAATTGGCTTAAATATTTACACTTAATTTAGCTACAAGCAATAATAACAACAAATTTACAACAAAATGTGTTCGATTCACGTTAATTAAATTTGAACACACTTATTTTCGCATAATACCCATAATGCTTCATAAATATTGATTGTTATTCAAAAGCTGTTCCGGACAGCTACGAACATGTCAAAGCTGGCAATTTTCACAATCCTATTACAATTTCATATAACGAGGCATCTGTTGACTGCCTTTGACTGGCGCCAACTGCAAAACGCATTCAGCTCAAGTCGACTGAAAATCTTAAAAGACAGCCAACTGCCAACTGGCCAACAGCCACTTGCCAGTTGCAGTTCTCGCCAATGTCCTGTTGTCGGTCTCGGTCTTGGCCTGCCCTCCTGCCAGTTATCGACTGCCTTTTTTTCCCTGCACAGACATATAATGCATCTTTTATACCCTGTTAAAAAGCAGTTTCATTTTATTGCTATATTTGCTACAAAGACATATATTTATATATAATATTTTAAGTATGGTATTGAAATGGTTGTTAATATCTAAAAGTTGGATTACTATACACAAATTGAACTACTTTATCCTTTATCTATTTAACACTTCACAGAACAACACGTTTCTTTTAACGAAGCGTATTTAAGCTTCTTTATTTCAAACTCAAAAGTCCTTTGTTATACGCATTAAGCTCCAACCTGGTGCAACTTGACTTACATTTATAAAGGGCCATGCTTCTATATATATACATATATACACAAATGCATTGTAAATGTCTGTATATACATACATATATATATACACATATATATAGATTTTCCATGGAGAGCAACAAATTGCTTCTGATTTGCCCTGGCAGTTGGCTGCTTCAAGTATATATTTTTTTTACTCTCTTTTTGTTTCTCTTCTATCTATAGAGCTGTTTGTTGTGCTGCTGGGTCGTGCTGTGTGTGGCATTCATTTAAATTAATGTCATTAAAGTGTTAAAAGCATCGCAAATGTTCGCACGTTCTGCCAAATGCTGTTTGCTTCACATGCTAATGGAATTTAACAGCCAAAAAAAGGATAAATATATATATAAGTAGATATATACACATACACACATATAGAAATAAATTTAATTAGTTATGCGTGCGACGACTTTTCACTCCAGTTAAATGTTGTAAATATATATATATATATTATTAAAAAACTTCGCACGTACTTCAGCTAATTTATTAGCGTTTAACATTACTAGTGAAATATGTGAAGAGCTATATAAAATGTATTTGAGTCTGTTCCAATTCTTAGTATTTTTATATTATGAAGAATTAAGAGAATTTAATAAAGTATAAAGTATATATATAAATATCACTTTACTTACAAAAGTACATCTATTGTTTTATTATAACCCATTTGCTGTTAAGCTTTTGAAAATGAAATTGTTAAGCATTCATATTGTTAATTATCTCCTACCCCATTTCTGAGTTGTGAGCCCGACTCGCTGTCGGCAAAGTTTATTGCATTCTTTTAAGGGATAAGAAAGAGATAAATGCATTCTTCATATATGTATATGTATGCAGATATTGTATAACTTCCTGGCTATAACATATTTAAGTAATTACGTAACAGGATTCACAGCGAATCACACACATGATATACGGGCACTGCAAAACGTGATGTGCAGCTGTCGTCCTCGCAAAACGTGTCAGCCATTTTCATATGCGGCCAAGACGCCCGCATATATACATATGTATAAATATATGTATATTTATGTATTACATGTATGCTCTCGTAACTGTCTGTGTGTCGGTGTTAAGGTCCTGTCATGCATAAAATATATGTACACGCACACATTTATGCATACGTTATGTCAAAAGATGTGGCTGAATGTATATAATGTTTCATTGTAAACGCCTTTTGTCTATGTCTTAGATTTAGCTTACACAGCGTCTGTGTCTGGCGCCTTAGCGCCACAAATGAGACTAGTTGAAAGCGATTTCTTTTAATAGGATTAATCTGAATCTGAAGTATAGGTCTAACAGTGCTTGTTAAATTCTTCGAGTGCCAGCTTTTACTTTGTAAGTAAAACATTTAACTTTAATTTTTTTCTTTCTTTAAATTAAATTATGTTACAGCATTTTAAGATGGCTTAAATGTGCTTACAAAGATTATTTTGTTAAGGCGATTTTTGGCTTTTCTCTTACATTCCTTAAATAAGAAGATATATATATATATACATATATATTTAAGGAATGTTTAAGCTATTGAAACTGTTTTGAATACCTTTAAAGTTGGAACTTAGCTATTTATTTAAATTTAAGTTATTGTCATTTACGCTTTTTTTAAAGACTATGCTATCTTTTTATGTAGTTGGCAACTGGTTGTATATTTTTATATATATATATTTTTTTCCAGGTAAAAAGTCTCTGAACTTTGGCCTCTATAATGGCCTTGAATGGTTGCTTAAGTTGTAGCTTTGACATTCTCCGCTTCGCTTTGTTTGCAATTGAGCTGAAGTAATGCTCCGGCCGAGAACAATCAAATAAGACAAACTTTTGTTCCAATGTCAGCGCTTAATTTATCGGGCTTTGCTTTTGTTGCTTGTTTACGGCTTAACTACATTTTGGTGCTTATTATGCTGCTAATTTAACAGTAGCCGCTTAATTGTATTTGCCCGGCTCAACGGCGTGCTCAGCTGGCCACGCTCCCCATTCAGGACGAACAAGTGATGTGCGGTCCGTGCGAGGATGTGGGATGGGGGGCGCCTGGGTGAGCCGACTAATTGGGCTTTCGATTAACTTGGCCATGGGAACAATACGATTCAAAGTTCGCCGCTCAATCGACAAGCCACACGCAGTGCACATAATCATTGTCAATAGCAGGCCACAGGCCGCGCCCACTAATGCTTAACGCCCATACCGATTGTTCGAATCATCGCCACAGGCAGCGAACATTTTTGAATCGTTTTGTTAATAATCGAAATATGAGAGAAACATTTTAAGTGCTTTCGGCATTCCGTCCGCCCTTATCCCCTCCCTCCACTCAACTTGTCTATTCCCGCGCCCTAACCAGTAAAACTTTGTGCGGTATCATTTTCGAAACTATAGCCTGAAGTGCACTAAGTGCAAGATTGCCGAAAATTTCAACAATAGAATAAAGTTTTATGCATGGGAATTAGTTGCCATGAACTGAATCCTTTTAGGGCAAACATAAGAGAACGCGTTGATTAGAGCTGAAAGCTATATTTGAAAGTATGCTTCAATTTAAATATAAGTATTTCATTTAATACGCTAAAACATTTAATAGTATTTTTTAAAGCACAGGTGCTCAAATTTAAATGCGTTTTCTCTATAATATTCTTAGGCTTATTAAACTTTAACTATGTCTAAATAACGTTACAAATATTTAATAAGTATTTTTACTCACAGCAAATGAATTCGTTTAATTAAATTCACTAGACATCATTCTTAAGCAATTACAACATAAACTATTTTTTTAAACTGATAGAAGATTTAAATTCAATAAATAAATCCTGTATCTTAATTAAAGAGATCCTCACATCTGCATCTAAAAATCGTTATATGCATAAAAATTTATTCACAAGTTTTCTGTTTACACATAGTTCACTTAATTGTCAGTTAAGCTAGTTGGGACATTTCTGGCTCATTCCTATTTGTTCGCTAGTAAAAATGTTGCTCCTAATGAGATGTAAATTAAATCATTTTGCAGTCGCTTCAAACGTTTCCATAGACAACAGAAGATTTCATGGAGCTGCAATCAAATTTAAAACCTTAAAGTTTTGTTTATATTGTCAACGCGTAGCTCGCTTTTAAAAGGCTTACGCAAAGCTTAACAAATTGCAGGGCTTAGTTGTTGTTGTCGTTGTCGAATCCTTATCAAATCGCTAGCAGTGCAAACTTATTGCCTGACATCAATTTGCATCAGTTCAATTAATAACTCAATTTGTGGCTTTAGCGCTTGCCAATAAAATGCTAAAAAAATATAAAAACAGAATTTAAAAAAAAACATAGAAAGCGTACACTGGCTAACAATGCGAATGTATCTCAATCACAATTGACTAAATACATTTGTAACTGTATCTGCGGGCTTTCGATTAGTTTGAGTTTTTTCTATTTGTTTTTTAGTGGCATTTGTGTCTCTATGTGTGTGTGTGTGTGTGTGTGTTTGTGTGAAGTATGGGATGGCAACACAAGAAAATGAACTGAAATTTAATGTAGTCACAGTTCATTTTGCATTCATGCACTTTACAAATTTCTTAGTTCCGATGCAGACAAATGCATTGCTTGCCACAATTGGCTGCAGGGCTGGAGTCTGTGTGTGTGCACCATGTTTTATTATGTTGACCACAGAAGCCGCAGCAACATGTGCATGTCCTGGCCCAATTGCACTAGCTGCATTTGTGCTTGAGTGGACTTTAATTTGTCTGTTGCCCACTCCGTCATATTTCCTTCTACCCCTTTGATGGATCAACTTAAGCCATGTGCTTTATGAGTTATGAGTGCCAGAAATTTACTGCTGCTTTCAGAGAGTTAACTCAATAATTGGCCATATGCGGCAGCTTTATGGCTAACTTATGCCGTTCAGTCTTTCTCTCTATGTCCGAACTTTTCTAATTTAATGGAATATTTGATATACAGAAACTAATTTTAATTTCAAAATTGTTTTCATACCAAAAAATGAAAACAATCAAACAAACAGATGTTATTCAAAATTTATAAAGCACTTAAAAATTTTGTTTATACGATTGCAACTTTTATTTTAGTGTTGGTTAGATAGGAAAACATATTTTTGAATCCATTAACTGTTATTTTACTATTAAAATTGTATGAAGAAATTCTCAATCAATCTTTTCACATGCCTTTAAAGTTCACCATAAGTTTTTTTTCTGTTCAAAGCCGATAAAATCATAAGTATTTTACATGGGCAAACATTCACAACGTTATTCTCTTAATGGCATTTACAACTTTTTGCAGTTTTTCGGGGAAGGCAACAGCTGCTTGTATTTAAATGCCCTGCAATCTACTTATGCTTTTCTCTTGCATTTTCTCACTGGGAATTGTAGTGTTTAAGCACGCTTAAAGTATTTTCATTTACATGGGAAAAAAAATATATACACACAGCAGCAGTTTCCGGGAACAATGCATTGCCAATGCAAATATCGTAGAGGAAACACGTGTAAGTGAGGCAAGGGACGGGTAAGGGACGAAAGGGACGTGGTGACAATCATTACAACGACGATGAACATAAACAACAACAGCAATTGTATCTGACAGACGGAAGCGCAAACAGACACAAATGTAAACACACACAGACACACAAGGCTTATGCTTGTGTGTGAGTGTGTGTGTGTTCGCGAAAGTATGCTATATTTACATACCACAGCACGTGTTGCTGTATTTTCGTCACAATTTATATAAACGGAAAAAAACACATGAAAGGCAAACAACGATACGTGAAAGCTTTAATACCCTAACACCAAAATAACAGGCAGTTATTAAATTTAAAATCTTTAAATTAGTTTTTGTTCTATGTGGGAAAGTTCAATTAAAGTGCAAAAACATATTGCCTATCAGACTTCAAACTGTCATAACTCGCCCAAAACTCAACCGATTTTCACATTCGATAGCTTTTTAGTCATGAATAATCCTCTAGATTTATTTTATATTTAAAAATTGTATAATATTGAAAATAAAATTCTTTCAAATTTTTTTGCTAAAATATACTGTACTCCCCCCTTATGTTTTTTCGAACATTTTTTTTTTCAAAAATTTAAAATTTGAAATTTGTATTTTTAATTGATTAAGGGTGTCATATTTAGTATAAAAAACCACTTTAAACAAAGATCTGAAGAACTTTATTTTTTTGTCAAAAATCACTCAAAAACATCACAAAATTTTGACATGTAAGCCTCCCACAAGGGAAGAAGAAGAGTCTTCCACCACATTTTAAACTGTCATAACTCGCCCAAAACTTAACCGATTTTCATATTTTATAGCTTTTTAGTCAGCTTTGATGCCTTAGATTGTATTCTGGTATATTTAATTTGTTAATTTTTAATAAAAAATTGTAAGCTACATCAATATGGGAAATCCCTTAAAGTATTCACAAAAGCCTAAGTGTCTTACACATTAGAATATTATAATACCCTTTGTAAGGGCAAAACAGAACACGAGCTAAATCTCACATACTTAATGTCAAAATGTTTTGTTTGTTTTGGGGCACGTCAACGCCTTTTGTTTAAAACGTGTTGATTTTAAATACAATTTGCACTGTAGAAAAAAATAAAACCACCAACAAAACAACGAATAATCAAACCGAAGTCGGGCACGTGTTGAACAAGGATTCCAAGCTGGCCAATTGAGCAGCAAATGAAACCCAAATCAAAGGCTTTAGCCAGAGATACGAAACACACAGCTCACAGCTACAAAGTCAACTAAATCCGTTAGTCAGCAGTTTCTTTTTGCTGTTGCTTCAAGTTGCAAAGTGGCCTTGGCTTAACTTACCAAATATACTCAAGTTGAGGACAACTTTGGCACAGAGACAAAAAGAAAGAGAGAGAAGAGCAACAACACACAATTAGGTCAATATACTGTTAAATTGTTCGACAAAAAATTAGCCAAAAGCTCTGCAGCTGCTGCTGCTGCTGCTGCTGCAACAAGACAATGTAAAGTGGCCCCAAAAAGTGTAAGAAAAAGAAAAGCCGAGCATACAGTAAAGTTAAAAACTTAAGTATTCTGTGGTACAGCTTGCAACTTGTATGTTGGCCCTTTCAAAGTTCCACTCTTTGTACTCACTCACAGCTAATTAGCATCCTGCGGTTGCAGCATCAACTATTTGGGCCCGGCCACACTCGAAACAACAATGGAATGCGCCTGAAACACACGCACAGCAAACCGCGCCCCATATCAACCACTTAAGCTGCTTAGCCTTGTTGCTATGCTCAGCTGCCCAGACGGTATTCAGGGTATTCACGCTGTTCAAGGCGAGTATTTGAGCCGTTCGTAATTGTATTATTATTATTGTATACTAAATATAACTGTCTGCGACAGGCGGAAAGTTCAATTATGTAAATGCCGATAAATTCAAATAACTCATACGCAGCGTGCGCGGGCGTTTTGTTTACCAGTAATCGTTAGCTGCATCCCTATGCGCTTGCAATTATCAGCAGGGCGGATTCGAAGGAATAACTGCTTATTACAGTTTCCTGCAATTATTTGCAGGGGAAACTGTGATTGGCAGCAGCGAGATAACATTATCAGTGTGCAAGTGAGTTTAAATGTATCTGATGCTTTTTGTCAGGTGGCTCTATCTGACTCAATTATTCAATCAGTTATTTATGAAATGTGTAGCAAAATAAAGGAGCTTATAAATGTACTTTTTCCAAGTAAGATAATCATCTAAGAGCATAAATAGCCAAAATGTGCTGAAAGCAATATTTGCTTTTGTGTGTCCCTTTTACCTGCTACGTATTGAAGCTTTAAGCTGTAAATGATTTAAGGGTCTTGCCTTTGATTCATTTTAAATCTTGGCTAAGCTTTTTCTAATGCATGCAAGGAAGTAAACAGACCTTGAATAAATATTCCCGAATTGCGGTCACGCTTCAGCCTAAAGCTAGGCTGAAGCTACTTATCTAGCTGAGCATAGCTGAAACCCACATCTAAGTCAATTAATAACCTCAAGAAAAAAATATATATTGCAAATTAAAATTAATTAGAATTCCAATTACCGTTTCTTAACCTCAAAACTTGCTGTAACAAAAATGAAGAACTGCCAAAAATAAGCAAAATTATAGCAACATTTACACAACTCTACAATTAGTCTTGAACTCGGGTGTGTGTGTTTGTGTGTGTGTCTGTGTGGCTAAGAAGCACCGCAATTCCAGCTCATGTCAAAGTTTAGACCGGCTCTGGCAATAAATCTACGTTAGAAATTTACAAAGTTTATTTATGTTTTTTCTTTGTTTTTTTGCTACCTGCTGTGAAGAAAAGTGTCAGCAGCAGCCAAGAAATAAAATAACAATGAGAGTTTGGTATAAAAACACACATATATTTTCATCAGTTCAGACCAGACTTGACTTTCTCAGTGACTTTTTGTGCACTCAATGCTAAGCAATGACCTTGAAGCTGCGACAAAATGAGACTGGCTGAAAGAAGCTGCTTAACAGCATTAATCACATGTTAACTAGAGTGTGTTACTGCTTAATATATTTCAATTAACAATTTAATATATTTAAATAGCCATTAAAGGCCTAATTCCTAAAAAAATGGGTTGCGTTAATTTAATAAATATTTTGATTTTATTTTTTGGCACGTGTCATTTCAGCCTCAATTAAAGCTTATATTAAAGTCGCATTATGCTTGTGAATTAAATGTTCATTTGAGAGGAAAAAAGCTATGTAAATTGTGCGCAGTTGTGTTTTAAATCATAACCCAAAGAAAGATAAACAGCAGCTAACACAAACACACACTCACACAGACACAACCGGGTCCAATTATGCGGGCTAACAGCGCAAAAGTGCAGACCACAACAGAGACATCATTAGTATGCAGTTTGTTGTTTGTATTTACAACTTTATATGGGGATATAAGTGTGTGCATGTGTGTGTGTGTGTACATGTTTGGGTGTGTCTGGATAAACTTTTGGCCACAAGTGACTCACGCGTTGACTGTGAAAGCATTATTGTTGTGCAGGGCATAAAAACGCATAAAACAAAAGCAACAAAAGTAACGAATGACAATGTGCAACAAGTGCACGGCTGAGACATACCCTGTATATGTAACGTGTGCTCTTTTTGAATAGCCTGTGGATCATGTAAATTGGATTTTATTACTTAACGTTATTGTGAAAATATTTGCACACAAGTTTAGTTATTGCATATTTCCTAAAATCAAACTTTTCTATAATTAATGCATAGCCTTTCTGTATTCACCTATTTAGGGTATCGATAAAAAACACGTAGCAAAGCTCCAATCAAATCCAAGTGAAAGCCTTAATTAATATAGAAAGCCTGCAGTTTGTTGTTGTCATATTTTCCATGTAAAAATCTATATTTGTATATGCATATATATGTATAAATTTATATATCGCAGGGATGTGCTTTCTTCGCACTCGTTCAGCTGTAAACTGCACTCATTGGGCCACTCATGAATACGTATTGCAATTTGCAACCAGAGAGCTGAATAAAAGGCGGCGCTTCAATAAATTTCAAAAGCAGCTTTTTTAACATTCAATATGTCGGGGTTGTGGGGATATAGGTCAATAGCTTTTTCTTGTTTTTATTTTTTGTCCACACTTAAGCAAACCCAATCAAATGTGCAATATTATATGTAATGGCAAGGTGAACGCGAAACTAGTTTTTAAAATTTATTCGATGTCATTTTGCAGTCTATTAATGGAAGTAATTGAGACTAAGATTGCATGTTAGTGGCATAAAGTGCAAATTGGTAAGGCAGCGGCAGCTTATGGCTGAGTAGAGTGAGTGAAACTTGCATCTGGTTAAACAGATTCTCGTGTGGCATCAACTTTTGGCAGCAGTCAGCCAAAATGTCTTAATTATAAGTAAACATCGAGCATATTATCTGAAAATGGCGGCGAAGAGCTTGTTAAAAGTTTTAAAACCATTTTCTGCATAAATTATGGCTACTAAAAAAAAAGGAGCTGTAATGAAAGAAACTTAAAAAAAAAAGATAAATTTATTATAACATGGCGTATACGTAATAATAATAAAATTAACTTACCATGCAATAAAGTTGATTGGTACAAGCTATGAGTGAGATGAGTTCTGTAAATTATATCTGAAAAGTAAGAGCCATTAATATTTAATGCTTTATATAAACAAAAGTTAATTACTGGATCTCCAACACAAACGATTTCATAATCTGTGCAGCGAGGAGCCGGCCGATCCATTAAGTAAAATATAATGAGTATTATGAAAGTAAGCGTTACCAAAACACTTAACCAGTAACAATAGTGATATTTCCGATCACTCTTACGCCAACTAATATTTTCCATGTTTTGTTACTGAGCAGCGATAATTTCGTTAACGAGAGAAAAGTTCTTGAATGCGTTGTTTTATCAATAGCATCGGACATCAAAGGATGAGCACATGCCAAATTCTGATTGGAGCATATAATGTAGGCCAACAATCATCAGCGCCAAAAGACCAAACACAATTGTCCAATAGAGTACACGAAGTACAGTGCTTACTCCGTGATTTTTATTGTCGGCTTCCTTTTTTTTGCTCTTACTAAAACTAGGAAGATTTAAACTTTCCATGTTGCCTACTTGTCTCAATCTTTGTGTTTTTATTTTGTTGATTTAAAAAAATCTCAACTGTTTCAATGATTACTGTGTTGAAATTACCAACACTTTTCGGCACAATAACTCAGCAGAACAATGAAATTTTATTGAAATTTGTGGCCATTAGTGCTGAAATGCCAGCTCGACCGGAACCTGGTCCAATTTGGACAACAACTTTATCGCAACTGTAGAAACTTTGGCTAATTATTTAAGTTAATTGGCCTTTTTGGCCGCAAAAAGTCAAGACAAACAAAACACACACACACACAATACACAATACACAATACAATAAAAGCCAAACAGCTGAATAATGTGGGCAGGCTTAGACAGGAACCCGTGTTGCGTCCCAAATAGGTTAAATATTTGCACAAAAGGCCACAAATGTCTCGCAAATTTGTTAAAATTACTTACAAAACAAAGTTACACAATTTCGACATCTTTCTTTCATAGTCGGGTCGCCGTTCAACGGTGCAAAAGAGGGGTCAAGGGGTCAAGCGGGGCTTGCCTCATAAATTTAGTGTTCTGCGCAAGGACTTTTGTTATGCTCGGACCGAACTGAATGTAAATGTGAATTAGAGCAGTCTGGGAATGCTTGCGGTTTGCCCAACGCTAAACGAGTGTGAGATACATACTTAAAACTCATTTCTGGCCATTATTTGCCATAGTAATTGGTTGCACTCGCTCTGCATATTTTATGAAATTGTTCAGATTTCCCTGAAACTGTTTGCCTACACAAATTCCGAGGTGGCAAATGTTTGCACATCAACTTGCGGCCAATTAGATGTGTTTGCGGTTGCCAAACGACTTCGTAGTGGCATCAAACTCAAAAATGCATCTTAATCATGGCTTGCCAATGAAAAAGGGCCAAAAAGCCGTACAAGTTATGGCCTAGTGATTACCCTAATTTTCTTTGTAAGCTATTGTTAATAAGTGCTTTAAAAGGGCTACTATAGAAATGATCACTCAGTTAATAAATAAATTTAATTAGCTACAATTCGGCAACTCTCTCCTTAAATTAGCAATTTAACAGTTTGAGTAAATTCAACTTAATTAGCTGATTTTTTCAAGTGTTCTCAAATATTTTATTTAAAGCCAAGCAAGCTTTTAAAAATCATATTTTTTCATTCCCTTCTAATCATTGCCATTAAAATAGCTGTTGAATATCTTTTCTTTAAAATGATTTTCTTTAAGACCCCTTCGAAAAGCTTAACGCTCATTAAGTTTAGCACAATTCCTTTCACTTTAAGCAACTAGCTTTTATAGCTTCGGGTAATTCGAGATGCATTTTGGATGCAGTGTGCTCGAGCTTTATTAATTATAACTAATTGCATTAATGAACACTGGCCGATGCCACTTAATCATACCATTTGCGAGAATATCATGTATATGTATATATGTATATTGGCATTTGTGTTCATTACCAAAAGTGTAAGTTACAATATTCCTTGAATATTCCTTTTCTTTACAAGACATCAAGTCATGTTTTATTTTTTGTTCTTACCATGCCTTCAGCTGTATCTGTTTGATGTTAATGAAAGTTTCCGTCGTGCAAATAAAGCCAAAAGCATGGAAATCAGTAAAACAAATTGCAATCTGCTTTTTATCGCACGCTGCATGACGCAAGCGGCAAGAAGCAGCCAAGCCGCATGGACTCAAGTACGCCCAGGACCACATCGATTGCCTGATGCTGCTCCTGCTGGTGTGTGTGGGTGTGTGAATGGTATATGTGTGTGTACTGTGCTGTGCTGTCCATGGTATTGACTTGCTCATTATGGCCCCGTTTGCCAGCTGCTTGTTGACTGTCGCCTTGGCTGCGACATTCCTGCTCCTCGCTTCACATAGCATCGGTTTGGTTTGGTTTGGTTTGGTTTTCATTTCGATTCATTTTCAATTTAGCAATGCCACAAAGCACCAGCACTTTTCAATTCCTATCGCTTGGCAGCATATCGTGGCATTGCAATCAGTGCTCATTTTACCATAAATTGATAATTTTCTAACGGATATACAATTTCCGTCGACCGCCTTTGGACCAAGCGAGCTGTCGTTGACCCGCCGCCATTGACGGAGCGCATTAAATTCTAAAGCCGCAACAAAGCTGGCAAAATTATGCAACTTAAATAAAGTATTAATAGGTTAGAGAAAATAAAAAGCAAATTGGAAAAAGTTATTACTATTGAAGTGTCGCAGATTAAATACCCTTGACTGATAAAGTTATCTAATGTTGATATATGATCATGTTGATCATATATTTATTGTGAAGTTTGATATAAAAATAAAATAATAAGATAATCTCCTTTAATGTCTCCTTTAATGCTCAAATGACAAATTTCGTCACAATATTTAATTATCCTCGGCAAGGGTAAACAAATGGAAAGCCTTTAGAGCATGACAAACTTTGAGCTGGCCAGGACCCAACACACGCACAGTCCAGACAGCTAACAAACTCGACAGCTTTCAGCTTGGAGCTCTCAGTCAACCAGCCAACTATCCAACTATCCGACTATGCGACTGTTTATTTTCAGTACACTTCTTGCTTGATGCCTTATTACCCAGGCTGAAGCCTGCAGCATCATTTCGACTACTTTGCTGCAATGTTGTTGCTGTTGCAGTTTCTTTTCTTGTTTTGTCTTCTTGGCCCTTGCAACTCAGTTGGGCTGGCAAGTTTTGCCTTCAGCTTGATGCAAGTTGTCAACCAACTTTGCAACAATAATCGCCTTCCTTTAGCCTCAGTAGCTGCGAGTAAAGTGAAATAACGGCTTGGAGTAGATAAAAACCAGAAAACAATAAGGCTTTTGGGGTTCGTACTCTACTATGTGCCTTTTTGCATTCGAATGCAATGTGACTTTTAGCAGCATTTATACAGAGCTCAAGCCGAATAAGAAGGGCGCACAATTGCAGTTTGTGGCACTGGGCGTAACTGAATGCAGGCCACGTCTGCCACCCACTCAGCCCTTCTCAAGGTCCTTCTCTTCACCAAAGCAATTGTGAATTTTTGGTCTCTTTAGATTCAAGTCGTGATTACTTAGCTTTTTGTATGAGCTGGCTTATTTGAAGTAGTTTTTTTTTTTTTTTTTAACTTCTGCTGTGTGATCAAAGAACGCAAAAGACTTTTGTGACCTAGTAATAAGTGCTTTTGATTTTAATATGCATATATATGTAGGTATATAGGTGTATTATGTGTGGTTTGTTTTTATGCCAAGGCTAATGCTGAACGAATAAGCAAATGGAATAGTCGTAAAAGCGTTGTCAATAATAATTTAATTAAATTATTTATGTACATATTAAAATTTTAGTTTACTAATTGGTTTTGAGTCCCGTTTAGAAAAATATGTGCAGCGATTAGGTAAATGCAATTAACGCATTCAAATTAACGCCAAATTGCTTTAAAATTAAGCTATAAATTTGGATTTAAATTTTATTTAAATATTTAATAACATTCTCCGAAATATTTTACGAGTGCATTCAACTGTGAATGATAATTGGCCAAAATGCAATGACATGTGAAAACTTTGTTCTTCTGTTGTCGCAGCAGTGACGAAAGTCCTGCGAGAGGATATCTACTTAAGTACTTAAGCACGTATCAGCGTGTGTGTGTGCGCGTTTTGTTTGACTAGTGTGCGTAGCATATGTAAATTTTTGGCTAATTAAAATTAGCATATTCCTTTTTAGCATGACGTTACGGGATGTGGGCACGGTCTCCACACACCACACCGCATACACACGCAGCAGGACTTAGAGACAACAACAACAGCAGCCGGAAGTAAAAGAAGAAAAGAGAGAAAAAAAAAACGTAGCTCGCGTTGCCAGCTGATTAAAAGGAAAAGCTAACAAGCGTTTGCTCTTTGCCAGCGGCTCTTCGTGTCATTTGTGCGCCACATTAGAATCGTAAAAGTTTATAGTTATTTTTCTGTTTTTTGGTAAATGTTTGAGTGTGTGTGTGTGTGTGTGTGTGTGTGTGTGTATGCGTTCTGTACTTTTGTTAAGTCCCTTGTTAGCTTTTCGGGTTGAGCTGAGCTTCTATGCTGTGTGCGTATTATGTTTTTTAATTAAATTGTTGCCAGTTTTTTATGGCCAGCTGCCCAGACACACAAATGCGCATGTTTGTGTGTTCTAAAGTGCGTGTTAAATGTAAATTTCATTACAGTTTTTAAATTTAAACTGATAATTAAAATGGCATTTTGAGGCAGCGTGAGCATCGATTGCAAAGTACCTTTAAATAATGATAATTATGGTAAAAGACTTGCGTGCAGAATAATTGCGCATACGCCCCGTTGAGCGGCTGGCATAAAAATTTGCTGAAAAACGCATAAATAATTTCGCTGAAATTGTGCATTCACACAGCTATATATTTTCAGCCAAGTTTTGACTGAGTTCACTTGAATTGTTGAATCTGAAATGCTTGTGGTTTTTTGGTATGCTGTTTTGCCGTTTGACTGCAACTGGATGCATTTGATAGGCAGTCAAATATGTGAGACGAAAAAGATTTACCTAAAATATATATTTCTGTCCATATGGTATATTGGCTGATATGATTTTGATTAGCAAATATGCGTATTTGACTTTATATTTATTGAAATAGTATTTATAAGTCCAAATCAAAAAATCTAACATAGATATTCTGTATATAATAATTGAGTTTGAGTTAAAAATTCATAAACTCAAATTAAATTTGCATTTTAATTTTGCCCAAGCATTTATTTCGCATGAACCTCATTCTATTTCAATGCCAAGGCGAGCTTTCAATTAAGGTATATAAAAGAGCATTTTACCTTCAAGTTGAAGCAAACTATATATACTTCACATAGTTAATATGGCTTTCAAAATTCAAGTAGCTATTTAGAGAATGGGGAAAAAAATGTTGGTTACCTTGCGCGTAGCTTATTGTTAATTGCCGGAAGTGCGAACGCACAGGACTCCGGCCTCCGTGGTGCTTACGACCACAGAACCATGAATAGATTTGCATTTTAAATGCGTGCAGCAACAGCAGCAGCAGCTTTTATTTTTTATTTGAGCTCCTTTTACTTATTTAAGCGGTGGCCTTTGTAAATACTTATATAAAAAAAATACTTATATATAAAATGAAATGAAAAAAAAGTGAGGAAACGGAAGGTGAGTTTGGGTTTGGGGTCATTTCCTTTTGATTTTATTTTTTAGGAGGGCAGTTCACACTAAATTTGACTTTATACGCAAAGATGTTCTTACGTTAAATGGTGCAGAAGCGCTGTAAACTGTTGACTGACCTAAGTAAAGCTGAAATGTTTATATATGTGGGTATGTAGTGTGTATAAATGCCACTTTTTGTATGTGTGAGTGAGTGTTTGTGTGGGCTGCCTCAAGAGTCTGGCTTGAATGCCAAATGTTATTTACTTATTTTTGTTTTCTCAGCCAGCAAATAAATGTCAAGCTACGAAAATAAGAAAAAAAACAACAAAATGTGAAATAAAATAAAGAAATAAATAGAATAAAAATTGCACTGCAAATTTTCATTTTTATTTTGGTCCTGGCAGCCCTGCATTAGCCTGAAGTTTTGAGGGCAAAAGTGTCAACAAAATAAATGCATAAATAAGGATCAGTGCGTCAATCTAGAATGACATTTTAACTCCCGCCGCGCCACGCCCCAGAAGCGTTCGTCCTATTGCTTACCCAGTCAAAAGTCAATGCTGAAAAATATTCAATATTAGAGTCTTGACTTGCCAGAACCGGGACGGAGAGAGTGAGTTGACAGCAGCAGGAGCGGCAGGAGGAGTAGCATAAAAAATGCGCACTCTTCCATTATTAAAGTGTGTGCTCTCATGCTTGATAAATTGCAGCTGAGCTTTTGCTTGAAGGATTTGGTGCAGCTCTGGTGTAAAAATATCTTATGCTTGGGGGCTGCCATGCATATAAGGCTGTCAGACAGACTGTCAAGCAGACAGATATATCACGCATCCAGCTCGCAATTGGCAATGGCAATTTAGAACTGCTTGAGAGAACACTGCTTGCTGCACTGCTTCACGTAGCAGAATTAAATAGAAAATATCAAAGCATACTTATCAGGGCACATTATTCACTTTATTATTTGAAGAGTTAATTACGAACAGCGTCGTAGTTCATGTGTGCGATCTCTGTGATTGCTAGGACTTTTTTGTATACCCTTGCTGACTGTAAGCTGGCTAAATGGAACAAAAAAAAAACGATAGACAAAACAGCAGCAGCTGTGCTCATTGTTCTCTTGGCTTGGATTTCAAATATCGCACTTGCATTTTGCGCTTGTTTCTGTTGTTTCTTTTTGTTTTTTTTTTTTGATTTTGGTTGCTTTTGTTACACTTTGGCTGCATTTTTTACGCTTCGCTTCAAACGAATCCCTTGTGTGTGTTGTGCAGCCATAAATCTGCGTATTCAGCATGGCTCGGACTGTTGTTGTTGTCATTGACAACACTCTAAGAGCCACGGCAGTGCGTTGTCATGTAGCTCATGTGCCAAGATTTACGTTGCTCTTTTTTATTTCATTTTCATTTCTTTGCACTGTACTCCCTTTGCAGCGGGTATTATAATTTCTTTTTGTGAAGTGCATCAAACATCGAGTGCGGCATTTCCGACATGCATTTATATATATTTTTTATGCAAGTATTTTTTTATGACTACATCTTCCTTTTGACGAGTATATCATATTTTAAAAGGTCTAACTAGTTGTTGAACTTTTTCACCTTTAGTATTTTATATATATATTTTTCAGCAGAATTTTTTATATGGGTTTTTGTTTGAATACCTCACGTTTCAAATGTCAAACTGTTCTTAACCATTTTTTTATTTTTTGGTGCTCTTTTTTCGCATTAAATTCATTTTAAACTCGGTTTTATTTAACCCGTTTTCAAATACGTTTAAAAAACTATTAAAAATGAAACGACCAAAGAGTTTTTAAAAACAGATAAATAACCCCAATAAAATTTAAATTGGTTAGCAATAATATAAAAGCTTGTAAATATTTTAACAAGTCTGCTGGTTGCTTTAATTCAAATACTTATATTTTAAAGCACAAAAGCTAACAAGTCCTCAAGGGTATTTAATTTTCGCCAATCCGTGCTATTCTGAGTTGTTATTCGCCTTTATTCTGCCGACTGTTGCTCAAGCAAATATTATGCCAGTCACTGGGAGATGAGATATTTACGCAGCTGCCGAATGCCGTAAAGAAAAACCGTTGTTGGGAAGAATTTCACATCAATTCATTTATTGTAAAATACGCTGGCTATGGCCAGTTTTTCCTTTTGAGTCGCTTAATATGTAACGTACATAAAATTAATGTATACAAGTATATATTCATATATATATAATTACAGGTATATATATTTATGCATATATATTTCTATATATATATATATGTATATATACATATATAGTTCATGCTTGACCATTTATTGACTTAAGTTAGTTGCAACTTTATTTATTATTATATTTATATTTTTTGGTATATGCAAAACTGCAGAAAATAGTTTGTTTCGAGTATTTTTTTTTTCGTTTTGAATTTTTTATATATTGTTTGTTTTCTTATCTTTGGCATATACGTTGGTTGTTGCATACGTGAAAATGAGAGTTTAAGCGGGAGAATTTGTATTTGGGCTAGCAAGCGCTGGATAGGGTATGTCTGATAACATTTACAATACAACAATGACAAATACCAACTGTTAATTACCATTAGGACTATACTTAATGACTGTTTCAAGCCTACTCAATGTACTTGATATGGACGCTTAAATTTAACACTAGAGCACAGAAGCACACAAAGTAGCTGTCAAAAATTAATAAATTAAAGTTAAAATTAATGTTAATGATATTTTCTTTGTGTGTGACTGTTTGACATTTAAGTATATTTATTATTTGTCTGAGATGCCTACACTAGACTGGCTTCACTTACAGCTAACGTTATTATGGAAATAACTGCAGACATACACGCACTTATTTGTTTTGCTCATGATATGCCCAAATAGAGGGGAAAATTTATTTACTTTTTTTTTTTTTGCTTTGTGGGTTTTTTCTTTGCTTTTTTTAATAGTTTGTGTTTGAATTTTTGAGCTGCGTGAACTTATGCCTCTATGAGATCTGCTGAAAGACAAAACAAATATGTACGGGTTGCATATTTTTCATATTTCCATGGATGATGACACTAAAGCTAAATTAACTAGATTACGCATACGCCTAGTGTACTCTATTGTTAAGCACTTACTTCCTTTCTTATTTATGTTTCTTTTTTGTTTTTATGTTTTTTGACGAGGCTAGTAAGCTCCATTGAAATAGTATTAACTACAACTTAGACAAAAGTAAGCTATTTACAAAAGAAACACGCAGCACACAACTGCTACAGCTTCTGCCTTGTGTCGAGTTTCTTTATAGTAATTTTTACACATATATATTTTCTCCCCCTTGGTTTCTGTTCATGTTTTTTGCGCGTTTCACACGCACGCACTCCCAACTATAGTAGGCATGGCTCTGGTGGTTCACTGTAGCTGTTAGCTGTTTGGGGCAGCTGCTTGCTTACGCCTGCGCAGCGGCAACGAACTGCACCACAGTGTTTGGCCGTGTGCCCGGCACGACTGTTGTTTTTAGTGTTGTTGTCGTGCCTGCCGCTTGTGCTGTTGTTGGTGCTGCTGCCGCCGCTGAAGGCGCCTCATTGCCATGGCTCGGCGCACACTCGTCGCTGGGCCGTCGCTTGACCAGCATTTGGCTTGATCTGACCGCAATCCATTCGTTGCGGCCGGCATCAAACCAAGTCAGCCCAAGATTATAGCGCCCATTGAGATTGGCGTGCTGGCAATGAGAGAACCACCAGCCACCCTCATAGTTAGCAGCACAGTGCGTCTGTGATATATCGCGATCGTCGTCAATAGCCGAGAACTGCATGCCCTGCTGATAGTTCAGCGCATCCGACGCATTCCCACTGTACTCCCCGATGTGCAGCCTATAGCCGTCCGCACGCGACGAGATATAGAAATTCTTGTACTCAGCCACCCAGTTGTGGTCGTAGATGTCCTGCATGTGCACGCGCAGCTGCGTGCAATTGTTCAGCGTCAAATGGTGCAGTTGCTCGTTGCCGATCCAGTATTCGCCGCCCGGCGTACCAAAGCCCTGGGCATAGTCCGCCCACGAGCGATTGAAGTCTGCGCTGCCATCGAAGCGACGCTGCACGGTCGTCCAGCCGTCCGCGTTGCAATGCGTCATCAGCGGATGATGCTGACCGGCGGGCGCTATTAAGTGCAGGCCGTCCACTTGCGTTGTCAGCTCGCTGCAGTCCTGCGGCAACTTATTTACTATTGCCTCATATTGCGCCTCCACGTTCTCCAATTCGGCCACCAGCGTTTCGGCCAGCTCGTTGTCCGTCCTTAGATCCGAGGACTGTTGCGATTCCGACTGCTGCTGTTTCTGATGGTGTGGACGCTTGTGCGGCTTGTTGAAGTGTGAAAGCTGTTAGAGTAAAATAAAAATATATTAAAAATGTGGTAGGTAGCTGAAGGATTGCGTGCTAGTTGTTTCGAACGTAAATTAAACTAAACGGCAGCAAAGTTATGTTATCGATAGGTCGCATGAACAAATATGGCGATCGCTTTGGTTTTGGTATATTAAATATACTGCAGGCTGCAGTTATCGATTTTTTGCACAACAAAACAAATGATATATATACACAATGTTATCAGGGCTACCGTTTATAAAATATTGATAAATAGCTATGCATGCTTTGCAGCCCTGGTCTAAAAAATAGATTAAATTTGCTTAACTGAAATGCAAAATGTACCTTATTATGCAGTTCGTTGTTGACAAGTGATTGAACGCGATCCACATTCGTTTGCAGCTGCTCCACAGTGCTGACCAGCTTTTTAACACCATCGCGCTCATCCTGCAGCGCACTGACACTGACTGCCATGGCCTGCAGCGAGCGTGCCGAGTTTTTGCCCTCTTCGCGTATTAAATTCTGCTCGGAGCTGATTTGCGCATTGGCAAACTCCAGCTTGGATATCTCGTGTCGCAGTTCGGGTATGTTCTTGTCCATTTTACTCTGCAGTCCCTCCACGTCCTCCAGCAGCTCCAGCATCGAAGTGTGCAGCTTGTCCAACGTCGCAATCTGACGGCTTAAGTTGAAATTCGCATTGGCAATACGATGCTGCTCCAGCTCAATGCTGCGCACCCGCTCGTCAATGTGATGATACTTCAGCTCGTTCATCTGTCGGCGCAGGCTGCGCTGCGCCAGCTGCAGGCTGTGTATCTGCTGCTGCTGGAAGCGACAGTGGCGGCGTCTATGGTCGGCCAGTTCGCTGCTCGACGATAGCGACTGCAAGTGGAAATAGAAGTGGAAAATGCGTTTGGGGATTAGTTTGGTGCGCACAAAAGCATGCTACGAATTGCGAACAGAGTCGGTCAAAGCCTTAAAGCTGCACTTACTTAAGCGCATTTTGTGCCCTAATATTATGTGGGTTTAAAAGGGGTATATAGGTTTTGTGGGTATATATTTTAACATATAAGTAGTTTTTTATCCCCCAAAGTCTCCCTTTTCTAAGGTATATTAAAAGTATTCCCCTTTTATAGACTGTATTTTGCTTAGATTTGTACAGGGTATTTGCTATTCGAACACGCCCAAAATGAGTACGGAAACTTGTTTGGTTAGTCGTAGTTGTCGTTGTCTTAGCGCACTTGTAATATGCATGTTCACCGGATTATGTGCAGGGAATTGAATCCTAAATCCATTTATAATAAATGCATTTCATAACGCACCGCACCAGCGACAAACAACTTTGTCACAAACACACGCGCACACACACACACACACACACACAGGCACACACAGACGCACACGCAGAAGAAGGACATGCAAGGATGAACGGCGTGTGCAACAATAATGTCAGCGACAGCAACGCGCTTAAATCCCTGGCGTTGACTATGTTCCTCTGTCTGTGTATGTGTGTGTGGAGACACACCCTCACACACATACACATGAACATTAAGTTAAGGCAACTTGACAGCTGTCTATGTTAGTGCCACACAAGTTCATTTATGCGTTTTTATACCCTATATAATCTTATACCCCGTTAGAATCGTTTGTTAAAGATCAGATCAGATTTAGAACATTTCTAACAGGCAGAACAATACATGAATATGAATTATTGTGCAGACTTAGAATGATTGAATTAAACATATTTCTAAGTTTATCTTTTGTATTAATTTCATCTTCAAAATCAGCTACAGGATATATGCTAGTTCAACAGACAGCATAAACACACTCTGTCATATATATGTATGTATCCTTCGTATATGCGAACACCATATAATAGTAGTATAATTTTACTGAGTGACAAGCGTTAACCAAGGTAATGGCATTTGGGTCACATTCGTGATTTGTGAATGCAAATGTAATGAATACGTTTGCACCATTGAAAAATTCTACAAACACAGTTACATGCAACCCCATTGCATAGTTCCCTTCATTAAAAAATAGTAATAATATTACGTATTCTATCTGAGCTTTTGTCTATGGGCGTCGCTTATTCAAACGTCGCTCGTAATTGCCTAATAAGAAAACTCACAAATGCGAAAGTAGCGAAAATGTGCCGCTAATGAATGGAAGAAAATGAAGAATAGAGTCTGAGCAAAGAATGAAAGAAAAATTCTTGGGCGCTGTTTAATTATGCGACGCAGAAATGCGATACAAAAATGAAAGTTATTGCGATGGCAACATGCAAACAAAAAAGCAAAAGAGATGGGGATATTAAAATAGAGTGAGAGAAAAAGTCGATTACAAGCTTATAAATCAAAAGTTTTCAATTTGCTTTTTGTTTGTTATATTCACAATAGCAAGAGACACAATAGATAGCTAAGGAAATGAATAATTATTAATTCGTAAATACAAATAGATATCTTTTGTGTACTTTGCGTTGTAGTATTTGAGTTAATTGATAGATGATGAACCTTAAAGCGTTTTGCATTTGAATTATTCATTTTGAATTAAAGTAAAGTAAAGTTTGACTAAAGTGGATAACTAAAGTCAAATGAAGAATAAATGAACATTTCAATTATAAATAGCTAATAATAAAGTTTATAGCTAATTAAGCCTCAGCAATGAAAAAAATTTGCACTAGATAAATAAATAACCGCTTTATTTATCAGTTCAAAGAAAGGAGTTCAAAAGAAGTTCATAGCTCGCAAAATGCTTTTGGCAGGATAATTAAATTTGGTATGCTAGTCTTTTCTTGAGTAATTGAAATACAAAAAAGTAACTAAAAAACAAGGAAATAAAAGCTTGGTTTATGATACTGACGACTAAATACCCTTGCAGTCGAACAGATTGACAGAACTCAACTCTTGTTAATAATCAGGAATATGTGCATAAATTTTGTAGGATCGTCTTAAAGCAAAGTTATTCACCCACATATTTATGCTTATAAATATTTTGTAATATTTTGTGCCATTTTGATGGTTTTAAATTCAATTATTCATATCTCTCCTGAAATATGAATTGTGCGACTATGCGAAACTTTCGCTGTGCCAATCGAAGCGGGACCCTACGGAATTTTTAGCTGCTGTTTGTGTTTGCTTTGCCCCGGCGCACGTCTCAAAGGGGCGGGGAACGGGAACGGGGCAAGAGTGGGATGCCACTTGGAAAGGACTTTGCGTATGGCCACGGAACGCGTCGCTGCTGTTTTATGTGAAAGGTCACGAACATTGCTAATACGCCACGTTCGACAACAAGTCCAATATATATATATATACCATGCTATGCAGTAACTATATACTGTCTCACCATATATATATAGAATATATATATGTATAAATGTATATTTATATGGCTAAACAATGCAGAAAGTCGGGTGAGACTATCAAAAAGGTGCTGCACGATTTACGGCGGAGCAACGTCAACAATATAATTAAATGTGATTTATGCGTTTGAGGCTCCTCCTGCTTTCATCGGTCCCCTTTATCGTTTGGCAATTAACAAACAGTCAAAGACGAGGCCAAAACAATTTTAAAGACATTTTGTGGCAAGTGACAGCGGCGCTAATTGAAATCGAAATTGAAGCATAAATATTTTATGCGAGTGTGTGTGTGTGTGTGTGTGCCATAACAATTAAGAAATGCTAATCAGGCAAAGAGAGCAGCCGCTAGGCTAATTAATTTCGAAAGCCATACACACACACACGCAGACACGCACACACACATGTATATAAAATGCATAAACCGCTTGGGTCGCAGGATTAAAGTGAAATTTTACATGTTGTGCTCAAGTGAAGGCTAACAAGGATTTGCTATTAGCGTCAGCTTTGCTGCAGCAACCAGGGAGCCATACGGCCATGGGGTGTGTATGTGTGTGTGTGTGTGTGTGTGTGCGGTGGGGTTGAGGGCGTGTGTTTGTGTGTGTGTGTGTGCAGTGCAAATAGAAAAAAGCTACGCCGGCTGCTGCTGCTGCTGCTGCTCCTGCTCCACGCTGAATTGTCGTAAAAATTTAATAGGACTTTTGTGTGCCGCTCAAAAAGTTACAAACACACTCACACACACTCCGACTATCAATGTTTGAGTGTGTGTGTGTGTTCCACAAAATGCCATTAAGTTAATGCGCATTTAGGTGCCAACATTGCTAGCTGCTTTTTTCACTTTACACTTGCCAAATGTGGCAAACGTGTGCATAATTTGAAACTAAATATGCGCAAATATTGTCGCACACTTTTTAATCAAAAGAGTTTTGCAAACAACTCGAAGAGCTCTTTAAAGTAAACCAGGCAGCGACGCAAACTACAAACCAAAGTTCAAGCCAGTCCAATACATATATGCATATAAATATATACATAAAAGATGTATGTACATATTTACGTATTTGTGCGGCAGAATGTTTACAAGCCTGGGCCGCCTGGGGCTTCTAAGTAGCCCGCCTGCGAATAATAGAAACATGACGTACTACCGCAAATACACACATATGAATCTCAAGTGTATGCCAAGTTTCAATAAAGATAATTTTGCTCATAAAATAAATATCAACTACGAGTACAGCATATATGTAAATGTAGCCCCCAAAAAAAAAAGGGAACAAAAAAGAAAACATGTAAATGTTTATATGTATGTATATGGGGCAACCAGAAAATACAAGCACTCCAACAATCAAACAAATTGCCAGCCGCAACTGAACTGCAGCGGGGACTGCGGCCAGGAAAGTAACATAAAACAAAAGCCAGCACAAATATCAACATAAATAAGGTAAAATGCTGGAGCCCACTCGTGTGCCACAGCGTACAAGAAACCAAACAGAAAAAAAGTGAAAAGAAAACAGTAGAGATAGAAAGAAAAACTTTGATTAAACGAAGACTAGATACCCTGGCAATCAGATGGTATATAAATGGTTATAATATATAAGCATTCTATTTGTTACTACATATAGATTTTACAAGGATGTAATCTGTATTATAAACCAAATAATAAGTTAAAGCAAATCAAACCAAAAAAATCAGTCTGTACCTTAAGCAGTTTTTAAAGGCATGTTTTTAAATATATTTTTAAAGCTTTTCAATTTAATCTTTAGTTAAAGCAGCCCAAGATTAAATATACCCCACTACTCCGTCGATGTTGTCCCTAATGTATTACACTTTCGTTTACAATATTATAATACCCACAGCTAAGGTATAAATTGAACCCAAAAAAAACGAACAAATTCTTTTCTGGGTCTCGCTCTGTTTTGCGCCTGGAACCGGATCCTTTTGTCTTGCCTGTGGCTGCTGCTATGTTGGCTGCTTTTGTGTCTGTCCCGCATTTGTTTGCCAGGCTAATTTAACAGCAAGTTTCTCATATGTACGATATATGTTTACTCGTATATTGCCAGTTGCCACTAGCTGTCTTTGGTATCTGCTTAGGTGCTCTACTGCCGGCAACAGTCGCATCAATAACCAATGATAAATATTTGCCTTCAACTGTTGCTAGTGACAGCTTCCATCATGCGATTTGTTATTCCAGCTCGAGTCCTTCTCATCTCTTCTGTTCTCTTCGCTTCTGCTGCTGTCTGTTAGCATATATGGAAGCAGAATTTCGCTTTTGTTATAAATCTGCACACATTGCAATTAGAACATCATTTTTTGTTTGGCCTGACCCTGAGTCAAGTTTTCGGGTTTGGCAGCTTGTCACTGGCAGCTGCGTCTTGATGTAGCTTCCATTTTCAGTTGGCAGATGGAGGGTCAGTCCAAAGGTCTTGCCATCAATTCGAGTTCAATTAGTACCAGGCAATTCGACTAAGTGCCACCAGCATCAAATAAAGATATGCATATAAAAGCTACCCGAAGAGGCTTTTAGAGTTTCTGATAGCTGTCAGAATGATTGGCAATTACCCGCAACCCGTGCCGGGCCCGATACCAAAATAAATATTGTCCTTACTTTAAACTTTTTTTTAATACATATCATTTTTTTTTTTAGTCCAAAGAGTTATTCAAGCAATTTGTTAGGATGTATTTTTTTTTTGGGTATACACTGATTATTAAAGCTTGGCTATTTGGGTCTTGGCAATTAGCAGCATGTTGTTTTTATCTAAATAATCCTATTTTTATTTAATATTTATTACGAAGGTCTTGATGAAATGTGAAAGCAAAACAATTATTATTATTTTTTATTTGTTTTTATCAAGACCTCTTTTTCTCTTTTTTTTACAGTTATTAACTGTATTTAAAGCAGCTTAGCCATGTGCTGCAAACAAGTTTAAAATAAGTTTTTAACAAAATTTAAAACCAATTTTTTTGCTATTTTAATTTTGACTTTCATAAATTTGTGTTTTTTTTGGAACAAATTCATTTTACACAGCATTACAGCCAGATTATTATTTTTTCAATAGAGCGTCAACCATGACTAAAATTCAATTTTCTTGCTTTTCTCATCTAGTTGTATTTTTTCAAAGCATTCCCCGGGGCTTTTTTACGCTATATTTTTGCAATTTCCTTATTTGCTGCTATTTTTTTGTTATATAAATTTTAATCAAATTAAGAACAGTTGATTTAATTTAACCAGACACACACACACACACGCACACCCATAGACATTGTTTGGTCTTTTTATAGATATATTTTCGCAGCCACCTGTGCAAATTTTATTGTTGTGCCATTCGCTTTGTTCTAATTTAACCTAATTTTTGCTTTGCTGCGCTTTTATAATAACAATTTTTAAAAATTGCTTTTTGCCATTTTACTTTCTTTGTTTTTGCGTCTGCTGGAGGTACCAACTTTATTTTTGGTTAACCGTTGTTTGGTCCCTGCTCGGGCGCAAACTTTGGTGGGAAAAGCGCATGAATAAAAAATATATATATAACAACAAGCAAAACCTAAAAAATAATGAAAAGGATCAAATTGTGCTGAAGCATCGCGCGCATCATAAACGCAGACCACCACACACACACACACACACACACCAGAGAAATAAAAAACAAATACATATACAAAACTGATTATCAAGGCACTCAAGAGCATCTGCTGCTGCTGCTGTTGCTGGCCAAGATAGGAGCCCGGCCAGAAGGGACGCGGTTTGGGGGCCCAAATGTTGGCAAGACAAAAGACAGCAGCCGTCACAGGGCTCTGACAGCGCAGCTGGCGATGTATACCAATTTCGGTGCTTCCCCCTCCGCCCGTCCTCTGCTCTACTCCTCTCTCCACCTTCGACGCTCGCCGGTTTTGCCACTGAAACGCTGAGGGCGATTAAAGGGTGATTTCCTGCTTTTTGTTTGCAATTTTCAGCAATTTCATTCTATACACAAAAAGTACAAGGCGTGCCCTTTAACATTACATTAATGTGTGTATTTCGAATGTGTGTGTGTGTGTGTGAGTGTGTGTTATCGCCCTGCACTCCAGCAGATTCGAGTGCGTCTCTTGTGAAAGCCGCTTAAACCGCCTGACTGCACGTTTTATCGTTTTCATCGGTTTTATTGGTTTCGTTTGCCCTTTTTTTTATATATATTTATTTTAAAGCAATTTGTGGTCAACATTTTTAGTGGCCGCTTGTGAATGTAATTGCTTTGTGTGCTCAGCGAGGTTCACTTTTCAATCAGCCAGCACAATGAGCAGGGAGCAGGGCGGCGGTAACCACTCTACCCTAAGCAAGCAAATTTTCAGCTAAGCATCTTTTCTGTGACCAGTTCAACAAACTTCAAAGCAAATGGGTAAACAGCTTCCTTACAATAAACAACATGCGAGCAGCAACAACAACAACAAAAGAGAGGAGGAGCGAAGAGTGTGGCAAAACAGGTGGCTGTAAACCAGTTTTTGTGGGTTATTCCACTGACATATTTTCTGTGGCAACCGCATGCATATGGGTATCGCATAATCCTTTTAATGAAGCACACAACGTTCCAAATTCTTTTTTGCGCATATTTTTGTTGATTTTTATGTTTTGTTGTTATTTTTTATGCAGCTCCCCTCGCAACACATTTTGTGGCTTTACCTGTTGACTGCCCTCAAAAAATATATATCTCTGCAGTTTGTTTGCAGGGTTCACAACGCACAAAAAAGGGTCTCCCTTGCTGCGAATATAATATGCCAGGCTAACAAATTTGCCTTTCAGTTCATCGAAAACTAAACAACCTGATGGGAAATTTTCAGCTTAAAGTATTAAAAAAAGGGATTCAGACTTAATATGCCACACATGAAAAAAGCGCGCTTAAAGCTTTATTATTTATACGTTGTATGCAATTAATCTTGCTTAATGCTTTTAAGCTTCAAGTGCAGGAAGCGTTTTCTCAAACGAACATTAAACATTAATTATATTGTATTATATTTGTCAAAGGCATTTGATCTTGCGTAAGGTCGATAAAATAATTGAAACAAATAAAATTTTCTGTCAGAGATTATTTATATATAGAAGACATACTTAAAGTGAAGAGTTTCAACCATCAGCTGGTTTTTAAGTGTTGCGTAATTGCTTTAAAGTCTATTTTGATTGCTTAGCAACAATTCTTATTGCTTTTATGCCCACTCTGCCAAGATCAGATCGCATGCTTTTGTGCAATTTGCCACTTAACTAAGGGTATCTGACAGTGCCGCATGCCCTTGAACATTTAATTTAACTTTCACTTTTGCCTTGCGCACTTTATTGACTTTAATTATAATTAAAAGTTGTTAGCATGTTGTTGCTCAGTCTGCGCTGTCTGCGATTTGCCTGACCTTAATGTTAATGATTCAGTTAGGCCGGGAGACAGGAACAGACAGCAGAAGGAGGACCCTGAACAGGCGAGGGAGGCGGCCAGCATTGGGGACTGTGGGTCTAAGTGGCTGCCCGGGGCGAGGCGTTAGCATTAAATATTAAATATGTTGACGTCCTGCGGTGCGTATGAGTAATTTAAGCAGCATATGAGCCGCCATTAAAAAGTAAGGACACAAACACAAACACACACATACACAATACTTCAGTTCGCCTGGGCACTCGGCTCGTTAGCACATCGTGTCTCAGATGGCGCCTACTAAAAAAGCCGAGACCCAAAAACAATGGGTATGGCAGTCAGGTATAAAATAAGGCATAAAATGGCCAGATAATGGCAATGGGGGTGGCCGTGGCCGTCGCCGTCGCTTTATGAGCGCACTTAAAGCAGCAACAACAAAAGGAAATTTCAAAGCCATAAAACCTGAAGCACACCACCTGAGCGTGTGTGTGTGTGCTGCGTGCTTATCTGATCATTAGCATAAAGTTGCCCACCCGGGTGTTTGTATGTGCGTACTCACCTCTTGGCTGCCATCCTGACTGCTGCTGCTGCTGCTGCTGCTATCCAGCTCCTCAATGCTGGCGGACTGTTCCTTGGCAATTGCATTGGCACTCGCCTTGGCGTTCAGCTGTCTGTTCAGTTCGTGCTTGTACTCCTGCTCCTGCTGCAGCAGCTCCTCGCGCAGCTCCTGAACAATGACGTCGGTTTGCTGTTGTCGCTCGCGCTGTGCGGCCAGTTCCAGTTTCAGTTGCTGATAGTCGTTGCGTATGGTCGCCAGGTCCTCGTAGGCGGCGCCGCCATGACGCACATCCTTGGCGACGCTGCCAGCGGTGCGCTGCAGCTCCACCAGCTGCTTGCGTATCTCGGATATCGACTGCTGCAGCCATTCCACGGTGAGGCGTTCCTTGTTGCCGCTGTGCGTGGCGCGCAGCGTTTGCATTTCACGTCTGCAAATTAAAAACGAGAGAGGAGAGTAGATATAAAAGAATTAGCATATTTTTTAAGCCGTGCAAACGTATTTTGTAGTTGGCTTGCTTAATTAGCCGGGCTGGGCTGTGCATGAATATGCAGCGCGAACACGCGGCGTATGCGTAACATTTTAATTGACTTTGAAATGGGCAACGTGCGGTGCAACGCGCTGCGGTGCGGCGTGTTTGCCGCGCTGGCAGAATCTAATTTAAATTGACATTTTCAGGCAAGCGAACGGCTTAATTGCCTGTGCGGCCAAAAGCAGCGCGTTAATGGGATTTGGGCGTGAAGGCTTACACGAAAAAGCAACATCATTTTCATGCAGTTTTTCAATTAAGCACGTTTAATGCCCTTGTTTGAATGCGCGCAACTCTGCAAATAACTGCCAAAACAATGCCACACACACAAATCACAGTTCGAGTCAACTGCAATTCAACAAATGGCAAAAAAAAAACACACAAAAACAGCAAGAAAACTTTTATGCCGCAAACGAAAACCGAAAAACAAGAAACAACAAGTGAGAAAATATTGTTTAAGTGTAGCTAAATAAATTTTGTTTAGCGAAAAACAGTAGGAAAATGAAAATGTTGTAGCACTTGTGGCAGTTGGCAGGCGCCAGCCTCAAAACTTGAGCGCATTTTTGTGGCGTTTCAGACAATTAAAGTAGTCAGTCGGAACGGCTGAAGCCAACCGCTCGTACAGCGAACGGAGGAGTCTTTCAGGTCCTGTTGCCCCCCACTCCATCATATAGAAAAGTTTTTTATTTTTATTTTTTGCTTTTTTGGTAGCTGGTCTGCAGCTGCTGCCGTTGTTGCTGCTGTTTTATTTTTCACTGTCAAAAGAGCAAAGCTACATGAAATTTTCATAAAAAACTTTTGCTTCCTACAGCGTTTTGGTTGGCAATGTTGCGTATACGTAATATTTCAATTTGCGTGCGGCTGACTTATGCACGCGTGCATTTGTGTGCTGTAAATTTGAAGACTTGAGAAGTTTTACTGGTTTTTTCATTTATTTATTTCCGCTGATTTGAGTGTGTAAAGTTGTTTGGTTAGTTTTTATAATTTTTTGAAGAGGGAGTATTTTATTAAAATTTGAGCATTGTGCGTTTTGTTTTTAAGTGCTGCCAATTACTGGCACATTTATAAGATAAGTTTGCTATTTGTGGGATTATCTCTTTGAGTATGTTTGCTAAATTTAAATTCATTTAATTGATAAAAAGATGGAATGTTTAATGACCCTTAAGCTGTGCATTGTTTTCATTTGAGTATTGTGTGTTTCTTTGACATGGCACAAGAAATAATTTATTTATGTGTTGTGCATTTTATATTAATAGCTTTTTGAATAGCTTAAGGGCCCTTGTTGCTCGTACTGATAAATATTGTATATTAGCAAAAGTTCTTTTTTAATTTGCTATATTACTCTGTTGTAAAACGAAAAACATTTACATTGAATTGATTATGTTTTTATACTAATATTTTCAATTTCTTTTAAAGTGTAACTTGATTACGATAATTTATGTTTCAACAAAGCTATTAAATATTGTGTTATTTAACAATTCTTCCATATTAACATATACGTATAGAAATCGTTGCATTTTATGCAGAATAAGCCTCAGCTGCAAACTTTTATTCTATTGTTATGTTCATCCGAGCTTTTTATGCTTCCAAATGTAAAGTGAGTGCTTATTATGCATCATTTTAAGCGCACATGTGAAAAATACTCTACAAATCCAAGCGAATTTATAGAATTGTCAGGGTTGTATATTTTATATATATTTATAATATATATAAAAATATGCAAATATAAACAATATTTTAAATGAATTTCTAAAGAAAACTGTGGTGTATGTTTATCAATCAAAAATTCTTGAATAGTGTTATAGCATTTTAATTAGTTATGCTATAAAAAACTCGCTGTTTTATTTATATAGAAAAATTGTATTTTTAAACTGTTATTTAAACTCTCACACAGATTTGAATACTGCGCACCACAAAATGTTGCACAACAACGCAATGCATTCATTCGCACTTCAATGGCCGCTAACATGTCAAAGCTCAATTTATCTAAACATTTGATAATAAAAACTGAAAAAATATATATAGTAATAGAGCGCGTTGCATAGTGTAAACAATTGTATGCCCTACACATGCGCAGCACACAACACAAACAAAATTTGCACAATTTTTCGCATGGCTGCAACAGTATATTTTTTTTAGCGCCTTTTGTAAACAACATTGAAAGCAAAATAGAAATAAAAATGAAAATAAAAAAAGAGAGAAACGAACGCAGCACACGTCATTCAAGTAAAAATTGGAAATGCTGTCAATGACACGAGGCAAATTGAAAATACACAGGAAAAACACGTCGAACACGCAGCCAAGGAAAAAGCCGTGTGTTCGGCGCGGAGGGAAAGAGCGCAGTGAAAGCAGTGCGCACATTTTAATTATCAAATGGAAGCTGCGATGGGAAATGGAAATGCGCTGAATGCGCCATCAAATTTAGACCAAATCAGTAGCGGCAAATAGCTGCCAGTTTAATGGATCACAGGCGAACTGCAACCCGCGACCACCCGGCAACCTAAAAACCCAAATCCCCTATCCCTACGCACACAGAGACATGGCTGACTCGTGCCGCAATCAAATAACGACTTCGCGGGTGGAGGGGAGGGAAAGTCACATAAACCACAGTTGACATGACGTTTGACTGACCCTGGCGAGTTCCTGCTTATGTCTGCATGCGTGTGTCTGTCTGTGTCTGTGTGTGTGTGTACACACGCGTGTGTTGAATTATTTACGGTGTCAGTGACAAAGTTTACGACGTTCACGACATGAGCAAACAAAACAAAAAAAAAAAAAAAAACGAGAAATCACAAAAAAGCCAGCAAAACTAACCAAAGCTATTTGTACAGTAAATTAAGTGAGCGCCATTTTTGTTGTCCTTTGCTCTAGATCAACAGCGGCGTGCGTGCGTGTGTGTGTCGATGAGACAATCATTATTAGTCAGCCAGTCTGCAAAGACAACAAACAACCAAAAAAAAAAAGTAAGGAGCACACTAAACTTGGGGCTTGGCCTAGGCCAGAAATCAGAAATCATCTACGTGCCGCCGCCCAGCGATTTCTTATCAATGTTAAGCTGCTTAAGGAACTGGATTTTGGACGGTTTCTTATTTGTTTAAATTAACTTGCTTTGTGCCAACAACAAATACAAACAAAACAAAATGCCAAAGCAGGAAAAAGAACTGTTAGTTGATGTTGTGCCGAATATTAAATACTCTTGATCGTTAGTATATCCTATAAGCAAATCGGAGCTTCGTATAGTCTGTACTGTTAAGAAGAATATATAAAAACGTTACAAAATGATTGTCAGAATAACAATGCCCTTTCAAAAGTGTACACGTATATATAAAAGGGAAAGAACAAAAGCGAAATTCAACGAGGCGCAAAAGTGTTGCCTAATTCGAGGCGCTGCCAAATTGGCTTGGAGCCCATTCACAAGACTCCCGCACATGTGCGGCTATAAAAATTAGTGTAGACACGCCCACTAAATTAATGCCCCCACCCCTGCATTTGGCCCTTTTCCTGTGCCAGCCCAGCTGCCTGCCTGCTTGTGACAGACAACATTACGAGTCGCAAACTTTTGTTGAACAATTTTGGGCTTAAAGTTTGCGCCAAGTTGCAGCACAAGTTGCAAGCTGCAAGTTGTTGCCGCATTTTTGGGTCAGCCAAAAAACCAAAAAAAAAAAGAAGAAAATTGGGAAAACAATAAAATAGCGTTGCAACTAATTAAGCCAACAATTGGTGACTCACCTCAATTGATCCAACTCGCTGCGCATATCCGCATCAACGCTGGCCGCGTCCGTGGTTAGCCGCAGGGATTTGCGTAAATTATGTTCCAGCAATTCGTAATCCTCGCGCCGACGCGTCATCAGCGCATTCAATTGCTTCGTCAGCAGACGCACCTGATCGCCCAGCTTCAGATTATCCGCCTCGTTGTTGTTCAGATGGGCTTTGGTCACCTGAGCGCCATTCGAAAGCAGCTCCAGCTCTTCGTTGTCGTTGGCCTCGTCGATGTCCTCGTCGTTGACAAAACGCAGCAGCTCTACGCTGGACGGTGTTAATGTGGCAGCTGCAATCGGAGCTGAGCTGGTTGCCCTTGCGTCGCGCAACATGTTGTTCACATCGGTGATGACGCCGGTGGCGCCACGCGCGCCTGCCACCGCCAGCGCAACGATCAAAAGTATTGGGCGCAACATTCTGAAGCGCAGCACAATTTGCCTATTTAAGTTCAGTTTATGCTTTTATATAAATCCTTTAACTTTCGCAATTTTCTAACATTGGTTATTTATGCAAATGTTGACCACGTTTCATAACGGACACCTTTCAAAATGTGGCGCTAACAATATTCGCGTTTTGTTTTCTGGTGCCTGCCGCACGTTTTGGTTGGTTTGCCACTCGGGGGCTGCCCCTTTTTTAAGCGGCTTTAAGCGAAGAACACGCACACGCACGAGAGCACACACAAACACTGAGTCGGCTTTCGACGTTTGCTTTCTTTCTAAAAAAGATTGTCAGACTTTCAACTTAGTTCGTTGCGTACGAAGCAGTCGGCGCGACGTTTATCGTAGGACTAAAGCGGCGCCCAGGAGCCGCGTCCTTTTATAGTCGCTGCCCAAGCGGCGTCGCTCGGCAAGAGCGCGAACGAGAGAGCGTCGGTTTGAAGAGCATGCAACAAGCGACAGCAAAACTGGTTTCGGCAATGTTAAGAGAGTCAGTCGGCGTGCGTGTGAGTGAGTGAGCGCTTATGTGTGTGTGCGTGAGTGGTAAATTAAGAGCGCACTTATATTGCTCGACCGCTCTTCAGCGTTACTAGGCAACTTGAGACTGGAGTCAGGAGTAACTATTGGTAATTGATAATAATTGTTGTTATGATAAACTATTATATTTAATATATATTAACTTAACCTATGCTCTTTAACCAAATTATCCTATCTACTTTTACCTTGCTTTCCTTGCTGTGAACAATGCTTTTTTCTCGAGTGTTCGTCTCTCATATATATCCTTGTACATTGCGTCCTGGCACATGGCGCGCCTGCGGTGAACCAACAGACAACAGCAGCAGATGTCAGAGCTGAGCAGACGCTCAAGTGCTCAACCAGGTGAGTTTATTTTTTTGCTGTTTTTAAATACGAATATCCAATGTCCTTCTAAAGCGCTATGAGCGTGCACTAAGGGATATCTATAGCTAATTTTAATCTATATACTTAAAAACAGCCTTAAACACAACTTTAAAACATAAATTTATATAGTCGCTTAATTTCAGCAATTTCGTCAATTTTTTCTCTCCTACGCTAACTTAATTTACTAAAGTTCTATTTTTTTTGCATACAAATTTCAACATCTCTGTTTATAACTGCTACAGTTACCCAAAAAAAAAAGGAATAGAAAAACAATTTTGCATGACTATGGCCGAATATTTTGGAGTGCTGCAAAGTGCAACTTTGAATGCAGCACAAAAACCGAAAGTCATTTGGCTAAAACTAAAAGCTAAAACAACTAAACGCACCAAAAATACCAGCAAAAATAAAAAGAAAAAAAAAAACAAAAACAAAAAAGAAGCACACTGAATGAAGTTTGTTTAGCGGCTTTGTGGGGCAAGAGGTGCTGGTGTTGGCTGTGTTGAATTTTCGGCATTTGTGCTGGGGCCAGAATGGAATATGCCAAAAATGGCGCATTTTGCAGCCATGTGATGGGTGCGCGCACCTATAAACCACCAAGGAGCAGGCGGTCAGGCCCGGGCCCGTGCCCAGGCCCAGTTGGGTGGTGCGCTTCGCTGCACACGCCATATGGCGAGGGGTCAGTTGGCTCGATTGTGTTGGCCATGTCGTGCTGGCCACTGCAACAGTTTGGTTGTCCGCCCTGCCCAGCTCAGCCATTGTTGCCATTTTGTCTGTGCTGTGTATTGCAATTTGCAATATTTTCGCTTTTATTTTTTAATGTAGAGACTGAGGTGTGTGTGGGCAAAGCTGAGGGTCAGCAACATCAATGGGCTTATAATCAACTGCCATTGCCACAACCATATGAATTGTTGTTGTTGTTGTTGTTGTTATTATTGCTTGTGTTTGCATACATTTTGAGCGTTGCATGCAGTTTAGAGTTTTTATGTTTTTGTTGTTCGTTTTTAATTTTTGCTGCCCTTTGTTTTGTTGTCAATTTGTGGCGCGGTGTTCTAGCTTGTTGCACATTGCATTAATGCAGGCAACTCGTGCGGCTAACAGCGCATCCGGCATCAATTCCCCCAACCCAAACAAAACTAACCCCTACACATGGGCGTGCCCTTTCAACTCTGCAGCTTGCAACTCACCAACTTGCCAACTTGGCAACTTGCTTCCATTTGCATTGCGCTCTGTATGCTTTTTTCCATTTCATTGTCGCCTGGTTGTCATGGTTGTTGCTTTTCCTGCCGCTGCCGTTGCTGCTGTCTGTTAATATTGTTATTGTTATTGCTGCTTTTTATGGTCTTGTCTCTCTGCCTTATGCGGTTCACGTTATGGTCGGACCATATTAAGCTAATGGCCTGGAAGTAAACCTTCCCTCCGGCTACTCCTGCTGCTGCTGCTGCTGCTTTTGTTGTTGCTGTTATTGTCGTTGCATTTAAGCCATTAACGCTTCACTTCGAGGTTGGCGAGTACTTTCACATTTGAGTGTTTTAGAATTTTATAAAAGCTACCTCACAATAGACGGCAGCATATGTTGCCTTTATAAATAAATATAAATATTCATGCATTTACTTTTATTGTCCGGAAAATTCTTGCAAACGAACTTTTTTAATTACATTTCATATTCCAAAAAACGTTCATAAAATTTTTACTGCCAAACAAGTTTGATTAGCATTTTGTTTTAAACATTTATTTTAATTAAATACATTACATTTTAAAACATTAAAAAGTTTTCAAATTAATCCTTAAGCTTACTGAATAGAGAAAGAAATAGAATTATTATTTTTAAAATATTACATTTATTTTATTTGATGCAATTTTTATATCATATTTAATCCCTTTGTGCTTGGCTTTAATTTGCAATTCAAATATTTGAGCCGTTTAACGCAATTAAAATAACAATCAATGCCCTGGCCAAAAGGTGCGCGCAAATTAGCGCAGGTGTTTTTCCCGAGCTGTTCTCGGCTGTTTAGTGTGCTTGTTTTTGATGAGGGTAAAACGCCCAAAGACTGTTGATTCTTTGCATAAACATGCAGCCAGCATTCAGAGCACGCACACACACGCACAGTGGGAACACGCGCACAGTTTGCTGACCAATTTTCGGGAGACAGCAACAACGCCTCACAACAAGCTGCAATATGTGCGTGGACAGGTTTCACAACCAGAAAACAAAAAACTAAAAAAAAACAAAAAACACACGCGATGCGCTGGCAACAGTTAATCGAAAAAAAAAAAAAACGTATCTGCGCAGTCGCAGCTCGCACTAATCATCTGAATGACAACAACAACAGCAACCGGCAACAACAACAGCAACCGGCAACAACAACAGCTGAGCAATGCCAACCGGCTGCTGGCTAACGGCAGGTGCAAAAAATTTTGCCACTCAAACGCAAAATTTCTTACCTGATTTAATCTTAGCCGCTGCCGCCCGCCGCCTGCTGAGCTCCTTCGTTTGTCCCATTGTCGCGTTTGCCTTGTTCTTCGTCTACGGGTTTTTGGTTGCCAAGGTTTCGTCTCGCTGTTGTTGCTATTGTTGTTGTTGTTGTTATTGTTGATTTTGTTGCTTTTACTGCTGTTGCATTTTCTGGGTTTCATCGCTTGCTCTTTGGCCTGGCATATTGCCTGCATGCTTCGCTGCTCACACACACACACACACACAGGGAGCACACGATGATGTTATCACTCAAGGCTGTTGCTGCATGGCTGCGTCCAGTTGAGTTGCTCTGCATGTGTGTTTTTGTTTTTGTACTTTTGTTTTCTTGCCAACACCAACACCAACACCAAGGCAGGCAAACTGGCAGCCAGCGGCATCGAGTTTTGCCTTTAGGCAGAATTTCATGCTGCGTTCCCCTAATGAATGCCCCACGCGAATGCGAAACGCTGCCAACGCCTGACAGCTGCCTACGCTGTGATAAAAAAAAAATGCCGAAAAAAACAGCAGCAGCAACAACTAAAACAACAGCACGTGAACCAATTGAAAAACCATAAAAATCCTTTAGCTATGGCACAGACTTCAGCTATGTGTGGTCGTTGGCTTGTATGGGAGTTCGTCTGTGTGTGTGCGCTAGTGTGTGTGTGGTAGTATGTGCTAGTGTGTGTGTGAGTATTCTGAGCCGGAACGACAGCTGCATCTACAACGCACATCCTAGGCATATACACCGCACAAAAAATAAGTAAGAATAATACTATACCACGCAAACGACTAGCAAATGCCCTGTAAATAAATCTTAAGGATCCTTAAAGTAGAGAATATAATTATACTATATAATATGCTAATTGAAGTAGCTTAGTTGATAGTTATAAGTAAAAGTAAAAGAATTATATGAAATGTACAAATTCTATTATAAAAAATAATGACTTTACATGAGATTCAAATAATTGCTGATTTAAATTAATTATAATTTGAAGTTTATTAAATGTCGCCTTTATGCTTATTTAAAATATAGACGACATATATTTAATTATCTATATGTAGAGTATTTATTAAATATGTTTATTTTCTCCATTTAAAGGAATTCAAGGAACTTAAGGATAAAATACCTGTTACATGAACTTGCCAGATATGATGTTGGCCCGTCTAGCGTATCTTTCGGACTGCAGGGTAACAAAAGGATGTTTTGCAAGGCTGACTCCTCTAAAAATCCAAGCAGCTGTCGACCATTCGGCTGTTCGGCCAACAGATTTTCAACAGCAGTTAATGGACAAGGTGAAAGACAGCTATGGAGCTCACCAGCAGCAGGACGACTTTTGTTAACACACACACCCAACACACACACACACACACACACATACATACAACCAACACACATAGACGGTATGTGCGTGTCTAGGCGCGTAGTTAACAATGCAAATGCAAAGATCCCTTCTGGTTGGCTCAACGAATGCAGCTGCTTTTGAGCGAAGCATAACGGATATCAATCTGCAGCATTCAGTTGCACTCCAATGTGCATTTCATCTGCTTTATGGTATGAAAGTCAAGTCAAGTCAAGTGAGCAGCCCTAAAGCAGCACTTTACACATCAATCATCGTCTCGTAACTGACAGACAAACGAAGAAAATCCATTATTAAATTAACTAGAAAAATTCGACACGATATTTATTTAACAGCTCAGCGCGTAGAGCCAAAATATATGCTTTAAAATAATATTCAATACATACTAGCAATAATTATATACATTTTTTATTAAATTAGTACTTCACTTAACTTTATTTATTTTATTCTGACATGCTTATAAAGGTCTCTTTTTTGATCCTTTTAAAAAATATTTATATTCCTGTATTTTATGTATATTTTTTCACGCTTAATTCCACCTTTAAATATTATATCAACTTGTTTAAGCTTTCGATTTTTTATACAATTTAAGTTCAGGCAATGGATATCAGTTCGAAGCCCCTATAATCTTACCTGGCTTTCATATAATTGACCTACTGGTCGATGCCAATTTCGCAGCGCGGTTGCCCCGCTGAGCTATTAGCAAATTTACAGGTCTCCATTTAAATCACGCGGCTCACACAACCTCCAAAAAACTTCATTCGCATTCGAAAGAGTTAATAACAAGCTGTAAACAACGCTGCAATTTGCCTGCTGCCCACCGAAAATAAAGAAAATAAAGAACAAAACCGATGCAACGCACCAAAGTGAAATAGTCGACGAAATATTCAAAAAAAAAAAAATTAAAAAAAAATTGTCGAGTGAAAAATCTGCGTTGCTGTTATTGCTTTTGTTGTTGCTGCAACATCGAATGCAGCACAGATGTCGCTCAGATTACGAACTTAATTGCCCCAGTGCAGGATATGAAACCGTTGCACATGCGACAAAAAAATGCCCTCAACACAGAAAAGAACACAAGCAAAACGAAAAAAAAATATACTAAATGGGGCTAGTGCAAAAATTGTTGGCTGCCAACTCGGGGGTCCAGCCGCAGGCAGCAAATGAATGAAAAAAACACCAAATGAATAAAAACAACAGCAAGCACAGATAAGAAAAAAAAAATAGTGAAAAATGTCTGGGGTAAACATTGAATGCAAAATGCGAAAAATTCTGGCGGCCCTACGAAATTCCCAAATGCGATTTTGAGGCCCCGTGCACGAGACGCCGTTTCAGGCGATATTTGGGCGAGAGCGGCTTTTGAATTTTTTTATGCATCAGCGAGCTAAAAGCGGCGTCCAAAAATATAATGGCAATTGATATGTTTTATATGTAGACAAATAACCAGAAAGCTTGTGTGTCTGGTTTCTATTTTGCAATTATATATATGCTAAAAATGCAAATACTATAGCTATTCATGGCTAACTGTCAAATAGCTTTGGGCACATGCAATCAATAAAAGCTTTAATTCACATTCGCATAGAATCGTTTTTTTTTATATTGATAAACTGTACAAATTGGCATTTAACTATATGAATTTAAAGCATTTTTTAAACACTTAATAAATTCTAAAAAAATAAGCAGTTCTTTACATACTTTTATTATTAAAGAAATTTGTATAAAGCCCGTTTTCAATTTAATATTACCTATATTTCCTTATTGTTCCACCCCTCAACTTATTACAGGGTATAATCATATCAATTGCTTTTACCGCACGCACATTTCGATTGATTTGTTATCGGCCATGGCTTATGGGTTTGAGCCTACACACGCAATCGCATCTCTACAACGCCTACAAGTGCTGGTACTTACATTCAATCCCAATAGCCTTAACCGTGCGCATTGTAAATCTTTCCAATTTAAATCAACCTAAAACGTTTGTCATTTTGACTAATGGCTTATCAAACCGGCGGCAACAACAAAACAAAAAAAAAAAAAAGAGAAAAAAGAAGAGCAAAACATGAAGAAGAAGAAAAAAAATGGAGGAAAACAGAAAACAAAGAAAACTCCTTTGGGTTTTGGCTGCTTAACAACTTCAAATGTTTGACAAAATTTATTGTATCGTAAATTTTGTATAGCAGCGGCGAAAAAATAAATAAAGGGGGCAAAAAACTTCGCAGAGCTCACAGCTCGTAAATTTTCACGAAAATTTATGCAAACTTTTGTGAGAAATTCGTGATGTTTTTGGTCCTAAGGTGATTTGCTGTGAAACATGCAAAAATGCCATAGAACCGAATGGACTGAAGGACCGGGACAACAGGATCTAGAGGGCGCTAGACTATAATGAGTGGGACATGCACAAGTGGCCAGGGCTATTTGCATGGCTTAAAGCAAAAAGTCCATCGAGCAGGACGCCTTTTTATGTATTATATTTGTTTTCTTTATTTTTTTTGGGAAGGGGGCACATTATAAATTAACAAGGAGCTACATAAATATTTCAACGTGCAACGACACCAATGCCGATGCTGTTGTAGGAAGCAAAAATAAACTGAAAGCAGGGCAACAAAAAGGAAATGAAAACTGTGCGCAATGATGAAGCGTTTAGTGGTGGGCCAAGCTTAAGAACAATAAAAGCCGGAAATGCTTAACAGCAGCGACGGCGGCGGCAGCTGCCGTTGAGAGACCCACAAAACAACCTAACAATGACAAAGTTTCCGTTTTTCGGGCAACTTCAGTTCAGCTCAGCTCAGCTCAGGACCTGTCTACGCCCACCTTGTTGTGCATTGTGTCAAACTGCCGTACAATAAATGCCAACAACAAAAACAAGAAGAAGAAGAACAACAACAATAATCGGAGTACGGTAACAATAAGCTGCCTAGCATATGAAGGCGCCTGCCTTGGAAAAATATGAATCGCGTGCAGAAAGCAAAAGGACGCGCAAGAACAAAAGCTCAGGACAACTAAAAGTTTTCCTATGCTTGTTATTGTTGGTGCCATTTATACCCAGTCAACGATAAAATGAATAAAAAACGTAGACAAAGCTTACCCTATAAACTAAGCGCATAGAAAGAGCATTCCTCAAAGCGTATTTCTTAGCTAAAATACTTGAAATTTGACAGCTGTAAAAACTGGTCTTATTAAATTTATATTAAAGCTGCAAAAGTTTTTAAAATATGAATATGAACAGATTATTATATTTGTAAAAACTATTTTATACATAAATAACATATAAACATATTTAAGTTAATTTAACATTAAAATGTTATTTATATAAAATATCAAAATATATAAAACTAGGCTTAACTATAAATATGAAAATCGTTGAACTATTTTTGCTAAAATTGGTTGACAATCACCAACTCTTTTATGTTACCATAACTCACAGTTGTACAGGGTATTTTCTTGTTAACAATTGAAACTCGTTGTTCTTTTTCTTCTCTCTTTTTTTGCGTGTTTGCTGTGCGTGCTATTTTTGTGTGTGTGTATGTGTGTGTGAGCATTGGGTGTGTGTGTGTGTTTGTGTGTGTCTGTCTGCCTGCTTTTGTTGTGATTTATTTATTTTGTTGTTTGCCGCTTTGTTGTCACTTTATGCTTTTATTGTGCCCATGCCCAAAAATAACAACAAAACAAGCATACGCCGCGTGGCCCGCCCCACACAGCCTGTTGTTCTTGTTACCATTTTTCCTGCTAAGCAAGAAATCATAAAGTTAAACTTTTCTTATTACCTTTACAACAGCCGCAGCCACAGTCACAGCCACAGTTACTGTTACTGCCTTTGCCTTTGCTGTGCTCTCAAGTGCCATTAGAGTTATTAACAATTGGGTCTCATAAATTTGAAGAGGCCAGGCGTTCAGGTCAATGGCTTCAATTAATAACTCTCGAGCAATGATTGTGTGTGTGTGAGTGTGTGTGTGTGTGTGTGTGTGTTTGGCAATTTGATTGGCATGATGTATGAGGCAAATATGAAAAGTAAGAGCAGCAGCAGCTGCTGATGCAAATACCCTATAAATGATGATAGCGGACAGAGAGATGGAAGAGCAAGCCAGGTATAAAGTCAAATCATAAGCCGGAAATCGTTAGGTATATCACCTGCTGCTCAGTTACAGCTAAAGGAAACAAATGCCAAGCCCAAAGATGAATCGGAATTGAGGGCAAGCTGCATCTGTGTGTGTGTGTGAGTGTGAGTGTGTTTGAGGTTTCCTGCGCATATCCGTTCGATTTGCAGCTCGCAAAAGAAATGTGCGAGGATAAGAAATGTCAGCTGCCAGGCAGGCAGGCTGCTCACACAATAAGCAGGAGTCTTGTTTCCGTTTGCCAATAACATATGCGTCGTCTCGACTGTTATACTTTTGCATCCACTCATTCATTCATTCATTTGTTCATTTATTCATTCAGTCGCTGTGAGGGCTTCATCCTCTGTTCGCTTCCTTTTTCTTTTCACAAACATACATACATACATATATATATATATATGTATATATATTTTGCTTTTTCACTTGCTTGATTTTTATTTATTTATTTTTAATTATGAACGAACAATTTTTGCACATACGAAAAATCACATTTGTTGACACTGAACTTTTGATTAATGCGGCAACAATAGTGTGGGCGTGGGTGTGCTTGTGGGCGTGGCCGGGTCAACTGTTTGCGTCTGCTGTTGGCGATAAACAATGCGGCCCAGGACTGCGTGTCCTGCTGAATGTGTCCCGGCGACCGCACATAAAACGCCAACTTCATCAGTTGGAATCAGTGTAAGCAAGAGTCACCCACACACACACACACACAGACGCACACAGTCGCACACAACTACAACATGCAAACGAGCGACACACACACACACATACTAACATTGATAGATTGGGGCACGTAGCCAGGAGTCGCCACATACGGCTCGCTTACCGCATTGTCCTGTCAGCGTCATTGAGAATGAAATATGAACAGCACAAATGTGAAAAGTGTGGACATTGAACGGCCAGTGGACGTTGTTCATTTGCAGGATTGGTCAACGTGGCTGCCTGGGCCAGGGTCTGGCCTGGTTGGCATTGTGCGTTGTGCGGCCAGCCCCAGTATCCGTGCCCAACGTCCTGTTTTGTCCTGCAGTGCAGTGCAGCTCTGTTTGGGCAAATTGCATGCGGTAGCGGGTCGCATGCGGCAGCAACATGGAAATCATTTAAAATGTTGCATCCGAAATGCTCGACGCCCACTTATTCATTTTTGTTCGTTGCAACCGCAATTTAAACGTTGACAGGCGGTGCCACGCCCACAGCCCCCTACACTCCAACACACACACACACACACACACACAGACATACACAACGGCTAAATTATGGTCGAGTGTGCGGCACAACATTCTGCTGGACCTGTAAATCTGTTGTAAGCTCTGCCATTTAATTTCTGACTGCCATTTGAAATGGTTTAATGAGTTTAGACTTTTCGGTCCAAATGCCATGAAATTAACTACTCATTTAGGGCTGCGTTCGGTCGCAGTCGCTGCCGCAGTCGCAGTCGCAGTCTCGACTGACCCTCTGGCTTTACAACTTGTAGTTAAGGCCATTGTCAGGCGTACATAAAACTCAACAAAAATTAACGTAATTTTTGTATTTCCATACCCTACATCCATTAAAGTGTTAATAATGGGTGTAATAAAGTTGCTGCCAGACAGAAGGCAAACACGTTAAATTGTCTGTTATTTTTTTAAAAAATTTAGTTGACTGTTTTAACTTGTTAGCTGGGCGTTGTATTTTCTGATAAGGAATTTATTCCCTAAGGTATATTTCTTCTATCTAGCTTGTCGGCTAATCCAAAGTAAATACCTGCAAGCAATACTTGATATAGTATTTAAGCAGAATATATCTTTGAATTAAAGATTAAGATTCAATTATTGCATATCAACTTAAAGTTATCTTTTATTTTTTGAGTAGAAGTCAAATAAAGTTGTGAAAACGGGTTAATCATATTAAGATAGCAATAACAGGATATCTGTCGAGTCAAGCACTCTCGACTTTTGCCCTTGTACTTGTTGTGTTCTTTTTTATGACTTGCCGCACGCAAGTTCCACTTCGTTAAGCAAGATAAAAACGGCCAAGCGAATATTTTATTGGGGTGCCAAAGGACTTGAGTATCCAGCTCTGCAAATATAAAGTATAAACTGAGCGCGGGCCAATAAAGTCAAGGGGCAAAAAGCACAGAAACAAAAACAAAAACCGCTGATTCAAAACATATTATAAATTGCATAAAGTAAAATAAAATTAAATTTGCCTTAAAAAAAAATATAATTATTTGCATAAATGCAAATTAAATACAAAAACCCAGTTGGCATTTTATTGTTGAATGTGTTAAGCAAATAATTTTATATCAATCGTATACTTTTATGTATTGTTTTGTTTATGACAAATCTGTTTTTTTTTTTTGTAACGATATTTTAATTAGTATTATTTGTTTTTGCGACTTGTCCTAAAAAACAATGTTTCATTTGTATAAGTTGTGTTTGTTAATTTAAAGTTTAACAAGCGTTAAGACTTTTATAATTTGATATTTTGTTGAATATGCCTAATTAATGCAAATTAAATGATTATAAAAAGAAAAACATGTTTTTGCCACATGAATATCTTTATTTGCATGTTCAATAAATGTTGTTTATTGTTACACATTTAAATTGTTTCCTTTAACATAATGCTCATTAAAGCGATGTTTCTATTTTTGTTCACATATCCAAGTGTTAACTTACAAAAACATAATCCAGGCCTTAACTTTTAACGACGGACCGAAAATGTGCATAATTAAATTGTTAGACAAAAACTGCTGATGGGTAGTACCTAAATAGGGCGTATGCATGTGAGAGTGTTGTGTGTGTGAGTGTGTGTGTGTGGGGGCGTGTCAACAGCGCCAAACCGCAGACAAATAGCTAGCACCAGGTAAGAGCTAACAGCAAACGGCTAACAGCTAACGGCTACTCCACTGAGTGTATGTGTGTCTGTGTGTGTGTGTGTGTGTTGGTTGTGTCCACTCAAAGTTGCTTGTCATTGAACCATGAACTGTACACGAGAGCAGCGAAAAGTGAAGGGTGTATGCGGATGTAGAGTACTCATCAGCAGCTCAACAACTGGAGGGCAGTTGTCGCTCGGTAGTCGTTGCCCATGCAGGAGACACGGCCAACAGAAACAACACGAAAAACCCTCACGTGTTTTTCGGACTGCGCGTATTTGCTTATGCAAAAGAACAGACGACGGGACGACTGAATGTTGCCCTGAACGCGGCCACGGACGAGGGCAGGGGTCAAGGGGCAAGCACGTTGGACGCGAGACGCTTGCGCTATTTGATTTGCAGCGGGGCGCAACGGGAGGGGGGAGAAGAGTGCGATTGCAGGTGCTGTTAAAAATGAGCATGTGGCAAATACTTAAATATTTATATTGAATTTACATGAAACCGTCAGAGCGGAATCAACATGAACATCAGCATCAGCATCAACATCAGCGGCATCAGCGACAACGTGCATTGGAATTTAATTAAAAAATAGTCGACGCTTTATATAGGGGCCGCATGTAGTAGGTGCTGGTAGGGTCCTTTTCCTGTGCAGCCTGTGCCTGTGGGCATATGAAATGCGTTGTGGCTGAATGATTAATGCCAATTTAATGGCCATTAATTGAAGAACTGCTGCTTTGATTGATGGCAATCGGCAGGCGGAACTGAAACACAAAAAAACACAATTAAAAACAAAAACTATAACAAGCCCGAATTTGTTTGCTTTGGGGCGACAACAATTAAATACCCTTGCCAAATGATTAATAGATAATGGTTTTCTAATTGTATTCCTACAAGGAAACATCTTTAAGCTCAAGAAATTAATATTGACTGATTGGTAATACAAATATATATATTTAACCATATACTAGTGTAATTCAACCAATGCAAAAACCAGCTGCACTTTTTCAAAGTTTTGGTTTAATTGGCATGTGCTACTGCGGCTTGAAGCTTTCGTATCTGTAATAGCTGTATCTGTATCTGTAGCTGCAATCTAAATTACACTGGCTTAACCCAGTCTCATTCGCAATTATGGCCAATGCAAATATACACCCCGGACACACACACAGACACACACAGAGAGAGAGAGGGACGTTATTACAGGGTGTATGCTATTATTAAAAGCGCATTTATGTAATGGCCGCCTGAGAGAGTACCGAGTCCTGCTAGCAGTTAGCCAGGACCCCGAGTACTTGCGGCACTTGGAATTGGTCACGCAGCGCACAGGAAATAACGTTGCGAACGTTGCAAGGAAACGGCAGCTGCCCCGTTGCTGCCTGCGGGAATAACGGGGCGTATGAGCTACTATCTACTTTTATCTTTTATCTGCAGCTTGTTTGAGTTGTTGCGCATTAAAATGCGCTCACTCGAGCGTTAAATGCTGGCTCTTATTATTGAATTGCAGTGCGCATTAATGCGAATATTATGCCAAAATATGAACAACTGACAGACTGATTGCCTGTCCCTTCGTTTGTGTTTGTGTGTGGCCTTTTAATCATCATCCACTTGGCTGCGTTTGCGCTTTAAATAACGCATGTAATCAGAGACCTTTTGTTTTGAAATTGGATCGCTGCAAATGCGCGCCGCCTGTCGATGGACACACACACACACACACACACACACACACACAAAATGCACAACTGGCCTCGTTTATCGGGGGCACACTTCACACAACTGACGCACGCCTCATGCTGCTGTTGTTGCAGCTACCACAAGCCACACGCAGTTCACTTGCTGTCTCGCTCGCTCTTTCTCTATCGCTTTCGTTTCGTTTGTCCCGCTCTGCTCACTGTGCATATGGCCAACTAGTTGTTGGCCACAAGCCTCATGCCGCACCGGCTGGCCACAATTTATGAATATGACACCGCCCGCTGTCAGCATTTGTTGGCCGCCTGCAATTAATTGCAAACTTGGCCAAAATTGATGTTCAATTTTGGACATTTTTATGCCCTTGCAGTGAGCAGCACAATTGCAACACGTCTTGTGTAACAAATTTTGCAGGTGACATCCAAAGTGGCCATAAAGTATGTACGTATTAATAGGCTTTTTGGTCAAGATCAAAAGCCCAATCGATGTCTATTTTTATTCAATGTCTATTTTTATTCTATGCCAAGCTTTTCATTAAGGAATATTTCTGTTTTAAAAATTTATTATTTTATCGGATGGGTCTCTTGTAATTTATAGCTGCTTAAAGGTAGATAAAAATAATGTGTTATATTTTTAACCATCTTAAACATCCGCTTTCGTATATATATTTTACATTAGAAATATCTGTTATAACTACTTTTAAGTACATCAAATATTATATACTCTTGTCTGCGAGAGTATTCAAGCTGTGGCAACTTTAGCTTTACCTATTTTTGGGCACAAATCGACAGTGCTTTGTGTCAGGTGATGGAACGCCGCCTGCAAGGGGGGGGGGGGGGGGGGGGGGGGGGGGGGGGGGGGGGGGGGGGGGGGGGGGGGGGGGGGGGGGCGGGGTAATTGCAGTTTCTGGATATTGTTTTTGTGCCGTCCCGGGGCCAGCTTCAGTCGTTGCATGCAAATGTCAAAGGCACTAAAGCGCTTAACGTAATTTCTGACATGCCATGTGCCAAAGTTCGGCTCCAAGTTGGCCTAAACAGTTTTGCCAAGTTACATGCCATTGACAGGCCAAATGGGTTACGCTGAGCCGAGGAAAGTTCTATGCCTGCAGCAGACTAACAGGCGTGGGGCAGGTGCTGGCAGGAGCTGCAGTCGGAGCTAAGCGACTTGTCAATAACAGTTGCACGCAAGCTTTCAGCTTCATTTTGGTCCCGTTGCAAGTAGCCTGTTTGAATGTTGCCTGCTGCCTGTTGTGTCCCTTCGTGTCCTTTCTTCGTTTGTTTGCAGCTGAACGCACGCGTGCACTAATCCTTTTGCAGCTGCAATCTGCGACGGCTCGCAGGATCACACGAGTATCCTGCAGACTGTCGCGAATGCAATACATCAAATTTTGGCAGCCAACCGCGCGATCAACGGCAGGTGCGTCTCTCCCTACTCGCTGTGCTGATTGTAGGGGCCATCAAACAGATTGCAAAGCACATTTGCAACATGCTACGTGCCACGTAAGCTGCAATTAAGTTTTGTTAATTTTAATGAAGCTTTGTCGCATCTGCTGCCTACTGCTGCTGTCTTTGCTGTTGCTGTTGCTGCTGCTGTTTCTCCTGGGGTAAAACTACAGCAAAAAAGGCAACTGGCCACAGCCGTTGGGCAACATTTTGTAGGGATTCAACGTTTTGGTTTTCATGTGTTGCGCTCTCTTTTGGCCGAAAGCAATGCATTGGCTAAAACAACAGCACAGCAGCAACAGCTGCTCAACTGTTTTAAGGGTTGTTTTTTTTATGATTATTCTTTTTTTTGCCACGCCTTCTGGCATTTAGTTAACCTTGTTTTTTAATTAAATTAAGTATGTCTGGCTAAAGGTAGATCATTATCAGGATTGTCAATAGCTGACACCGCCAAGACTTCAGTTAAGATAAAAATAAACCATGACAATCATTAATTAAAAAATCTTAATTGATCTTTAGAGCTAGCCAAACTTCTTTCGCTGGCCACAATCAGTTAGTGCAACATATCGGTAGCTATGCCACCTGTCGGCAGTGGCAACTTAGTGTTTGCCAAACGGCTGCAACAATAATAAAAATTGATGTTTAAGTTTTGCATGCATGCTGCCATTTTTGTTAACGTTCGCACTTTGGCCACCATTTGCCGTCAACTTTCTGCCGCACGCAGCAAAACTTTTATCCAAATGCAGCAAATACCCAAAGCCAAAGCGGTAGCCGCAGTTGCAGTCCCAGTTGCAGTTGAGGCGGCTGCCAGGAAGTCCAGAGCCATCAACAGCAACCGGGGGCCGCATAAAATGGCAGCGACTACAAAGTGGTTATTTTGTTTGAAGTAATCCGCAAGAAGTCGTTAAAACTGTCGTTGGCTTCAGATTGATGATGGTTTCACGTGTCCGATGCAGCTACGCGAGTTGCATCCTCGCAACGCAAAACCTGCGCCTCGCCTTATCCTGCAGCCATACAGCGCTATTTATGATAGAGTGTTCGAAAAAGTGGGCGGCCGCCACGAGATTGTTTCAATGCACTTGAAAAACTTCACAAGCCGTGCTGCAAAATACATTTCACTTCGCCTTTAGCAGCAGCTTGCCACACACAAACACACACACATAAAAATGAGGCATGCCATGGCTTGCGATCGACTTTAATATCGGCACATAATTTACGGCTCAATAATTTTCTAACGCTTTGACATGCAAATACTGCAAATATGCGACCTGTACACAGGATATACTTGACATGCGCCATAAAAAGAAATGCTGAAGGTGCCTGGCAGCAATGCCAGAAATGTGCTGCCTTAAAACACGCTGCACTCGCATCAGAGTCTTGCCCTTTGACACCCGATAAGTGTCGCCCTCAAAGCCCTCTGTGCTTGCCAAATACCTCAGCTTCTTGTAATCAAATATGCAAACAGAAAAAAAAAGACGCTGGCAGAAAAATGCTAAAAGTAATGTGTAGGCAGCTATCTTTAAGCTGGCAGCATTAGCTCATCTGAGCAGATTCCTCTTTTAACTTCCGACAAATTTTCAATTAACTTGGCCCCGCCAGGCATTCGCCCTGCAGCCTTTATTTTATGTCGTGTGGGCGCAGCCAGCCAAAAACAATAACAGAAAAGCATCTAAAATGGCACAGGTTATTGGCAATAAAAGGTCACCAATTTTCTACATGTGCCCGAAATTAACATAAAGGCAAACGTGGTGTAGAGCGTGAAATTGTTATGCTCATTGCCACATCATATTTAGTGGGCTCCAATACGCATAATTTGTGTCTTAAATACCCTACAATTGTGACACGATATAAGCATTTCCCTTTCACAAATCATTAAAAGTGACGGAAAAGGGGAGGAAACTTAGAATAAAAACTACTTTTAAATTTGTCAAGATTTAATATATTAACATTAAAGTCTCTACTATATTCATATTAATCTTAAAGCAGAGTATTTAATCTTCGAATATACAAATACAACTTTCTAGTTTTGTTTTGTTTTCTATTTTTGCATTTGGTGCAAATGGGCGACACGTGAACAGCCAAATGAAATCAATGGGACTCAAGTTAAACTTGTATACCTGCCGTGACTGGCTCAGCTTAAGTCCCAATGCTAATGAGCCAGATAAGAGGCCACACTTTTGGTTTAGTTGTATGTGGCGATAGCTGCGAAAGTAAAGCTGCCTGGCCCAAGCGACATAAGTACATGTAATTCAGGCAAGCTATACACTTAAGTTTGTGGCTTAATTGCAGCTGGACGTTTACAAAAGTGTGCACTGTTTTAAGCGAGCCAATAAGAGGGTGCAAAAGATAAGTGAACAAGTTCGAAATCAGCGCGAAATTCATTCATTTGATATGTTACAAATACTTCCTTGGCAAAATGATGTAATCCAAATTGAAGTGTTTGTTATCTGGGGATTTTACTTTCCAGACTGTAAATATTGTAGGGATAAGAAAGATTCAACTGCTATAGCGTTTTAACTGTCACAGCTAAAGGGGCTTAATGCATATTAAAACATTTATTTTTTTATATATATTTATATTTATTTCTAATAAATTGGCTTTCCATTAATGGAGTTATATTTATAGCATTTAAATATGGCTTAAAAAGTCTGTTAAACATATTCCCTTAACGGATTGCGACTGAACTTCGATTAACAGTTGCTGTTAACATTTTTATCCCGAGCTTTTAGTCAGGACTCAGTATGAAAGCAGCAGAAGGTTTATATCAAATGCAAGCAGTTAACGTTTTGCACTGCTTACTGTACAGTCAAAATGTAAACCGGAAAGGCAATTGCATATAGCAAGTGGGCCAAGCAGTTGTATTCGCCACCACACTGCTTTCGGTAAAGCAGTGAGCAGCCTGAGCAAATATTAGGCATACGCCGCGTAGTACAATTGGAATGCTCATCATACTAAAGTATATGTATATATTTTTCTATTATTTATAATTAATTTCAACTGCTGCTGCTACAATCTAAAATCATTTGTTATTGCCACTTGTGAGTATCGATAATGGCCACTCGAGCGATTTCAATCGAAAATGCCCTCATCGGCTGCTTTGGCAACGAGCGATTTAAGACCCTCGGTGACCTCGACGCCAACTTCCGTAATTTGATTGGATGGCAGGAAGAAGCCAAATGTGCCCTTATCACGCAACTCAACGGTGCAGGTGAATGGAATATCCTTAACCCCATAGGCCCAGTCCTTTGCAGCACCAGACACAACATCTACGAAATATGAAACAAGCATGGAGGATGTGCGTCAAAGGTCAACAGCATGTCGGGTGGCAGGATATAAGCAAACAAAACTCAACACTTACAGTTCAATAAACCGCTAGCGCCATAGGTAAAGACAGAGCCATAAGCGTCAACAGCGCCGTCCGCAAAGGCAGCCGCAATGCGCATCATTTGATCGTAGTTGGGCGGAAACTCGGTGTTCGAGTGTCCATAGGGCAGCAGCACGTACTGGCCGTACGCATGGAAGGCCATGTAGGCGCGTATATAGCCATCCTCAAAGGAGCTAACAAAGTCCTGCAGGGCTAGGATTTCCTGCTCGGTATTTGGTTCATCGCCGCCGAACCAATGATCGCAGGGATCCTCAATATTCCAGCCAGCGCCGCTCCAATGGAAATCAAAATTGCGATTCATATCGATGCCGTAGCAGGGACCGGATGAGTTCGTATAGCCGTTGGGGCGACGATTCTTGCGCCACAAACGCTCCACCTCGTGTGTGTAGACAAAACCATCGGGATTCACCATGGGCACCACAATCCAATCGAACTCCTCAGTCAAGCGTTGCATTTCGGCATCGTTGGAGTTAATTAACTGGTTGAGTATGTACGTAACTGTGGCCGATGATATCCATTCCATGGCATGAATGTTGCCCTCTATGAGTATGGCCTTGTTGCCCTCACGCTTTGACAATCTGATACTCTTAATGGGGCTGCCTTCGTACGAATGACCTATGACCTTACACTCGAGATAGTCGTGCGCATCGCACTGTTCGTCCACCCAGTCGTAGATTATATTCAACGGATGATAAGTCTCCCAGTCCATGGGCGCCTCCTCATCGTATGTCGACTCATCCAGCAAGCTAAACAAAAGAGTTTGACAATTTTTTTTTTTTGGAATTTTCAACATTGCCTTAGCCTTACGCCTGCAAATCCTCAACGATTATCTCGTAGTCTACCTCCAAATCGTGCAGCATACTCTCAAAGGCGTGCTGGAAAAGAGGGCCAACAATCACATCGTAGCTGCGATTGGGTCCGCCTATTTCATGCAGTATATGAATCTAAAATTGGCAACAAAACAAAAACGTATAGTTGCTTTTAGCCTTTGTCGATGTTTGCGCAATGGACGGCACCCACTTGTATGCGATGATGAATTTTTTTAAACTCCTCCAACTGTTCGTTATCCTTGACAAAAGCTCTGTACACTTTAAAGTTATCGTAGCGTGCGGCCATTGGCTTTCTGCCGTTGGCCAACGCTGCCAACGACAGCAGCGCAACAACTAGCAGCACTTTCATCCTGATATTCCTTTGTTAAAACGTATGTGTTTTGTGCAACGTACGAACGTTCAAACGTTCACTGTACCGTTCACATTGGCCACGCACTGCCTTTTATATGGAGCACTTGGCTCTCGTGTCGATTAGCTCTGAAGTGCATGCTCCGAGTGTCGCAGCCAGGCAGGGCAAGTGCAAGAACGATGTGTTATCTAATAAGTTATTGATAGGGCAAACTTTTGATCAATCATCTGTCATTGTTGTGTGCCGCGTGTGTGCAACGGCATGTGTCTGCGACACTTTGTTTTTCTTATCTCAATTCAGCACTTAACCTACCACAAAGTAGCAGACACATTGTCAACAACAAAGGAATAAACGAAAACGGATGATTTCGTCTTCAGTTGAAATGGAATGAACGAAAGCTTGTTGTTATCGCACAATACATTAGGGCAGTTAAGGGACGCTGTCAAGCTGTTCAGTTGTGCCAGTGGTCTAAAGTTCAAAGTGCAAACTTAAAAGATTAAAACATTTAATTGCTTTCAAGAAGAAATCTCTTAAAAAAAGTTTAGTGAAAAACTATTTAATTATCAACCATTTATTTCGATTGTGACAATATGATTGAGTGAACTCATTTAGTATGTAAAGGCAGCTAATCCTGGCAAAATTTACTATGTGAGCACACTCAAAGTTCGCAGACTTAGCAGTAAATTGCAGCATCTTTGTCCAAATAAGTTGTAAGATATGCTTTTAAAATGTTCAGACAAATATTTGTCAGCGTAATTGATAAGATATGCTCATGTCTGTTAAGAAGCACTCGTCGGGCTAACCAAACTGATAGCCTGCAATGTCTGCGCGTGAAGAAGCACTTTTCAAGTGGCAAATAAGGCTGCGCTTGACAAACGCAAACTTAAAATGCCCCCGAAAATTGAAGGGCATTTGTGTGGTATGCGTCACTTTTAGTTGGATAAGTGGGTGCAAAGTTTGCAAATGCTTTTTAATTGCCTGCATTCAATTATCAAGTTTGAATTGTTTAAATATTGATTAAAATATAACTGATGGACATGATGCAATTATCGAAAAACAAATACAAACGCTGTTTGAGGCCATTTGACGTAGCGCAATTGATTATGTAAATGCATTTAATTAAAGGCTAAACAGCTTTGTCAATATATCAATGGATTAGCGGGCATTATTTGTAATATTAAGCTGGAAATGCAATTACAGATTGCAAACCAAATTATTTTGACGTTTTAATTGAAAGTGCTAAAAGGAATAATTAAATTGTTAGTGTAATTGTTTAATTTGTTTATTGTTTTCACTTTATATAAAGCCATTTTTTTGTTGTTGTTATTTTTGAGGTGCATTTGAATGATTGCAAACATAAACTGTCAATAACAGAGCTCTTGGCATTAACTTAACAGCAGACGCTTTTTAACAGTCGCAGAGAGGACTCCTTTTTTGCCGGTCTCAGTTAAATGGAAGAGAGTGAGAGAGGCAGAGTGGGTGGCAAACATAATGAGAGATAAATTAATAAAAATTTGAGATGTTGACTCAATGCTAATAAGAAAAGCGATGATTGCAAATTGAAAATTGTTGCCAGATTTGATGTGACTATACATATTTATGGTCCCCCCCCTCCTCCCACCCTGGCAGTACTCATAAAACCTGTGCTCTAATTTAGCGCTAGACTTTTATGTCTAATTAAGCAAGCGCAATGATTACAAAAATGAGTTTCGAGGCATTTGTTAATTAAAAGCAAGCAACAAATATGCCCCCACAACTTCGCGACCCAGAGACGTCGTGAAAACACGTGCTAAATAAATACGCCAAGTTGTTAAGTACCAGCAGACTGTCTCTCTGACACACCTCTGCCCCCCACCCACTTGCCCATCCTCCGATTTCACGATGCCCTTGAGGAGTGTGTCGTAAATATACACGCGCTTTTCACTGTGTGTGTGCCTCACTTTTTTTATGCCCCAACATAAAGATGCGTATGTGTGTGTGTGTGTGTGTGTGTGTGTAGAAGTCGGCGTCAAAACATGTTCCTTTTTTGTTGATTTTCCATCCGTACCGAAAGTAAATGCGTTTATTGCCATTGAGTTGTTGTGTCGTAAAAGAAAAGCTGTTAATTAGCTTTTTACTCTTGCAATAAAATGCGGTTTTCTTTTGTTTTCACTTGTCGATATTGAAAATTTGCAATTTATAACTCATACGCCATGTGGTTGCTTGACTGGCTGTCCAGACCATATGAATAAACTTCTCGAGCGCCGCATAAATTGACTTTCTTGTTGGCTTTGGCACACCGTTAGACGCTTCAGGTGCCAGCCATGGCTAAACGTGTCTCTCTGCTCCAACTCAAATAGGCAGCTGCGGGCGGTGCCAAATGGGGCGGGGGAGGAGGCAACTGTCTGAGATGTTTGCTCTGCCGGCAATGCCCTGCCACAAAGGCAAATATTTATAGGAGCCAGCAAGCGGGCAGCAGAGGGACGACGGAGGGCAGGCAGTCAGGCATCCTGGGGCGCAACACAACTTTGTGGCCCTCGTGTGCATAGTTTCAGGGTTTCAGGCATATGCGAAAGTTAAGATCGTATGCCCCAGAAGGGCCCATGGGTGCGACAAACAGCGTGTTTTAAGCACGGCCAGCAGTCGAGCCGGAAACTTCATCAAAAGCGCACGCAACAACAACACCAACAACAACAACAACAGCAGCAACAGGCACAGAAAAATAGTTTGTCCTTTGGCACATTTATGAAATGTGCACCAAAACTACGTGAATGTATGGGTGTGTGTGTGTGCCAGTTGTTGTTGCTGCTGTTGTCAACACACAATAACTTTCACTTCGGTTGCTCTCTAAGCGGCTTAAAAACTTGCCCAAAACTGAGCCAACTGGCAACTGCCAAATATTTGCGCAGATAATGAAAGTAATACAATGTGTGTGTGTATGTGTATGCAAGGCTGTATGTATGTGTGTCTTTGCTTTTCTGTACTAGTTGACAGTTGAACAGTGTGCTGGCAGCCTGATCAGTTATCAGTTTGTTGTTGGCTGCCTTTTGATTTTATTGTCAATTCACTTAGCAGCGGTAATTGACCCTAATGCTGCCTGCCTCCTGTCGCTTCTTGTCTTTAAATCAATACAACAAATTTTTGGCAGCAAAATTCAATTTGCTAACACACACGTGCCCCACACCAAGCCACACACACACACATACACTCGCGCAAAATGTCAAAAAGGCACGTTTCAGTGTTTTGGGATTTTGTTTTTTGCATGTCATGTGCCGCAAACTTTGAACTCTGCACAGTTCCGCTTTTTGAGGTGCTGTTGTTGTTGTTGTTGTTTCTGGTTGTTGTTGACTGTCGTTGTTTAAGTACTAGTAGCAACTACGTGACTATCATCTAACATTTACTTTTTTTGCAATAAATGTCAGTCGAGTTAGCCGAATAAATGTAATAACCATAACAATAAAATAAAAGTCGTCAGCCAGCAGCGCTCTAACTCCGGCTATATTCTCATAAAAAAGTTATGCCATTTATACTTATTAGGGCCTAATGACATTACCTGAGCGAGCAACTTCTGTGTAAGATTAATCTGAGCTGCAAAGAAAAAAATTGAAATAAACTCAGAGAAAGCTTTTAAAAGTTAGTTTATCAACTATATAGTTACTATTTTTTTCTGCTATAATATTAAGATAAATAACGACATCCATATGTACTTTTACTTACTTTCTATTTGCTATTTAAGCTTCCATGTTTGAATATGCCCTGCGGCTAGTGTCATTGAGCCATTATCCATTTACCATTATCGAATTCAATTATATCAATTTGTAGTTTTATGCCACGCACACACACACACACACACAAGCGCACACACTGAGTGTTTGCTCGGGCGCAAATCGATTTGAATGGCGTGAATGCGTGGCCTCGTACAAAATACTCACATATCCTGATATCCTGCCGCTGGCCGCACGCCTCTTTCTGGGCTCCAGGGTTTTTGCATTTTGCATTGTTTCAGTGCAATCGTCTGTGGCTAATCTGCTGCTATTTGCTTTTGGCTCTGCTGTTGTCTGGCCAGGAGCAGAAGGAGGGCCAGACGGCGGTCTGGCTGGTCTGGACGTGGGTGCTTTCAGACAGGCCCATAAATTAGACAGCTTCACAGGCATGGCTAAGTGCTTTCGGTGTTTGGGCTCCGATTGCTATTGCGACAGCTTCGGCTCTAACTCCTGCTGTTCCTGGTGGTGTTGCTGCGTCTGCTTTGTCTCCAGTTTTTAGCCTCTGCTCTCCTGTTTTTGGCCATTGTGCTTGGCAAGATTTATGCTCGGGCTTCGCACTTTCCACAGCCAGCCGTGAAGTCAGTTTTAAAATGCCAAACCACATCGCCCAGTTGTGTGCAATTTCTATTCATTTCGTTTTTCCCAATTGCCATTTGCAATGCTGCTTTGAATTCATATATTGAAATTAAAGAATGCCCATTAAAATTGCCATCAATTTTGTTTAATATTTATTTCGTATTTATGTATTTTTCAAATGTAGCCAAAAATTGATTTGTTTACTTACCCTTAAGATTTTGATGCTTTAACATTTTCATTGTTGACTACCATTTTTGTGCTAACCGAGGCATTAAATTTTCCCTTTGAAATATATTTTAAAATAGTTTTTTCTTTCTCTTACATTTCGATGGCAAAATATTTGCCTAACAATTTTTGGGAAATTTGTTTGAATTTTATGCATATTTTCTGCACGTTTATCGTAGACTGTGCTCGGCTTTTTGGCCAGCTGAGTGTAGTGCAATTAGTAAAATAACAGCAGCAGCCGCAGCAACAGGACTGGCCAAAAGGAGCAGAACTGGCCGTCGTCCTTGCTAGGTTTATTGAATAGCCTAAAACTCAATTATCACATATTCAAGTACAAGTGCGCTTCACCTGAGCAACTAATTTAGCTTGCTTCGCAACGGTAACAAGAGAAATGGAAATGTGCGACTATAGTTGGCCATGTTCTGGCTGCTTCGTTTTACGTTGGCCAAATGTTAATTAAAAAGACCAGCCATATGCCTGTCCGGCTGGCCTAACTAGTTAGCCGCCTGCACACTGAACACTGACATTATGAACCAGTCTATTATTTTTCTTGCCAGACCGTTTGCCCGCTTTAGATAACTAAGTTCAAGGCACTGGCTGGGTCCGTGTCCGGCTTATGGCGCTTAAATAGGCCGCATTCTCTCAACCAGCCAGCAACCAGCTGCAATCAGAAAGCCAGCAACGAGCAGATAGTTCATATTTCTGAAAATTACCCACATGCCATACAAACAGATGCCAAAACTCTGTCGTCTGTTCGGGAAGGGGGAAGTTACCGAAGAAAAGAAGCTAAAAAGGAGACGAAAAAAAGTACATTCAACAGAAATAAATATACCCTGCTACATATTCTGTACAAAATATAAATATTTAAGCAAAAAGATACTTTAAATCTTAAAGAGAGAAATACAAATTATATTTAGTTAAAAGGTAACTTTATATATATAAAAGTGATTTCCTAAGGCATTTGTATATCACATCACTTTTCTTTCACTGCAAATCTCACAGACTTCCATTCAAGTGTACTGCCAAGAGTCAAGTTCCTTCATAAAACTGCTGAAAAATATACTCTTCAATTTCGTTGGTAAATAAAGTAGTTGTATCTATGACAAGAACATAATTGCAAGCACATATACACAGCGTATGTCTAGGTACAAGCCAAAGTTCTCTATATTTTTTTTTTGGTTTGTCATTTTTGTTCTCAATTGCTGTGCTGTGCAGGTGCACACAAATAAACATACACACACACACACAATCACACACTCACACACAGCTTTAATTACACTGCACATTTGCACTTCAAGTGCAGGGCAACCAGCTTGACAGCAGCTGATGGGCGCAAGGCGAATAGATGGTGGTATGCGTGGGCGTTTGCCGGGGGGGCGTGGCAAGCTAACATTCATGCCACGTTGCACAAACACAAAAAACCGCAGAGAAGGCAAAGAGTGCAAAAAAAAATATGTCGCATCCTTGCGCCAACCAACAAAACAGCCTTGGACTGTCGTTGCGAGTATTTCGAAATTGGGAATTTTGAGATTTTCTTTTGTTTCGTCTTGTTTTGGGAATGGGTTTGGTTTGGCTTGGTTTGCATTCAAAGCCGAGCCCTAGTTGGCCTTTAAGCAGTGCCGTAAATATTTAAATGCGTGAAGGGAAACCAATTTGTTTGGCCGAGCGACTTAATGCGCGCACCTGCGACTCGTTTTAAATTCATTTCCTCTTTTTTGCAATTTTTTAAATTCGCCTTTTTAGCTGTCCACAGCGTGTCCGGCTCCACTCTCGCTCTTACTGACTCTCTGCTGCTGGCTGCTCGCATTTTTCTTAATATTCAACGTTTTATTTTGATGAGGCTTCATTTATTTTCATTGCCCTGCCGCGCGCACGCGTTTGTGCCTTGTGTATTATTTAAATGAATTTAAGCAACAAATTTCAAATTCACAATTTAGAATTTAGAATTTAGCAGCTGCTAAAACTCAACTCAACTCGACTTGACTTCATTTCATGATCCGTTTTTTTTTTCTTCACTAATTAATTGGTGTCTGTTAGCTGAAGCTGCTAGCTAAATTATGCCAGCAACAACAACAGCTGCTGTTGGCTTAACAAACACTTGACAACCAGGTATAAACTAGAAGGTAAACACTGAGCAACTGTTGTTGGCAAAGCACACACACTCATATACACACACGGTGGTTTGTGAAATTCATTTCGCATTAACTCGAGTGTTTGCCATAGTAACCCAACTTAACTGAGAATTAAATCAAATATTATGCATACGCCACGTTGGTCCATAAAATGCAACGAAATTGCATGCATTGCATTCTGTGGCCAAGAACTCACGATTTAATTATGATTTAAGCATTGCAAAAAATTCGCACAACCGCAAAATATTTGCTGTTTGCTGAATTTATCATTTTTTAAAAATGTGCACAAAAAGCTGTCGATGGTAGTTATTGCTTTATTTGATTTTATAATTGGTCAATACATTTTTTCCAAGTTATTTTGCGTGTCTTTTTTATTTGCTATTTATACCGCAAAATCCCGCAATTGTTGAGCATTCAATGGAAGGCTAAAGCTGTCTTCGATACAGGCCCGTGGCAGATGTCAAAATACAATGCATAGCATTGATTACAATGCCCGAGCGATAAACAAACTTGACTAGACGCCAGCACGCTCGATATGCGTGCAACAAAAACTGAATGCAGGAAATAAGCGAAGGAAAACAGGGCAAAATATTTAAAAATGCGGCAAGAATTTGATGGTAGACTGAAAAATACTTTGTAAGAGGATTGTCAAAATGTTTTTACTGCACTAGAAATGGGCTTTTACTGAGGGCAAACTTAATTGCTTGAATATACTCAAGAATGTTTTGATAAAATAAAAGGAAAATTGGAAAATAAACTGAGTTTATATTTAGGCTGTTGCAAGTGCTTTAGAATATACCCAGATGAAACGTTCTATATTAAATAAATTGATCGAAATAAGTGTTTAGTGATAATAAAATAGATTAAGAAAAAATCTTTTATTTAAAATTACTACAAAGTTAAAATAATGCGAATATTTCTTCCATTACTTCGCACAACTTTTTGATAGCTATTTTATGCAATTTAATGGATACAGGGTATGGGAAAGAGGTGCAATGGTTTGGTTTACAGCAAAGAAAAGAACGAAAAATGAACAGAAAAACATCTTCATCTTGGAATGTGCTGGCAGCTAGTCAACCTTTGGCTTTCGGCTTGGCAGCTCTGATGCATTAGTAAATTGAAAGCAAAGTACGTTGCCATTACATAGACGACGAGAGCAACAACAATTTGTATGCGTGCAGTCAAGATACTAACATAAATACGCACACAAATACAAAGACATAAATATAACCCAGTATGTGTTTATGTGTGTGTGTGTGTGTATGTAAGCTAGACAACAAGTCAAGTAAACGAGTTGCAGATGCTTTTCAACTCACTCGCCATTCAATCAAATCAAGCACAAGTCCTGAATGCCACTTGAACTTTGTCATTTGCCTGGGCAAATCACCTCAGCTTAATGATGTGCGCACTGACCGCCTTTCTAGCTTATATATATTATTATATATTCTTTATGGCAAATGTCCCCTTTGAGAACCTGAGCATATGCTGTGCGAACTTTAACTTTAACCTGAATTAATTACCAATCACTTGACTCGAGAGAAAGAAATGTTTAAAAATTTACATAACGAGCGCACTTAGAAAGTTGCACGTTCACGCCGGACTGAAAAAGCCCAAGAGTTTTTGGCCATATTTAATCAAGTGTGCATAATGTGCTTTTGCCTTTGCCTTTGGCTTTGCCCTTGCCCAACTGTCAAATTTAACACTTTGCCATTAAAAATGAATGGTAATAAAATTAAAAAATAAAAGAAATATTTTTTTACAAAAAAGGCGACCGGCAACGAAAATTAATCAAGCGCGAAAAAAGCGTTGGCCAACAATTTTTGCAGCGTCATTTGTTTTGGCTTCTTTTTCTTATACATATACTTATGTATGTATATATATATATTTTTTTTGTCTATCTGAGTTTTTTTAGTAGAGCATTTCCATTCTCATTCTCATTTCCATTTTCATTTTCATTGCCATTTGCTGAAAATTGTTTGCTTGTTACTGACAATTAGGCGCACGAGTCAGCAGAAAGCGTGTGGCAAAGGAAAACGTTGTAAAACAGCAGGGGCGAAAACAACAAAAAAAAAATACTCAGTGAAAACTAAATGGAAAAGCCCGCCTTTGCACTGCTAGAAGGGTGCTGAGCATAAAGCAAATTGGAAATTTACGAGGCTTACAAATGTATAAGGTCAGCTTTTATGGAAATTGTGTGCTGCACTTAGAAATTACGAAAGGATTTTAATGCGCATTTACGCGCAACACATTACGTATTTATATGGGCGAAAATAAAAAATAATAAAACCAGAGAAGTAAGTGAAAACAAAAGTAACGGCAACAAGTTGAAGTCTGCCGTTCAATTACGTACAAAACTGTTTGGTTTCAGGTCATTTCGTAGTTGGTAAATGAAATTGTCAAGCATTAAATAAGCCTGAAACTGAGACAAAAGGGTCACAGCGGGTTAGCTGAACAGCTGGTGGTAGACAGGCAGGCAGGCAGGAAGTTCTTTCAGTTATTTTGGCAGCTTTGCAGCTAACAATAAAGGCAGCCTTATGGCCACTGACAGCTGATGTTTGGGCCGCACACACACAAAACTACACACAAAGCACGAGCATTCATTTGGAAAACCCAATTCATAAGCTCTGACATGGCAATCTTAATATTAAAGTGCGCATAATAAACGGTACAAAGTGACCCAAATGACGGTAGTTGCAAAGCCTTTCAAATGCTTAGCACTTGATTAAATATTGTATAGAAAGAAACTTATCAATTACTAAATTAAATAAATTTAAAAAAAAAATTACTATTTAGCCCTTCAATTTAAATATAAATAAGACTGATTTCTACTAAGCATTTGTTGTGGTAAAAACTTATCTTTAACCAACCATAATTTACCACAAAAAGCTAAAAATTCAACTTCTCACTGTCAAACTTTAAAGATTTCCTTGATGTGCCTTATCATTTTTCCCACATTTTCAGCTAGTGTCATTGACTTTTGAGCTTTGACAGGGGAAGAATTTAAATGTTAAAGCGTGCACATAAACGAGTTAATGCCAACAATTTTCAGTCAATAAAGTTGAAAATGAAGTGCCCGAAATTTAACATAATTTGCAATGCGATTTCGCAGCAATTTGTGATGATGCTGATGGGCGGCTAAAACCCGCAGCAGCAGCCACACAGCCACTGACATAGCCGGGGCCACAGAGCCACAGCCAAAGCTAACGCCGCATGACCACAAAAACTTACAACAAGAAACTAATAATAAAAATGTTAAAATAAATCTTTTTGGCTTTGGCCTTTTGCTTTATTTGTTGCTTTCATTTTTCCTTTTTTAGCTGTGAAGTTTCAATTTCTCGCCCTTTCTGACCCGTTCTCTTTCTGCGACTGTGTCTGCTTTGTGGGTTATAAAGCAGCTCAGATTTATGCTTTCGCTGTGTGCATCAGGCGCTGTTTCTATTGTGTCTTGGATATGAACAACCCTCTTATATTTTACTTTATGCGCATAATGGCCAACTACACTAACAACAACAACAACAACAACAACAACAGCTACAGAAGCGCACTCATAAAAAGGCAAAGCAAAATGTTGCTTGTGAGTGGTTTTCAGATGGTTCAGAGCGGTTCAGGGTGGTGCGGGGTGGTGCGAGGCGGCTGCCAACGTGGCTATCAAAACCGACGTCTGTGCCTGGCCTGAGGTTGTTTTTGTTATTTTCATGTTATTTACACAAAATTGCGCCTGGGGTCATTCTTGGTAGCTGTCATTGAAGGTGTTAAAGTTCAAATTGTGGCGTTTTATGAGTGCGTTTCACTCGCACTTGTTTCTTCTCTCTCTCTCTGTCTCTGTCGATGGTTGTGCGTTTGCCATGATTACTAAACATAAAAAAAAACGAGCCCAAGGAAATGCAGACTTTTACTTTTTACTCTATGCAAATAGTGTTTCATGTGCAGGATTTATGCAGCTGATGGCAGGTTTTCGGATTAAAGCCACACACAATCCATCGACAAGTACTCGGACCAAAAAATATTACACATATACTTGATTAAATTGCAAAAGTTTTTATTGAAAGAAAACCCTCAAATCAATGTTGCAATAGTCGATTCGAAGCCAGTGCACTAAATCCACAAAACTAACACAGCTGCTTAGCAAATACGGCAAAAATACACTCGCACACACGCACGCACTCCCATACACACACATACACACACATATACAAACACACACACGTACGCACTCATGTTCCCCATTAGAGTTAGCTGCGTTTCGTTCTTCGGATTTATCAAACACAACAAATGCAACAAATTCAACATTTTCCAACTGCCAAAAACAGTTTTTGCCTTGAATACCTCACGTATGAATGCCTTAAAAGGGATATCATCAAGTTAAGCTTAAGTTTATAACAGATGCATTTGGGAACTGAGTTTTGTTGGCTCTTAAAGTTTATAAAAATCAATCTATATGTTTATTTTTCCATTTAAGTTTGGTCTAACGTCTCTTCAATAACAGGGGGTATTTGCAGGGTATCACGTTGTCAATTACGCAAGGAAAGCATTTTTAACTTGGCTTTTTTCTTCGTCAACTTGTAAGCTTTGCACAGAAATACACGAAATATGTTCGTGGCACACAATTTCACATTTGCTGATTCAGTTTTTTTTCCCCACATATATACACTTATCTGCTGTGTATATGTATGTGTGTAATACATCTGTGTAAAGTAACGAAAATGTGGAACAGCGTTGGTGGAATCGTACATTAAAGGCCAATTAACGTGTCCGGTCATGAAGCTAATTGAATTTATGCACATGAGCGCATAAACTTATCCATGCATATTTATATTTGCAACACATCTGCAAACCACAGTATCTGATATTCAAAATGATAAAGTAACATAACGAAACATGTTCTTCAATAATGGGTCCCAGTGTTCTTTCAAGATTCGCTTTTGTGTTAAGTTAATCAATTAACCATTGGCCCAATCAGTTGAAACCGCTCAACTTTAACACACACACACACGCACAACAAGTTGGGCAAGTTAAACTTGTGCGAATAAAAGGCACCGGAAATATATTTCCGTTAAAAGTATCTTGACTCGAACACATGTTAAAGGCGGCGCCCTAAAGTAGGCAGCACGATTTGTTGTCGGTGCATACCCTGTCAATAAGAGAGTTGCTTGATTATATCGGAATATAAATCTATCTTTTCGTTTATCCCATTTCAATTTTATTCTTTAAGGTATTCTAGATTCTTTTTTATAGAGTATCTCATAGTTAGGTGTTGGTTTAAGAGGCACTTTTAATGCTTTAGCCTATCAATATATATTTACTTTCAATTTTGGACTAAAAAATCATTTATAACAGGCAAAAGCAAAGACTAAAACAGACACACACACATATGTACATATACACACATATATGTATGTATGTATGTGTGCGGAGACAAACAGAGAAACACCCACGCAGACATTTGCCGCTTATCACTTAGGCAGCATTCGTGTACAATTTTCATTTGCAACGGGGCAGCCGAATAGGGAGTCGCCTCTACAGAGGAGTCTGAGGCTGGGAGTCCTTGTTTGTGTGTGAGCCAGCCAATGCTTGTATACAAGAAACGAAACAGCGGCGCAAACAATGTAAACAAGCTGGGGCAAAAAACCAGGCGACTGCAAACAAGCCCAAGACGCAGAAAAGCGAAGAAATTTTCTTGTTAACAAATTGCAAAACATTTGCTTTTGAAGACAAATTACTCGGTGGCAAAACAAATTGCTTTGCAGCTGCTGCTGCTTTTGCTGTTGCCGCTTTCGAGAGGCGTTTAGGCCGCATTTAAATTTTTGAAATATATTGAGCGACGCAATTGATGAACTTGAACTTGAATAAGCAGCAAAAACTCTGCTTAAGCTAATCACACAATTTAATATTAAATAATGAATTTACGGTCGAGTAAACGAGCACCGCCCGTTTAAAGTGTGGGTGGCACAGCCACGCCCCCAAGCGCCCAAGCGCCCAAGCACCCACACAGTTATGCTTTGTTCCATACGCATTATGCGCTTAATTGGCCAATGCTGTAAATAGCGATAGCTGAGATAGCGAGTCCAATTAATGAAATAATTCGACAAAATGCGCTTACAAATACTGGATAAGCTTTCTGGTAAACTTCAGCTTCACAGTGCGTCCTAATGAGATTGCAATCAAGAGCTGCTATAAGCGCATTTCAAGGATTCGATGCCTGCCCCATTGTGGCGCAACGCAAATTGGCAGCTGATGGCTGACAGCTTTCAGTTGGTGCATTGAAAACTGGCTGTTGCCAACTAAAAATGTAAACGAATATCGCAGCATCCAAATTTTCCACTCAAATTTCGCCGCTCTTTTTGTTGGCCATTAGCAAACTTGCTTAACCCATTTTTGGGGCAACTGCAACTGTTGCAAACTCCCGCTGAATTTGTTTATGGAAATAATGTTGGCCAAACTCAAGCGACTTAATAGCATTGTGGCGGCAGAGGGGGCGTATGCGTGATCCGGCATTTTTAAATTAAATTGTTAATTTCAAGCGTGTTGCATCAATTGCGTAATTATTTTTGTTTCTGTTTGCCGTTGCACGTCCCAACGCCCAACGTGCCAACGATCCAACGGTCCAACCACGCACATTGCGCAACCGCATTCAGGACGCTGCCAGGCGGCTAACTAAGCGTTGCCTTGGCGACAACTGCGGTCCACACAGTTTTGCCCCGCTAAGTGGTCACGGCCATGCTTCGTTGCACCGCTGCCAAATGTCAAACTGGCAACCGGCAATAAAGCGTGAATTTATTGCGATTCTTGGTTTTGAGTTTGTATGCGAAACCTGCCATCATTCAAATTGCAGAATTCATTATTACGAAACATTTAACAGAGCAACGATTGCAGGTACAAATGTATTTACAGTTGGGCATATATATATGCAAATTTGACACTTGCAACTACTTCGATAAATGCATTTAAAGATACTGATATTCATTCATTTAAGCTGAAGTTTAAGTTTAAAATTGAAAGAAATAAATTTACCAACTATTTTTATTTTATTGTAAATAAATCTGTATTTTTCCACTTACCTTTGGTTTTTGGCAATCGCTTTTTAAATAGCTGCCATAAAAGTTCCACAACTCGTTCAGCTTAATAGAAATGTTCAATTTAGTGGAGGCACACTCACAAGGATATTCCGAACAGGTGCGACTATCCGCAGTCACGTTAAACGCCCAAAACTAACAGCTAAAATCATCTTCCGCATGCCTGAGCCTTAACATGCACATAAATTTAACGGCTAAGTGATCTATTATGTGAGTAGGTAGCTTTGTGTGTGTGCGTGGGTGTGCACACACTTTCGTGTGTGTGGCATCATTAGAACAACACTTTCGGTCCCAGTCACGAGCTGACCCCAAGTAAACAGAAGAGAGAAGCGTCCATTTGAACAACAGATTTGCCATTTACAATGGGTACCCGTTATGACGGACCTTAAAGCGTGCAGCGTCGGGTTAAAGGCAAACTGCTGCCACTTTTAACACTTTGGCCAATTCGAGGGAAAGAGTTAAGCCTTTGATATACACGGCATTAATAAGTCAAGCCATGGCTTGACTGACGGCTGGCTGGAAGGAAAGGGAGGAGCAAGGAGGGAAGGGAGGGAGGGGGCGAATGCACGCAGTGAAAAAATTACACGGCTGAGCGCATAACTTGCCCGTTGGCTGTGCCTTGCATAATAAACCAAAGTGCGGTCGCCTAGCCTGATATGCCCGCTTCCACAGGCCGCAATGTGGGCCGCAAACTGTGGTAAACAATGCGGCCGCAATATGCAAATGAGAAATATTGATAAAATGAGCCGCTGAATTTGCATAATTTTACGTGTTGCAAAAGTGTTTTTTTTGCACCCTGCCGTTGCTTTTTTTCGTTTTTCATGTCCTGTTTTCGTTTTCCTTTCGCTCGGCTGAGAAATGATTCCGGCGAGACCCCAAACAAAAAAAAAAAAAAATGGCAAACGGGTACTCGTAATGTGCGTATATTTGATTATCAAGCTAGTTAGTTGATTTGCCCGCGCACTCATAGATTCGCATTAACACCCATCACACACACACACACACTCAATACACACTCAACACACACATTCGCTCCTGCTGAATTTATATGCAGGGCGCCTTGTGCATACATAAATATAATGCCCGCTGCCAGGGCTGCCAACTCGCATCGATTTATGCCACGCACGTGCTTCCTTCTTTGCATTCGAGAGTCGAGAGCTGCATCGAGTCACGATTCGCACGCTTATTGGCATTTGTTGCACTTTATAAAAATCCGCTTAACGGGTTTTTTATTTTAATGTTGCCTCGAAACTATAAACGCAATCAAAGTAAAAAAGTTAAAAAAGAAGAAGCAGCCAGCGACCACAAAAATATATATATATAGATCAACATTAAACGTAAGCCACAAGACTTTTGTTGCAGTCGAAAGGCGGCAGGACCCTTTTATGCATTCCATCCATAACAGATGCGAACATCTCCATTGCAGTGCCATTGAAATATCAATTAAAACGAGCACATGCAACACATGCAACATGGCGAGTTGCACAAAAGCCGGCCGAGCATTAAAATGCCGCTTAATTGTGTTGCGTGTTCGAGTGAGATATAAACACACACACACACACACATTCATAAACCCATCCATACATTTGTATAGAATGCTTTAGCTGTAAATTTAATGTTAACATTTAATGCAACAACAAAATTTATGCCTGTGTAATTGTGCGTTGAACTCTGCTCACAATTCGCTCAGTCGGCAAATATTTATGGCATACTTAGCGTGGCATTCCATTTAATAACTGCATTAACAATTTCCCAAAACACTCAAATGAACTTATTACGTTATGAATTTCACATAAATTATGCAGAAATTTCGATTTACCTTTTTTTTTTTTTTATTCTTGATGAATGGCAGCTTTCCTATCCATTGATCAAGTTTTTGCTTTCTTTTCAAGTAACTTATTGCGCGTTCTCACAGTTTAAACAACTTTTGATGGCTTAATGGGTCGTTTAAAAGATGGCTAAATACCAATGATGTGTAAAATTTAAATTGAATTCCAACAATAACTTTAAACGCTATTTAAATTTCATTTATTTTATTTCACACTTAAGCTACGATTAGCATCCATAATTTAATTACTGCTTTCATCTCAACTGTAAAGACATTCATTTACATTCTCTTTTATTACTTTGCAGCAACAATGAAATTTGACAAAAACCATTTATAATAATTGGAATTAAAAGTCTGTCACTTGTGATTATGCGACCTGGCTCCGTCTGCTGTCGGCCCGATTATTATATTATATATTTGTACATCAAATCAATTTGTCATAATTACGCTGTTGCCGCCCGACAAAGGCCAGGAAGGGAATTTCATAAATAATTCTATATACACTGTGTGTAGATTTGCGACTTTATACTTTACACTTAATCAGCACATTTAATAACTGCCACGTGCAGAAACTCGGCTAAGACTTCGTCTCCGACTTCGACAGACATTCGAGCCAAGGCATGAATTCAATATAAAATCGTATCGTCAATCACAGCCAGGTCGTGGCCGGAACGAAGGGGAGGGGGGGCGCGGCTGGGGGCGGGCTGGGGGCGTGCACGGATCGAAGCCAGACAAAATAAAGGCCCAACAATGGCATTGCCACTTGACGGGCATTATTCAAATAAGCGAGCCCAAGTCAGCTCGATGGAAAAGTGGAAATCTAAGGGAAATAGGGGGTCAAAATGGAGGCCGCCGAATGTCACGCGCACGCTTCAAGTGGCTGTCAGCACAGGTGACGGCCGGGTGAGGAAATGAAGGGGGGCAAGGGGGAGGAATAACCGGGTTGTCTGACTTCAGAAATTCTTACTTTCTATGTGTGTGTTTGTGTGTTGTGCAGCTCATTCACATTTGCAACGTTGCAAATTCAGATGCTGTTGCCAAGTTGCACTATGTGGATGTGTGTGTGTGTGTGTGTGTGGCTCATCCGCCTCTTAAAGCTTATAAAAATTATAAAAGCCCTGGCAATGGCATTGCACAAATGAGCAAAACTCGCTTAGAGTTAAGCAATTTATGGCGCTTTTTAAATGCTTTATTAAAAGACATAAGTTAAGCACAGAAGCGAGCTTATGAAAAATGCGACAGACATTTGGGATGATAAAAAAAAAGCGAGTGAACTTTAAATGGAGCGCGACTATTAAATGCCCTTTAAGGGGATTCTTTTGCCGTCTCATTATTTATATATGACTTCCACTTTTAATTAGCATATAAATCCGTTAAAAGGATACTTTTATAACTGAAATATAGAATGTATATATTTAAATCTAATCTGTTTAAGATTCATCCCAATTTTGCCTATTTCTGCGTTCGATGGTTGAATAGAAATGTAGACGTCTTTCTCTGTTACAGTTAACTGCTGTTAACACATACTACTGGGTATAAATTGGGTACTTATCGTGCTGTTCACACTGGCAAACACAAACACACACACACACGAATATATGTGGCGAAGGCCATTTTAAATGAGTTTTCAGCTGACTGCTGGAATTAAAAGAGGGAAAAAAAAAAAAAAAGATGGAAGGAGTCAGAGGAAGTCGGAAAAAACCGGTTCTAAACACTTTAGCCAAGCGCTGCGGAGCGCTGTAAACTTTTTTATGGCCCGTTATTTAATTTATGGCTGAAAATACATTTCAACAACAAAATGCCAAAGCGCACCTGTTACACATTCAGCAGCAGCAGCAACTACAACAATGGCAATTAGACGCCACACACACACACACAGACACAAAGCGCTACACACAAGCAACAATAATGTATTCATAGCATTGTGTGAGTGTGTGTGTGTGTGAAAATTGCTTTTAACCTTTTCGTTATTATCAGCTGAAATATGAGCTGCAAGTTTTTTTCTTTTGGCAACTTTTTTGTGCGCTCGCCGCACGCATTTTTCGTTCCCTTTGCTGTTGTGCTTCGCATGTGTAATTAATTGTTAACAATTGCGTTTATTACATTTTTATTTGTTGTTTTTTGTGTTTTAAGTATGTTGTAATAATTTTAATTGTTGCTGCCTTTGCCACACACACACACACACACAACACACACTCAGCGAAGTGGCATGCAATTAAACTTTTGCTCAACTGCTGCAGCTGCTGCAGCTGTAGTTGCATAATTGAAAAAAGGTTTAAATTTTGTGCCAAAAATTTGCAAATATGAAAGTTGGTTACAACGCGCACACAGACATAGACACACATACACATACAGCAGACACTTTTGGCCAAGCAGCACTTTGACGTTGAAAATGTCAACGAGCAAGTATAACACAACAGCAGCAACAGCCAGCGACAGCAGCAACAACAGCAACAACATAAAAAACAAGTCACCAGCCATTCAGCACTAGTACACACCCACACACCCACACACACACACACACACACATAAAGATGTCAACTGCACATGCAATGTGCAAACGAAAACTTTTCTCTTGTACTGTGCGCGCAGCAAAACAAAATTTAATAAACGCCAACGTTTTCATATTAAACCCAAGCGACAACAATCAACAACAATAACAACAGCTAACAATAACTTGACTTTGAGGCATGCAAGTAAATAAAAAAATGAAACACACAACAGAACAAATAAAAAAAAATTAATACAAAATTCAATAAACTTTGCTCCCGGGAATTTCATATGACAGACAACGCACAAAATGTTTAGCAATAATCCTTATACGCACATATATGTCTATATCTGTGTGTGTGTGTGTGTGTGTGTGTGTATCCTTATAGACTGTAACGTCAAGAGTTTTGCATCCGACAACCAACACTCGAGACAATAAAAGCGAAAACTTCGTTATTCAGCATTGGTGTACTCAACATTTTTATACGCTTTCCAAATGCTTTTGTTTGTCTTGAATGAAAGAATACAAATAATAATAATCTAACATCAGATTCTATTAGTTTCCTTTGGGTACTTCGGTCAAACTTATATGTCTCAGATATTGAAGACTGACGTGTGAGACATTAAAATTATTATGGCTAAACTTTTCATCTTTTTCTATAAAAATTTTATTTTATTATTTTCACTTGTCCTGTCAAGTCTTACGACTAATTCGAAATACCCTTGTTAAGTGTATGAAAAGTGCATGCCCAAAAAATCAGCGCGCTCTGTGCGCTGCTTAACCTCACTCTGTGCCACAACCATTCTCTGCCCCCCCTCTCCCTTCCCCCGGACCTACCGCCCATCCATTTGATTTTGCTATCACATTGAATTGAAGCTGGCAAAATTGAGCGTAGAGCAAAATTGTTGGAATTTCATTGTGCGCTGTGCGATTTATGTTATTATTGATTTCGCATAACACGAAATTCACAATCATTGCCAGCCCTGTGTGTGTGTGCGTGAGTGTGAGTGTGTGCCTGTGTGTGTGCCACAGTTCAATTGATTCAAGCAATTTAATATTCATTTGTGCGTGTAAATCAGATTTGCACATGCAAACAGCCAAAATCGACAGCAAATAATTGATTTGTCGAGCAACGTAATCAGTGCAAAAATAATTTTGATAATTTTGATTTTGATTTTTATTGTAAATGCGTTAAGCGCTGACAGCTTTTCGGCATTTGGCATAAATAGATGATTACCCTAAGGGCAACAGGGGGAGGAGAAAGAAAGAGAGAGAGTCGCTGACAGCTAGCTCAAGTCAAGTGTTAGGCACGTGCTGTTCATATGAGCCAAACTTAATGCGTATTGTTGCGAGTTGTTGTTGTTGTTCTCGTTGTTGCTGCTGCTCGCTGCTGATTTATTATAGCGACCTGATTTATTAATCAATTTCATGCGCCAGTTTCAACATAATCAGTGCCGGAGCCTAATTTGATTATGATTTATGATGGGGCCTGATAAACCTGACACTCTATTCCATTGCCTGACAAAATGCGACAATGGGGCTGAAGGGCCGAAGGGTTAGCTAAGAGTTTAGTTATATGCAACTTTACACGTACATCAACTCAACCAATAAATTGCAATTATCAGCTTCTCATTAAAGCAAAGCACAAGCACACTGTTAACACTCTGTTAGCGCTCTGTTAACATGGACGCTGTGTTTAGTGCGCATTGCGCTCCGCTGTTAAAGTCCAATTTGTTGGCCACAGTCAAATCAGCTGCTGGGCTGTCCCTCAACTTATGCATTACAACTTATTACGCATACGACGCGTTATCGCAGACTTATTGAAAATGATGAGCTTGATGTGCTCGTAATAATGCTGCACAGATATGAGTAAATATGACTAAGTATGCTTAAATATATGTGTGCATGCTATGCCATAGTTCCTAGCTCGGGCTGTGGCAATTTATGAGCCCTGCTGCAGACACTAAAACTTCACTAATTTACCAAGCGGCAAACGGCGAGCTGCCAGCCTTGGCCCCTTGGCTGTTGCCACTTTGTATACACAACGTCGTCGCGTTTATTTTTGGCTTTATTTATTTGGCTGTATTAAATGTCTCTGTCCTGGCCTGCCCCTTCCGGCATCCCACCTCCCCCCCCCTACACATTTCCTGCTCTATCATTTGCAGTGCGGCTGTGACAAGCAAACGAAAAAAATCCATTTGAATTTCTACATGTGTGTGTGTGATTGTGTGTGCATATGTCTGCTGGCGAAAACGTTCTTTGTTGGCACAATGTCCGTGTCTGGGCCAACAGTCGGCATTAGAGCGGCTAATACCACGAATGTATGCATATATATATATACACACATATATATGTTTATAGCATAGCCAGATCAGTGCCACTGAATTTGTACGAGAGTATTTTTTCTGTTGTAGTTTCAAAGCGCGTTAACTCACTCAACCAAATCGAGCGACAACAACGAACGGCAATAAGTAAAAGTAAAGCTGTCAATAACAGATGAGCCACATGTTATCCTGTACTCCGCTATTCAATATATTTTTACAGCGCTTGTCAAAACTAAAACACAAAAATTTTAAAATTATTTTTTATGCTGGATTGGGTCTTTTCTGCTTTTTTAATAATAATGAAAACAAGCTTAAACAAGTTTAAAATTCTTTATATAAAGCTGATTTTGCACTAAGCTAGTCCAACCACTTTCAATGTTATACAGGGTATGCAAATACAAAATCAATTAAGCTCCACTGAGAGACCACAGTCCAGGATTCAAAGCTGCCCGCAGCTTCAAGGCCAAGTCTTGGGCCCTTGAAGCTCAATTGTTGGATTCAACTTGAGTTGTGGCCTAGAGAATCGCCCGCATCAATATGCATTTTTCGGTGTTTCAATTTTATATCAGTTGTTGTTATTCCTGTTGTTTTCCTTGTCGTTGTTTTGGTTGAGCCGCAGTGAAAAGTTTGCTCATTTGGCCTGATGACATTTTGGACGCATTATGTTGGCTGCTTTTGTGGCATTATCTTTTGATTACTTCGTTTCCTTTCATGTGCCTAATGTGGCACACGTGTCCAGACACAATACTTACACACACACACACACACACACATATATATATATATATTTATAAATGTTTGCTGTTGCTTTGGCCGCTAAATCAAGTGTCCCATTCACAGTTTTGAAGCTTTTGCGGCTTGATGTTGTTTTAGCAAATTATGAAAAGCCTCAACTATAAGTCACATAAGACTGGCCCAGTCAACTCGAAGCAGTTGACTCCATTTTCCGAGCCACTGTCAGCTTCTCTTTTTCGTTTAGCCGGCAATAAACTTTGGCAACTCTTTCAATTTGTTGAATGTCTTTCTGTGTGTGTGTGTGTGTGTGTGGGTGTGTCTGGATTTGTGCGTGTGTTTGCGTGTGTGCCTGGGCTCTGAAATGACTTCTTGTTTAGTTGGCAGTTTTCAGAACCAGCTCGTATCAGCCTTGGCCTGCGCCGAGCACCTTTGGCACAAATTGCTTACAAAGTGTTTTTGTTGGGCTTGCAACAACAAAAAACAACAAAAAAAAATAAGAAAAAAAAAGGAAAGAGAAAAATAAATGGCTAAGCAGTAAATCTTTGTCGGTTTAGGTTATTGAATATTTCATGCTCCAGCTGATTTATTATTTATTTCTTTTTAATGCCCCTGCCGAAGGTCAAGCAAAACGTTTTTCGATGAACCTGAAACCCGTTTTGATGACGACCTCCGCCCCCTTCTCCCCTTCTCCCCCTCCCCGCTGCCGTCAACACTGTTTGACCCCGCATAAATGCTGTCGCCTGCCTGCATCAGATTTGCTTCATAAACGCGGCCATTGCCCAAAAATGGGACAGCCAACGTCCATCCGGAGTTTCGTATACGGCTGCGGCCGCTTCCTGCTGCTTGCAGCGGAAATACCAGCTACGATTTCCGCCACGCCATTGTTAATGGTGAACTCACAACAAAAGACAGTTCTGTGTGTGTGTGTGTGTGCTGTAACCAATCCCCTCCCCCCAACCCCCTTTCCACTCGCTGTGGCTTTGTGTGCAGCCCCTGCTTTTGGTGGCTTTTGGTCGCATAATTAGAGCGCGTCCAGCGCGGACGCATGCCTAATGAGCGCCTGGTTGGCTTTTCGGCGCTGCATTTGATAACCAGCCACGAGAAAAAAAAAAGGAACGAAGTTTGCGTGGGCGTTCCTCAAAATTACAAGCCAAACAACTGCAACTACGCCCCCTCAGTCGAGCGCGTGCTATTAACAGCTGCCCCACTGCTGCTCAATAATGCAAGTGTCCTGCCAACGTCCTGTACCGTACTGAACTGTCCTGCTGGCAGTGGAGTATCCCTTGCAGCTAACCCGTTGTCATGCATTGTTTGCCCCATGTGGCCTGTGGCAGGCATAAAGTGCATAAAAACGCCGATTTCCGGCCAGAGACGAGCTGCGTTCGTGGCATTTGCATGGCCACAAACAGCCACAGCCCGCAACCCACACACACCAACACACACACATTAACACACACCCCACTGGCAACGTAGCTGATGATTCGCGCATCCGCCAGGATATTGAAGCCTTGCCAGCCACTTGTTTTTTTGTGTGTCCGCTCAAAACTATTTGCCACGAAGCCAACAAGTATTAAAGTTCAGTTCGGGCAACTGAAAGTATTTTGTTTTAACATTTGCTTTTAATTATTAAGCTTACACATTTTAGACATTTTTCGCCCATAAAATATTTACAAATCTTGCCGGCAAAGTTAGTTGCCTGCAAAAATGTTTATTTTAAACGCATGCAAAACTTTTTTTTTATTTTTATTATATATCACTTATATATGCAGGGTCTTCACATGTGCATGAATATTTATTTATACATACACGCTAGGTTTTTATGTAAATCGGTCGTTGCGCTCTGCAGCTTTTGCCAGCACTCGGCCTCTTGCAGAAAGTGTTGAGTGTTTTGTTATTGAAACATATGAGTATTTTTTTGCAATTGTTTTCATTTCAACCCCTTTTCCCTTCTTTCCCCATACCACAATGCAACATTGAGGTTGCATACCCTGTAGAATGAGTGTATAAAGCAAGCATACTATTTTATTGAGAGTGAAATTGATACTGTTGAAATTGTTTAACACACTTGCTTGCATTGAAAAATATTAAAATGAATGCTTTTTTAAATGAATCACAGAAACATGATATTAAATTATTCATTATGATGACTATCCAAGATTTTATTCGTTTTTATCGATTGTGTTCAATTACTTTATACTAAATAAATTCCCAGGGTATTGGATATTCTCGTACTCAGCTCTGGTTGCTCTTGCTGTGCTCTTTTTGCGCCTTACACATCGTACTTTGTCCTGGAGTGGCAAACCAACTTGAATTGTTAGTTAAACAACAAAAAAGGTAACACAAAACAGTGCCAAGATGTGTGTTCAACTTTGCCTGGCCTCATAAGGAATCTAACATAAAAAAAAAACGAGAGAAACAGAAACTGAAATGCCAATGAGGAGTCTGAGGAGGGAATGTTCCTAATGTATGCGCTAAAAGCCCGAGCAGCTGCCTGGGCGCCAATTGTTAGGCGGCGTATTAAAAGTTTCGAGGCTTAAAGTTTTACGCGAACAGAAGAAGAAGATGAAGAAGAAGAAGCAGGCGTCGCGACGGCTGCTTTGGGGCAACAAAACTTTAGGCGCCCATTCGGTGGCATATAAAATGTATTTACCTCTTTCGCAGCGCCTAAAAGTATGCAGCAGATACACACAGACACACCCACACACCCACGCACACACACAATGGCAACTTAACACACAATTGCGCTTTTGCATATTTGTAAACAACAACAACAACCTTCGCCGCCAGTTGGCAGTTACGAGTTGGCCAAAAAGCAAACTAAGGCAGCCAGCGGGTAAGCTGCCACCAGCCAAACCAGGTCAAGAGCTGTTAACTTGAAAATTACACAATTTTTGCATTTCGCAATGTGTTGCGCGCTCTGTGTGTTAAGCTGTTGCCACGCCCCCCGCAGCTTGAATGGGCTGTCGGTTGGCAGCCCGCATTGAATATTTAAAGCCAAATCATTGGCAAGCCAAAGCTATTGGATCAAAAAATAAAAAAAAAAAACAAAATGGAAACAAAAAGAAATGCGAATTCCCAATGAGCGCAACCACAAAGCATGCAACACAGTAGTCAACATGCAACATGCTGCAGCAGCAGTTGTTGCTGTTGACTTTGATTTGCCCCGCCATATAAAGAGCGATTTTACACATGAGCAACCGCCACATAAATTGCACAGTTAAATAAAACAAAGTGACTAACAGCAGCTAACATGGCCAGTAAATATTTGTTGACAGCAATTAAAAACGAGCCAACACGCTGTTAGCCTCGAGTGCCAACTGCTTGACTCTAAACATACTCTACAGTAAATAACAATGGCATAGACAAATATAATAAATTGACAAATTTCAAACATGAAGTGATTTTTAAATATTTAAATAGCTTAATGATATAAGAATTGTGGTTGGGCAAAGCAAGATTGAAGTTTAATCTAAATAAAGAATAATCTATATATTAAATTGTCAGTTCAATATCAACATTAACTAAGCTACATACAAATAATATACATATCCACATATATTTTATCTAGTCTAGTCTTTTTCTGCAGATCATTTTGTCTAAGTGCTGGGGTTCATAGGCCATGTCAGCAAGAAGCACGTAATGCTTTGACCAAAGGCCAAGGTATTGAACCAATACATTAATCAGCTTACAAGTCAATGCTATATTTAAACCATCTGAACTTAGACTGTACCATTCACAAATATCGTATGCTATGCTTTATATATATATATAGGGTATGCACAACCTTCTGAGCTCTTGTGTAATAAGTTTAATTGTCGCCTTGGCACTGTTTAAAGCTGTTGCTGCTGTTGGTTGGTTGGTTGCATTTAAGTAAGTGCCTAACAAATGGCAAACTTGAGTTGCCTGCGCCTAAGGCCAATGTGTGCAGATGAAGATGGAGATGAAGATTAATTTGTATGCGCAGGCAACTCGAGTGCCAGCAATTCAGGAGCCCATACGAGCGGCACATGGGGCTCACTGGCTGCCTGACTGGCCTTAGGTAACAAACACATCGCTGGCCAGGCCGAACAATGCCGCAAACATTTGTGGAATTTTTTTGTGTTTCTCTCGCAACGTGGGCGCAACCACGTGGTGTTTGTGTGTGTGTGTGTGCGTGTGTGGAGCGGGGCGTGGCAGACATTGTGCCAAATGAATGATGAATGCTTATAAATGAGCGTGAGGGCAACGTGCGACCTTTTAGTGTTGCCAATGCCGCTGGGCCTCACCGCAGGGCATTGCCATATGCAGCTTGTGGGAGTGTGTGTGGATGTGTGTTTGTTTGTGCCTTTGTGTGAGCGTTGTGCATATTTATGACCCTTTTGACGCTCTTCAATTTGTTGCTCTGACATTGACAGCATTTAGCGTTGAGTAGCTCAAATGGATCAGTCAACGTGCTTTTATTAAAGAACAGACCAGCCCAGTCCCTTCCACCTGCCGCTAATAAGCTGCTAACCACAACAAAGCTGGTCTACGGGTCGTATGCGCAATGAGCCAACTTATTAATTATAGTGGCATTTAAATTGTCAAAGGTGCGTGCTATGGTAAATGTATTTGTGTGTGTGTGTGTTTATGTGTTAGCGGTTAATGCGGCTAAGATGTCAGAAGGCAGTCACATCCAGTCACACACACACACACGCACACCCACAAACGCACACACATAATTTGACCCAAATTGCGGCGTGACATCTTAGCGAAATGAAACCGCGTACCTGCGGAAATCTTCATTTGATATTCGCGTGTTGCTTTGCTTTTACTAATTAATGTCACCTGAAATGTAGCCCACTGACACGCCCCCTCTCCGCCCTCATGTCACGTATTTAATTTGCGTTTAACCAGCGGAAACAGAAAAAAAAACAATAATAGAAAAAAATAGTTGTGAAACTTTTGCTAATTGTGTAGGCAGCAAATTTTCAATTTGTAGCTAAAAACTTTAGCAGGCGCCGTCATTAGCCAGCGGCGGCGGCTGCTGTTGGCCGTCATTAAAAACAGTTTACAAAAGCAGCCAACAGCCAAAAGCCTTTTTCAGAGACAAGCAGAAAGGGGTAAGGATAAATAGTAGAAGGCAGCACGTGTGCACCAAAATAAATCAGCGGAATGTAGGCCTAATGAGAGCTAGGGCTCTGACGCACCAGCAACAGTAGGCCTTGGGTTAGCCACACAGATATACAAAATTATAAAAAGCAAATAAAACAAAACCAGAAAAAAATCAAAAAAAAAAATTTAAAAACTAAAATTTAAAAAAAAAAGTAATATTAGTTAGTATGAATAATATTTGGCACAGTGATGAACGCGTACATAATCTGCCTTGGCCCGTTGAACAGAACCAGAATCCGTATCAGAATCACAATTTGAACGCCATCGTTTGGCTGCCGCCGCTCGAGCAAAAGCCGCGCGATCTGCGCAACGCTGCCTACGAAAAGTTGATGGACGAGAGTGAACAGATTCACGAGCAGCTGGAAGCAGTGCTCAGGTGGAAACACAAGAAGATTCAGAAGATGGCCAAGTTAAAAAAGCAGCAAAAGTAGCAGACAAAGGATGCCCAGCAGCAAAACAAGTCCGATTAAATGTTTTGTTTATTGGTGGCTAATTTCTTTTAAATCTGTTGTATGTATCACGTGTTAGACCAAAATTGTATGTAGAGAGTAAGAGAGTCAAATGTTGACAAATAAAGCAGTATTTGTATGCACATATATTGTATATAGATGTGTGTTTATGTTTGAGTTTGTGTTTGTGTTTGTCGAATGGAATTCTTGTACTTTTGTTCTGTGACTTTCGCTTTTCTTTCGCTTTCAGCTGTCTGCAGCTGGAAAATGCATTTTTCTCGAGTGCCCGCAAAAGTATGCAATGGATAAGGCAATGGCTGCGGGCAATGCCATTGCTAAAGCAAGCACATACATCTGTGGGTGTGTGGGTGTATGTGTGTGTGTGTGGCATAACGAGGTCACTGCTTTGGCACAAAAGTTGTCAACTTGAAAATTACACGTACTGCAAATCAGTAAAAATACACACGCCCGCACACTCACTCACACACACACACATTTTAATGGTGTGTGTGTGTGTGTCTTTGGTTGCAGCTCGCCCAACTGTTGCCCTTTATTTGAGTTTATCAGCGTGTAAAATGCGCAATTCAAATGCAAATGTGCAGCGTAATTAAAATTGTGCAAATGCGTGCATAGTTTCCACCATTGACTTTTGTGCCTAGCCTCCTGTTTAATTTATTTTCATTTTATTTTATTTTATTTTTGTAACTGCCACAACGCCGAGCCAATTTAAAAGTGTATTTAACAAATCAAAACATATTAAATACATTTCACATTTGCGTATCAATCCAGCAACTTTTTAATACAATCTTTACAATTTGAAAACCCAGCCCTAAATAAGCAGCTTATAAAAGACAAAGCCTGTTAAAACCAAATCGATTATCTCAATCAAATTATGCATATCTTTGATTACTTTTGCCTTCATCCTTGTTGATGTAATAAAAAATATAGCATATTAAATTAAAAAGTCCATCAATTGCAGCATGTATGTATGTTTCATACATTATAATTACCTCGTTCAATTGAATTGCGATTTATGACAGCCAACAGGCAACTTTTGGCTCACAGTTAATGATAATTTGATTGCTTTTCGAATTTTGCACAATTCACTTGCCCCATAATTCGGTCCAGCAATATTTTCAGCGTGCCGTTGGAAATATCTAACGCATGTTGCACAAATGCTGCCAGTTGCCACAAATAAAGTCGTAGATATATTTTTGAAATAAAGCTGCCGTTATCACAAATTGACAGCAAAAGCATTGTGCGGCTATCCGTGTGTGCGTGTGTGCGTGTGTGCGCGTGTGGCACTGTGGCAGCTTTATGGGGCAATACTTTGGGGCAGCTGTGCATGGCCTGACCGGCCAATGGTTGCGTTTGGGCTTTGCCTATATACGATGGACTATGGAATATGGGCAATGGCTTCGTGCGGTCACTCAACCAGGCTGAACACTTTACAGGCTTTGCCTGGCTTCCGTTTCCGCACGCACACACACACACGCACACGCATACAAACACACACACATACTAAGTGCTTTGTGGTTGCTGGCAGCGCGTTGATTGCGCTGCGGTCCAAAAATCTAATAAAGCGCCATATGAAATGTTCCATAGTTGACTCCTTTTTTTTTGGGCGGTGGGCGGCACATGTCGATTTATGCTTTAATAAAGCATATTAACAGGCAATCCGGCAATTGTTCGGAATGTACATTTCCGGGCTTAGTTTTGTTTAAAATGTCAGTTGAGATTTAAAATTTGAAAATACATTCGTCAAAAAAAAACCCAGACAAAGTTGACAATTAAATTCTAAAAACGCAACCGAACTGCAACCAAAAGCGAAACCAAACTATGGATGGTGGTGGCGACAATCAGCTAACGGTCCGCCCAAATCGCCGACCGATCAACCGGCGGGTGCAAATGATTCTCCAGGACTATCAGCGCTGGCAGCAACCACCCGGCGCTTTCGCCCATCCGAATGCCACCCTCCACGTCCCGCATGCCATTGCCCTTGTGAATCATGAATTTGCGATGCCCATGCAGCTGGATACGGAGGCCGATGATTCGGGCTTTGAGTCGGGCAGCGAGAGCGATTTGTTATAGCCAAGTTATGTGAATATTGTGGTTACCAGTCCCGTTGCATACATAATAAATTCAATGAATCTGTGCCAGCGACTTACCTTAATTCCTTAAAAGCCCAGAGCTTAACTAAAATTACGCACTCGTTTATCATAATTTGGGTTTATTCATGTCAATTTGATTTGTTCTCGGACACAAAATCCATTTTACACAGACGTGTATTTTTAATACGCCAAATGCGCATGTTTTGTGTCTGTGTGTGTGTGTGTGTTTGTGTGTTTGTGTGAGTCCTGTAAATATGCATACATTTATATATGTAAATAGATTAGTTAAGAGATTTTGCAGTTACATTTACTTTACACGTACAATATTCGATATATTCGCAAATATTTATTTTGTATACAATTTTTAAATACGGATTACGAGTACACGATTTCAATTTGTAGTAGTTTTTTTTCATTCATTTTATTTATTTTGCTTATAATTTTCGTTTTTGTCTGCTTCTCTCTATTTGTTGCTTTTTGCTTGTTTTAACTTTTAATTTGATAATTTTGTGGTTTTTGTTTTCAGTACATTTATGTTGATTTTTATAAATATACAAGTTTTTATATCCATTGAATTTTTAACGTTGGGGTTTTTAAATAAGTTCAAAGAGTCTCGTTTGATTTTTTTGTCTTTTTTTTGTAGTAGCAGCATTTTTATAAAATTTGAGTTCCTATTCACTTTTTGTTTTTAGTTTTTTATCTAATATCCATAATTGTGCCTACTTTTCAAGTATATATTTGTATGCTTAAATTACATATAATTTTAAGTGAATTAATTATTATCACGACTAATATAGTTTCTCTTTTTTTTTTTTTTTTTTTTTAAATGAACAACACATTTTTCTGGGTTGTTTTGGTTTAAGGTAAACTGAAAAAATAATGCTGAACTATAACTAAATAGCATAAATGATTGTTAGTTTATGTCTAAATTTTAAATTTCATTACTTCGAGTGTTTTTATTACTACGAGATATGGTGTTCTTCTTAGCCAGTGTGGCCTCTAAAAACGATATACATATCATCCATATATGATACTCTAAAATGTTACGTATTTATTATAATTTCGTAAATAGCGTTTAAATTATAAATAATTGAACAATAAATAGTTGAATTTGAATAAAATGAATCAATATTTATCTTAAACTAGCTGCAACTGATTATACAGATACATAATTCATTATTTGTCATTGTTCAGTTTTTACGTTATGGATTTAGTTGCTTAAATTACGCATAATTTTTGTCATATATTTTCGTATGTAAATATATCATAAATTAAAAATGCGTCAAATTAAGTAAGAGCATAAGAGTCAAGGGTGCTCGACTAGGTTATACCCTGTACCCAGAGTCGAAAACTTTTCATTCAATAAATTCCTTTGAAGTATATACAAACTAGCAACCAAAATGGATTTAAATTTAATCTTTGATTTGTTGTTAAAAACAATTAAATGAATTAATAAAAACCGTTAGCTTAAATATCGGACAACAGGTAAGACGGAAAACTTGATGATCAAGAATATGTCTATATATGATTATAAGATTGAAAATATAATCAAGTCAAATGACATTTCTCTTTCCAATACTGAATATACAGGGTATAAATAACTAAATACTAATGAGATATATTTATGTTTCTTATTTGATAATATAAATATTTGTAGAGTAGTATTTGTATATAGTTGGTATGTATATGGAGTATGGGTATGGGTGTATATGTAGGTATTTAATGTTGCATTTAATGTTGTGTGGGTTTTAAGTACATCTATAAATTCTTTTAAATTTCTAATCGTGTATACATTCATTTCCGATTGGATGGGATAGAGCGGGAAGAGAGGTCTTAAATGGAGGTGGTTTTTTAAATAGATTTCTTGGCTACGTTTTGTTGTTGTTCTTTTGTTTTGTTTTGTAAATTGCATAAACATTCAGCTTATAAACTAGACTTTGCTCTCAGCAATTTGATCTGTTCCATTTAACACACATATACGAATGCATTATAGCTATATATGTATGTGTTTGTTTGTGTGTGTGTAAGTGTCAATATATATATACGATATATATCGTTGATAGGTTTTTGTTTTTGTTTTTAGTGAGTGTGCCGTGCACTCATGATAGGGAGGGCTTTACATTGAAATCCATAAATTGTATATAGCGACTGCTAAGTTAGTTCAGAGTGTGTTGTGTGTGTGTGTGTGTGTGTGTGTGTGTGTGTATGTGTGTATATGTTTAATTAGTTTCGTATAAGTTATTTGCTGCAGTTGAAATTTTTTAATGAATTTTCACGTTTTATTCAAATCCAATTAAAATTTAATTAATATGTATTCATTTGATTTGCATTCATATTTTTTTTGATTTTTCATTAATTTTTCTGTGATTTCTCATTTGTCATTTAGTCTCGAATGGCAACTTACAGCACAAACCCGTAACCTCAGTAACCAGTCGCGTCGAACAGGTCGGGCAGAACGAGCGGCGGACAATTGTGCGGACTGCATGTCACACTGGGCAGCTCATCAGGTGTCACCGCATCCGTGCAAATGCACTGCAAACAGTTGCCGGTGTCCTGTGGCAGAATTTCTCCAATTTTGTACAATTTGCCTGCAATAGCAATCGATAGACGTGCGAGACAGATAAAAAGAGAGTGCATTGTTATTGCCGTTCTTGTTACATTCGTGCTCTGTTCACGCACTATAAAGGAGCTTTTTGGGACTGGCAAAGTAAGTTTAAATATATAAATATGAGGAAACATATAAGAGAGGTCATCAAATTAAATTGGAAGATCCTTTAACTAACACATGTGTATGTATATAATATTCTATTGCGAACAGAGCATTCTGCAGTTGTGTACAGCCTACTGTAATGCTTGAACTGAATGTTTGTTGTATTTGTCAACTTACCCAGCACATTGCACATACGCCCCGTTGCCAGCGGCGTTGTTGTTATAATTGTTGTCAGCGTGTAGGGCGGCACGCTATACTGATTGCTGCTGCTGCTGGTGCTGGTGCTGGTGCTGGTGCTGCTGCTGCTGTTTGTGATGGGCACCCGCGGCGTGGCCGTTGTTGTTGCTGCAGCTGTGGGTTGCATTGTTGGCTGTTGGCTTACAGCTTCGCCTACGTCTGACGTTTGGTTGTCATTTGCAATTAAATCCGTTTGCGCGTTGGCTTTGGGCAACTGCTGCTGCTGTTGCTGCTGCTGATGTTGTGTACGCTGTGGATGCACATCGACAGCAGTTAGTGTAATGTCAATATTGACAACGCTGCCATTGAATTCACTGCTGTAATCATTGTAGGAGCTACGAAAGAACACAGCATCCGCATTGTCAGCTATGTTGTTGCCGTGCCTGTTGCCATTGTCTTTGCTGCTGCTGCTGTTGTTTTTGTTAATCCCAACATCATCGATTATTGTTGATGCTGGTGTTTCCTGCTCAACAGCAACTACTGCTGCTCCTGCTCCTGCTGCTGCTTCTGCTGCTGCTTCTGCTTCGACTGCTACCACTGCTGCTGCTGCTGCTGCCAAGTTATCGTCGAGCGTGTTTGTGCTATCAACGTTGAGTTCCGTCGATGTCAGCCAGCGATGAAATGCATCGTCAGCTTCCTCAATTTCCTGATCCTGTTGCTGCAGTTGCTGTAGCAGCAGTCAAATTTGATTATTATTATAATGTGCATAATGTATGCAATTTAATGGATCGTTAAACCACAATCCACAACCCACAAGCTCGCCCCAGCCTAATGGCTACTAAAAATACTTCATCAACTTCTTTTCAGCGCTGCTTTGCCGTCGGCCTCATAAACATTAAGCTCGTATAAATAATAAACGAGCTCAGGCATGAAATATTCAATTGCGAAAAGCTTGCCCGAACCAACCACAGATTGCAGCTCATGTCTATAAAGCGCACGATCCTTAAAAACTTAATTGGCTACACTTTACCAGCAGCTTTCGGCACTCGGCACTCTTCACACTCGGGTCACTGACTGCGACAGCAACCACTGCAATTTGCTGTGGCTTGTGGGTGGCATTTATTTGTACACTCTGGTCATGTTCTAACTGGGGATATTTTAGTTCAGCTGCAACATGTGCAACGCTTTAAGGGGTGACATCTTTGACCGTAGGGTCATCCTAACAATCAGTGTTTCAACTATTTAAATTAACGCATTTATTCCATAGATAGTATAAAAGCTTTTTCGGCAGCAATCGATCAAAAATCTCTTACTTGGTTAAACAAATTGATTTGTTTTCTGTTCTACATCAAAACTAGTCCTCATATTAATAACTACTTTATTTTAATATAACTACTTCATCATAATGCTTACCCATCCCCAAATTGTCTGCTAGCGTATTCAATCTTCAGCAGGCCGAAACTTAACTTGACTTGCTTGTATTTTATTCTATTTTTTGCGTATATTTTTTTTTTTTGCACTCACATTTGTATTGGCCATGGCAACCGTTGTGGCTGGTTGTTGGCTGCGCGGCGTTGTCATCATTTCAATTGTTGTTGCTGCTGCTGCCATTGTTGTCGCCTTGTCTATGCTGCTGCTGCCGCTGCTGCTGCTGGTGGTTGTCCATGTTGTTGTTGTTGGTCGCTTGGTTGGTGGCTCGGGCAAAATATCGCTGTCGGTTTCCGCCTCATCAAAGTTTTTATCAATGGCCAAGTCAGTGCTGGGTTCAACAACTGCGTTCGCCTTTTGCGGTGTCTTCTGCTGTTGCTGCTGCTGCTGCTGCTGCTGTTGCTGCTGCTGCAGTCGTTGCTTTTCATGCAGCAAGTGCTGCTGATGATGCTGGTGCTGATGATGTTCGTGCTCCTCCGTTTTGTAGTCGTAATAAAGTAGCGCCGGCAAATTTTCGGGAAAATTTAAAATCTTGCTAGACGAATGCGGCTGATGGGCGTGTAAATGTTGCTGTTGCTGGCGTTGCTGCTGGTGCTGTTGCTGAGGCGGCTGCAATTGCTGTTGATAATGCGTTTCCTTTGCTGCTTGATTAACAGACACTGTTGCCATATGGAGCTGCTGCTGCTTTTGTTGTTGTTGTTGTTGTTGTTGTTGTTGTTGTTGTTGCTGTTGCTGGGACGTTGCCGTTGCCAACTTTTGCTGCGGCTCGTGTTTGTGTTGCTTGATTATATTGTAGTTGCTGCCTTCGTTGCTGTTGTTACTGCTGCTGCTGCTGCTGTGGTTGGCAACGCTGTCGCTCCTTTGTTTTTGTTGCTTTATGTCTGGCTTTTCATAATCCGGCGCCTGCTGGCGGCTATGGTAAACTTCGTAGTCATTAAAATTCTTTTGATTCTTGTGATGCTTGTGCCGCTTGCCAGCTTTCCGAGCCGTTTTATGCAGTTTTGTTGATTTTCTCGTTGTGGTCTCGTACCGATACGGATCCGAATAGTCACCCAAACCGCCCGCTGCAGTTGCCACCGCCGCCGAAGTTGTCGCCGTCGCCGTCGCCGTTGCCGTCTCATCTCTGTTTGCATTCGCCTTATCTGCGCAGAAAGCGAAAAGTTTCGTCTATACATTTTGTGTATTAAAACACATAAAACTCAATTCAAACTAACCGCATTTCTCCCACCAGCAGAAGATTTCGCCATCCATGCACAAGCAAACCTCGCAGGCATCCAAACGCGGCACCTGTCGCCAAAAAAAAAATGCATAAAAACATGGTAAAATAGAAACAAGGGTTTCACAAATCTCTAAAAAAAAAAACTAAAATAAAAAAAAGATTAACAAAGAACCCAACCGAATACCAAATACCGAATTGAACATGGTGTGTGTGATGTCACGTTGTTCGGTTGTTTCGTTGTTTTGTTGTTTGCTTGTTTTTTGGTCAGCAGCAACCAGGGGCAAAAGCTTTGATATGAATGCAGTAGCACATGTTTTGGACGGGCCAAAAGCGAATAATATGTATATGTAGCTGCAGCTGAAGTGAAAACTAAAGCTGAGAGCTGAATACAAATGCTTAAAATGTCCCTTTAAATCCTTTTAAAAATCCATTAAAAGCCAAAAGGCTTAAAACTTATTGGCCAAAAAGTATTATAAATACAGTTAAAGCTAACTATGCTGAATTAAAAATAAAATGCGACCTTTATCCGTTTATGGAAAATTTCCATTAGTTCGTAGACAAATCGATTGGATTTTCGCATTGCAAATGTTTAAACAGAGAAAAAGTTTTAGTTTTTCTTTTGGGCAACATTTTTAATTTTTAAAAAAATTAAATGAGTTATAGTTCACAACACGTACTCATTTTATGGACTTAACACACCTGCTAAAATTGCAAACCTTAAACATTCATATATTCAAGCAATTGCAATGTCTTTAGTTGAAACAACATTTATCAAACACCTAACTTTGTGTGTTGGCAGCTGAGCCAACATTTGTCAAAGTCCCAGCTGTGAAATCAAGGTCTGAATAAGCCATTTGATGTCTCGGCTGACAGCGGGAAACCCGTTTAAAGCACGCGCTACAACCGCATATGAATATTCGCAGGGGCAACAACGAATAACACGGTTGCAAACACGGCTGCGGCAAATATGCAAAAGACAGTTGGCTTTTCCTTCTCACACACACACACACACACACACAACAAGTGGCTGTGTGTGTGTACTTTGCTTACCTTCTGTCCGTGTGTGTATTTGTGACCATTTGTGAAACATGCCGCAGCTCGGCTATGCGGCTCCAAGTCGTCCTCAGCCGCGGCAGAGGCCGCCGACTGCGCTGCGCTGTCGGAGTCCGTGTTGGAGTTGGCATTGAAGTTGTTATTGTTGTTGTTGATGTTGTTGGTGTTGGAATTGGAGCTGATGCCGGATTCAATGTCTGCTCTTTGTTGAAGCTCAGCGTCGCTCAGCATTTGTTCAGACAGCAGACGCGCATCGTATTTGGCCTGAGATTGCGCCTCGTCCAGGTCGTAGTTAAAGTCATCCACGTGCTCGTCCAAATACTCAAAGGGCAAAGCTGTTGCGATAGGACACACAGAAGAGAGAGAGAGACGGGGAGAGAGAGAGAGCGGGATAGAAGAAAGCAGAAAGGCGCAATAAGCCGCTGTTGAATTGGTTTTTTGACTGTTGTTGTTGTTGTCGTTTGTTGTTTAAAGGTTATTTAAAGCTGTGCTAACTGGTCTTAGACCGTTTTGTGGGCTATTATTAGAGCTAAGCTGCAATCAGCAGGCTGTTGCCACCTTCATCCTTGAAAGGCCATAAACCACGCACTGCCAACTGTTTTTTCGCATTTATTTTTTTGTGCTTTGCTTTGTTTTTTATGCAGCTCACATCTTTGATAAATTATCATAAAAAATAATGAAAAGCATAACATTTGCGAGCACTTGGAAATAAATCAAAAGCATGCATAAAACCCAACACACACACAGCCACAGATTTGCGTGTGTATGTGTGTGTGTGTTTTATGGCACTTGTCATTAAATCAAAAGGCTGCGCTCATAATGACATAAAATGGCGAGTGCAAAACCAGAGCAAATCACAAATGGCAAATGTAAAACACAATTGAAGCGTGCGCCCATAAAATGTACATAATTTATTTCGCACAGAATATTTGCATTACACGCTTAGAAATCGTGTACTGAATGCGATAGGGTTTAATCTTGACTTTTATTTAAAGTCTAAATAAATTTACTATAGTCAGATATATAATATTTGAAAAATATACAAAATATATTGAAATATGTATCCAAACCATATATATTTATATAATTTTTATTTTTACTTCACTTTAAATATTCCCGTCAAATTAAAACATTGCTCCTCGTTTAAATTCATAAATAATTGATTTTAATTTAATTAAAAGGTTCTCGTTTAATTAGTTTGTTTTTCATATACAAACAACAGCATTAAACAAAAGACTTTTGTTGATAAAAGCAGTTTTAATTTATGTTCCTACATATTTAAATTGAAATGTTCTTTAATACTGTTTTCATTTGTTAAGGTAAAATTTGTAAAGTTTCAACCAGGAATCAGAATTCAATCTGAAATTTGTATTTCTGTTATTGAGTGCACGATTTCGCACAGTGTAAGCTGTTAACGGACTGTAAAATATATTATATTTGGTCTGAAATTTAGAAAGCACAGCGAACTCTTTGCGACTCACCCTCGACCAGGTGCTGTTCGAGACGCAGTAATCCAAAGATGTTGCAGCTGTGGCAGAGCAGCAAACAGAACCACAAGCAATTGATGCTTGTCATGCTGATGCCGCTGCCAGCGCCTCGACCTCGTCCACGTCCTCTGCCTCTGGCTCTGTTAATAATCCTTGGCATGTTGTTCTCGATTCCGTTTCCGTTGTCTTTGCCGTTCCCGTTGCCGTTGCCGTTGCCGTTTGTGTTTGTGGATTTCATGCACTTAGTGGCACATTCTCTGGCGCTTTGCTCGCTAAATAAACACGCAGCCTTCGCACAACGAGCAGCAACAAAAAAATACGACACGGTTCACAGTTTTTCGTTGTTTGCTGTTTGCTGTTTGCTGTTTGGTGCTGCTGCTACTTATTTATTTTCTCAGCTGTAGTCTATTTTTATACAAGTGTTGCAGTTAGTTCTTTGCTGCGGGGGCTTTTCGTAAGAGTTTTTGTTATTTTTATCGAAAGCACACGCTTCACACACTTCACACTGCTGGCAACTTAAAGAGGCTGCCGCGCACATAAGTAGGCAACACTTTCTTGCCATATACCGCAGCTGGCCCATTTATAACTGTCTGCCGTTGCTTTAATCATCTATTACCATTCCCATTGCTTATATTCAATTCATTTGCCAAGTTGGTAATCGCACAACTGTGATTTGCCCGCGTTACGTGCCAAGCAGCCCCAACTAAACGAATTCCCCTTCAAATCCCACCCCAGCCGCAGTTACAACCAATCAGCCAAGCAGCAAACCAACAAGTGTTTCTTCACTTTTACGCTACGTGCCTTATGCAACACAAGCAGAACTTGCCCCAGCTGCGCGCGTGTTGTAAACAATTTGAAATCAAATAAACGCCATTAACTAATCAAAAGAAATCACTGATGGGTCGTTCGCAGAGTTGCCCTCGAGTAAATATATATATATACATATATATGGGAAAAGTGCAAAAGTTAATTAAAATTTGAATTGAAATCCATAAGAACTACGAAACTCAACATAGAGTAATGCAATATTGCAAAGGACCTGGTCAGCAAACGAGTCCTGACAGCTGCGGAGCATCAAAGTACCCCGATTGGAAACCAGGACGAATTTTGCTTATAGTTTATATGGCTAAATCTGTGAAAAGATAAACTTCCTTATTTTAAAGCCTGCTTTGTTAACTTATGATTAACTCTAAATCATTATACTATATCCTACAAGTTAAAGTTTTTAAGCCCACAAAAGTCTACATAGATTACGGTGTCACAGCTCACCAACATACATATAAAAGTAGAATTACATTTTCGCAGGACAGGCTATAAAAATATGGCCAGCATATCCCTAAAATCTCATTAAACAAATACATATAAATCAAAGCCCATATTTTATTAAGAGATCAAGATCAATACCCAAGCGAAATGAAAATGCCTTCAAGTCCCTTATGAATAAATGTATAAGACCCCGTTCTTCCCATATCCAGCTCTTACAGGGTAGCCAAAGCTAACAAGGACTGAGCATTGAAAGGATTGGCTGGGCAGCGAACAGCAAGGCGCTAATGCAGAGCTCAAATTCGCATAAAGTGTTTATCGGCAAACAATGCGAAGGTAAATGCACTGTCAGAGTGCTTAATTTATGGCATAAAGGGATATAGACGGACGGGGACGTAAAGGGATTGTGAGCGGAAGAAGGGGGATGGGCAAAAAGAACATAGAACTGAGGCAAAACAAAATACTCAGGCTTAACAATTCGCCCAAGGCGAATGCGGAAGTGAAAAGCCAAAAGCGAAAAGTGGCAAAAAAGAAAGCGGCAGCAAGCAGGAAATCAGAACGTGGAACGTGAAGTGCGAAGTGCGAAACGATGCCAGCCGTGAGAGGCAAAACGGAAATTCATTGCCAGACGTTTGAAGTGTGAGAAATTAGCGCGATGCACAGACACACAAGCACACCCAGACAAACACACACACACAATCACAAAAACAACAACAAAGAGTTGGCAACTTTTAGTGTCACTGCAGACTCTGTGTCTGTCCGACGTGGCGTATGCGCAATATTTGATTTACGTTTAATTTGCGACAACTTCCGGTGCACATGCTCAGCCACTGATTAAATTTCAATTGCAAACTGCAGACACACACACACACAAAAACACACACTCAAGTTTTTTTTTTATAAATTATTTACATTTAATTAATTTGCTTTGCTAATTACATAATTAAATGCGTTGTTGTTAATCAAATGCAGGTCACGCAAATTATGCGTCGTCTGGCTGTCTGCTTGTCTACGTTTTGACTGACTTGTCTGTCACACGCGACGACTACGTAATATTCGCTCAACGCGTCGTTCCGGCTCAACGCTGCGTCGCCCACTGTTGCCGCCAGATGCTGTGCACTGCCTATTTAAACAGCAGTAACAGCAGCATCTGAACAACTAAATCTGTGCTCTCTTTCTGTTAAGCTCTCTCACACGCTCAACTCCTCTCCTGTTTTTATGAATGAGTTTCTGTGCACTAAACTCAGCTTGTTTGAGCGCGGTAACTTAACAGTGGATAGCGCTGTTAACTCGCTGTTAACTGATTGATGTCGCTTATTTGAGTGTGTGTGCATCTGCATGTGCGTGTGTGTGTGTGTGAGCCTCTTGCAAATTACATTAAAATGATTCAGTTTTGTGCAGCCATTTCTCAGTGCAGCCTCTTTGTGCAAATTGCATTTGGGCAGCCTTTGGGCGCGTTGTTGTTGCTCTTGTTACTGTTGCCATCCATTAAACGTTAACATTGCAGCTTTACGCACACAACAACATACAAGTTGTCTTCTTTATATTTTTATTTTATGGGTATGTGGTATTTTACTTCATGTTTTTTTTTGGGCGCTGCGTAAAGTGTAAATATGTAAATGTCGTGGCACACACATAACTTGACTGAGAGGCTGAGGCTGACTGACAGGCGATGTGAAGGCTCCGGCTGCGGCTCAAACTGAGGCTGAAACTGAGGCTGACGCTTGTTAGACATGACAATGCGTGTTTGTGTCAGGATAACTGTCAACAGTTGCCTGTTCCGCATCTTCGCATTTGCCATGCCCCATACGCTTTCAGCTGCTAATTTCTTTTATAAATTTCATGCGCCACATTTACATAAAAACTCGCATAACAATCATTTTTCCATATTCATCAAGTGTCGCTGTCACACTTCACTGGCCATTTATGCTAGTATGTGTGTGTGCGTGTGTTTGTGTGTATTGAAAATATGCATAAATATAAATTTCGTTTGCACACGCAACAGTTGGCACATGTCGCGTAGACTTAGATATATATATGATATATGACATAGATATGTCATAAATGGCAACGCAATCGATTTGTTTCCGGCCCCAAAGTCAGCCAACTAAACGGAAATCAATGTGGGCTGACATCTGAAAAATGTCAATTGCCTGTAATATTTTTACTTGCCCAACAGACAACAGCAACAACAACAACAAAAAATATTTCTCTATGTGAAATCATGAGCCATAACAGCTTGTCAGCATTGGCATTTTGTTGTTGTTGTTGTTGTCTGGCATATTTGATAGCCATAATAATTTAGCTTAAATCAAATATGTTGCAACAATATATCAAAGCACACATTTCCCCGAGATGTAAAATTACAATTCATTGGCTTGGGCATTGTGTTCATACACAATTAATTAAGAACATACCCTTTATAGGGTTTCTCTGCTTCAGAGGCATTTACAGATTGGGATTAACTGAATCGATGAATAGACAGAGCTTAAGTAAAATACAGTGGCAGCTTTGTCAACAGAATTTGGATCAAAGGTTACTAAATGAAACCCCTCACTTATTTAATCAGAGAATATGTAAAGGAGATACAGTTGCTGGGTAAAATATGAATTGTTTAATTTGAATGGTTTAAGTTGTTCAAATATTCCAGTAACATTTGAAGATTAAACTCTGAATTCTTGAGCCTCTTCTCTTTATCTCCTTCATTTTCAATTTTATATCATAAGAAGAGATTCTTAATTATATCACATTTTATATAAATTGAGTGGTTTTTATTATATAAAATAAACCCAAAACATTTACAACTCTTGACTCGAAAAAAACACACCACTTAATCATAAAGCACTATATTATTAGCAACGCCCTTTTTTATTACTTTGCTTTTTAGGAGCTCTGTCGACTTGCTTAAAGATTTGTTTTAAGATCAGATCTTGATATTGTCATGGCAGCCATAAAATTGAAATGTTAGAGTATTCAAAGAGCAGTTGGCCGAAGTTTCGCATTTGTTTTTATATTCGATGCGGCACTTAAAGTTGCGACTTGAACGAAACTTGACAAATTTCAGGAAAATGCGAAATGTCCTTCGCCGTGGGGGCAGGCAACCAACCTGACTAGCAAATCAAATCACTTGAGTAATTGTTTTACAGCTACGCAGGACCCAGACCTGAAAACTGAAATGAAATCTATTCATAGAATTGGGCGCAGGCTGTGGGGTGAAAATTTAATAAAACTGTCAAATGCTTTTGTTTGATTTTATTACGCATAATACTCAGTATTTATGATTATATTTTGCTTAAGTCCTCAAAATCCTTTTGCCGAGCAAAATGTCACAAAGTTTAGCCATAAATATGAAAATAAATTGTTTTAAATTTTTAAGTAGCCCAAAAAGATTTATAAATTAGCTGGCAAGCTGGCAGGTCATAAAAATGATTCATTTAATTGAACATGTGTTTCCTTTTAGTCCACGACCAGCATAAAAGGTGGGCGTAGCAGGGCGTAGCAGGGCGTGGCATTGGACAGTGTCTTAAGTTTATGCAAATTAAATAACAATTATAAATTCTAAAGGACAGCTTTGTGCTTGAGACCCTTTGGGGGCGAGGTCAGCCACTAGAACAAAGCTCAGGGCCTGCAAATGCAAATGGCGTATGTAAATATTTAAAATGCTAAGATACAGCCACGCCCACCAGCCTCCAGCCTGGCCTGGCCTGCAGCCATTCTCGTTATGCAAATCGTAGCGCAAATGTTGCTGCAAGCGGCTGCAGACACTTGTCAATGGCATTGCGAGGACTAAAGCCAGATTTTGATGCCGGACAACAACAGTAACAAAAACGGCTGCAGGCTGCATTTATTGGCAGTACATGTGTACTTATGTGTGAGTGTGTGTGTGTGCTTTAGGCCAATTTACTTCTGGCCAGCTCACCGCATAAGATGCTTTTAATTTAATTAACCTAGCTTAGTTATTTTATGACTGCAACGAAATATTTATCCAACCGATTTACCACAAAAGCAAAACTAAAATTTACCACAACTATCGACAACTATTTCCAATTCGATTCGAAATTTTCAGCCGCAAATGCAATTTTGGCCAGCTTTCAAATTGCTGCCAATTTGATGTTAAATCCCATTTACAATTGGCATTTATTGCTTTTAATAACAATTGATTTTCAATGTTTGACTTCATCTCGAAATCATTTCAATTTATTCACTTTTGAAAACGGCAAAAATGAAAATAATGTTTGCCGCGATAAAAGCACATAAATGCAGTGTTAAAAATGCCCAAAGTTTTTGCACAGTTGCCAAGAAAAGTTGACAAACAAACTTTAACAAACAAACAAACACACACACAAAGGGACACACACACACACACACACAGAGAGACATTCACAGTCGTATATACCAAAGCGAAAAGTTCTCGAAAACTAGCTACAAAATGCAACCCAGTTGTATCACAAAAATGAACTCGAAAAACTTTTCATTTTCCACAAAAGGCGTTTTTATCGCACGTTGTTGTTTTGTAAAGTTTCCTTTTTTCCTTATGGCTAAAATGACCCACAATAAGACGGCTCAAAAGGAAAGTGTGTAATATAAAAACGTAAACTTAAAATCAAATCATTTGCACATTTCAATTACAAAGAAAAACTCTAATTGCAATGCCCAGCCAAGAAAAGAAAATTGGTTACCAAACAAGAGGAAGAGATGGAAAACTTATCTAAAGTACCTGCAATTAAGAATCGCGTCGAAGAATTAAAAATAAAAAGGGCCGCCCATTAGAGGTGCAGCGAAAAGAAAAAAGAAAAAGTAAAAAGAAGAAGATGAACTAAACGCAGCAGATGAAAAAGGTATGAAAGATTACTAAAAGCAATTTGAAAACAACAGCAGCGGTAACCATAGACAAAATGCAAAACTTGCCAGTTGCTGCAACTTGCCATTTGCAGGCATCCTTTTGCCACTTGGCTGTTGCCAGTTGCCAGTTGCTGGTTGCTGGTTGCCATGGCAATTATGCCGCAGCGCGCTGTAAAGTGGCTGCCGAGAAGGCCAAGTCATTGGCAGCGGCATCAGCGTCATATCAGCCATATCAGCCCGCGGCAAGCAATTCCAACTTGGCCGCAAGAGAGTCGCTTATTAACTTACTTGCAAGCCAATCTATGCTTTGATACAAAGTTCCCTTTTCATATTCTCCAGTTGCTTAACGATCAATTAAGTTCAACCAAAGAAAACATAAAAATGCTATACAAAAGTTTGATTTCAATTAACTTTAAACAAAGCTTGCCAAAAAGGTAAACAAATTCGATATGATGGAAAATATAAAAAAACCCCTTATTTTTTTGTTTTTTTCACTCAGGTTAGATTTCTAGTACTTTCAATTTTTGGGTAACTCAATGAACCGCCCTCGCTGTTTGCTTAACGCAAGACAATGCGCTACTTGGCGCACTTTGAGAACTTTATTAAAGTGCATGCTAAGCGCACCTGCGGCTGCAACACTATTGCGATCCGCCAAGCCGCGGCATGCCACTTGCTTGTGGCACGGCCCTGTCTCGGGGAGTATCCAATTTGGCTTAGCTGTCGCTTAGGCTAAAACTCTTAGTGCGCGGCTTATAAAATATGCATTGAGCGCAATTAAAATGTCGCCAGCATAATAATAATAATAATAAAAAAAAAGGAACAACACAAACACGCATACAGACACACAAACACATACAGATACAAAGTCACCTCCTGCGAGTCCTTTTGCACGTACTCGAACCTCGGACCCTCTAATGAAAGGGGTTCGTAAACAAATAAGCAAACATTTGGCAGTTCCACCTGCACGCAATTAACTTGGATCAACAATAAGGCTGAGGTCCGATTCAACTCTGTGTTTACTTTGCATTAACGAATTTTCCCATTTAAATTAACCAAAAATGCGCAATGGGAAAAACCCTTCGCTTTTCATCCACTCAGAAATATTGACTGCCATATAAAAGGTACTCGTAACTTGGCAAATAAACAAATGTGTGGCCTTTTTATGTGTTAACATAAAAGAAACAAATATAAAAGGGCTGTAATAAAGGTAGCTTGACGAGGAAATACCCTATGTTTGGATTTAAACCTCCAATTCATGTTTGACAATTGTATAGGTTATAAAAAAGAGAAGCCTTTAGGCAAACATGTCTTTATCGACTGAGCAATCAAAATTATATTAATCTCTATAGCTTTGCCCTCAGGCTGTTGCATGCCGCGGCAGGACTTTTTATTGCTATTTTATATCCATTTCAATGGTGCATTGTTCAAATAAAAGGCCTTAACGCAATTGAGTCGCGTCTAGTCGATGTTTTATGGCTTATAAATCAGTGTTAATGTCACAGATACAAATGCAATTGAATTGCTATCGAAGCAAAAGCACACACAAGGCCATTTAAAGTCGCTTCTAATTGCATTAACATAGCTGCTAAAGTCAGGTCCTTATTCGCCTCGCGGCCATAATTGAAATCGATCACATTTGTCAGCCGCTTTGTACAGCATTTAATTAATAAATAATTGCCAGCGTGCGACGAACTGTTTAATGTTTAATTAAGTCGACACGTTTTTCAATAAAAAAAAAATTTAACAATTAAAAATGATGTCCGTGCAATGTGCAAGCTTTTCAATTGATTTTAAATGAAAATATAAAACATTGCGCATACGACATGTTGACCAGGGCCGCGAGCGTTTGCATTTGTGTTTGTGTTTGTGTTTAGCGCACAGCATGCTAATTGTTTAATTGCAAACAAAACATGACAATTCTTGCATGTACTTATTATTGCATATGGCGCATTTCGCGCATAATAAACGCTCTGGGCTCTGGGCTCTGGTCTCTGGGCTCTGGCTGACAGCTAATAAACAACTCGGTGATTCAATTAATCGCAGTGCAAACAGTGAACCGAGCTGCTTTTTCTTTCTGATTGGTAGCTTGTTTAAACTTTTGACAATGCAGCAATCGGGAACAGCAGCAACTTGCAGCAGCAGCAGCAACAGCAGCAGCAATTGCAATTGTGACATTGGCCATGTGCAAACAGCTTAAATAAAAGAAAAACCCGGCGCGTGGCGCAACCAACTTCGATAAATTGCAGACGCGTAAATAAAATGCAACAGCAGAAATCACAGCGAAATCACAGCGCGGAATTGTGTCAACAGCAGTTTGCCGCAGCCATGAAAAGTACTTTAGCACTCCATGATATATGCAATATATGTCACGCAATATACGTGCGCATATGTATATGCTACATCTACATATAGCATATTTGTATACTTTTCTGCTGTTTCTGTTACTGTATGCGTTTAAGTATTGCCGCAGCGTCATAATGATGTGGCGTCCATTGCAACTGCGGGTAAGCGCCTTTGGCCATTCGGCTGCAATAACTCAGACAGCACTGATTAAGCGCTCCAAGAAGGCTTTAAAAAATATTTGGTTAACAGACACTCTCGATTATTTTGAAATACACTCTGAAGTATTCTGAAATTATATACCTACTTTAAAAGTATTTCTGAGGGGGTCTAATTTTTTTTTAAAAATCATGCCAAAATTGGGTAAAAATTTTGCATGAAAAGATCCCCAAATCCATATAAAGTGTACCTTCCCGACTTTGAACCCCAATAACTTTGCCAAAAATAATGCGATTTTTATGTTTGACACCATTTTGATTATGGTTTGTCCTCTTTCTTTATTCTACATTTAAAGATTTCCAAGTTATCGATTTCATTTTTTTTCGACCTTTTTCTGAAAAAACACTGTACTCCCCCCT